>CALYLW010000026.1:1719797-2294797 GCA_944989445.1 Ampullaceana balthica
TATGCTATCATCCAAATGTATATGCTATCATCCAAATGTATATGCTACCATCCAAATGTATATGCTATCATCCAAATGTATATGCTACCATCCAAATGTATATGCTACCATCCAAATGTATATGCTACCATCCAAATGTATATGCTACCATCCAAATGTATATGCTACCATCCAAATGTATATCCTATCATCCAAATGTATATGCTATCATCCAAATGTATATGCTACCATCCAAATGTATATGCTATCATCCAAATGTATATGCTATCATCCAAATGTATATGCTACCATCCAAATGTATATGCTATCATCCAAATGTATATGCTATCATCCAAATGTATATGCTATCATCCAAATGTATATGCTATCATCCAAATGTATATGCTATCATCCAAATGTATATGCTATCATCCAAATGTATATGCTATCATCCAAATGTATATGCTATCATCCAAATGTATATGCTACCATCCAAATGTATATGCTATCATCCAAATGTATATGCTATCATCCAAATGTATATGCTACCATCCAAATGTATATGCTACCATCCAAATGTATATGCTATCATCCAAATGTATATGCTACCATCCAAATGTATATGCTATCATCCAAATGTATATGCTACCATCCAAATGTATATGCTACCATCCAAATGTATATGCTACCATCCAAATGTATATGCTACCATCCAAATGTATATGCTACCATCCAAATGTATATGCTATCATCCAAATGTATATGCTACCATCCAAATGTATATGCTATCATCCAAATGTATATGCTACCATCCAAATGTATATGCTACCATCCAAATGTATATGCTATCAACTATATAAACTGACGACTGAAAGTCAGAGTCTGACAAAAGAGCTGGATCGTTCATCTATTTACAAAAATCTATATAATAAATATTTATGGACTTAAAAATAAATTACTGTTTAAAATGTATTTCAGTGAACACCCCCTACCCCCTATTATTTACCTGTAAATATATCCTAAAATCATTAGCACCGAGGGAGGGAGTGGGTGGATGAAAGGAAGCTTGATTTAGTGAAAGACATGCTTTTGAAATTTTAACATTGCTTTGTATTTGTTTGTATTTTTATTTATTAACTAACAACTGATTATTTTCAGGTTTTGAAAAAAACAACAACTTGAATTAGTTCTTCTACTCTCTTTTTAATCTTTACACATTTTAAAAAATAAATAAATAAATAAGACAACAAAATAGTGCTCATTAAAAATAATAACTTTTAGGATTATAATTATTTTATTAGGTGTGTGTGTGGGGGGGGGGTTAGATCAACAACGGAATTGAAACTCAGCAACATATCGGATCGTGCTGTCCAATGCTCAGCCATAGACAACTCATTAAAACGACCAAAATGTCTTTTATAACATCTACAATAACTTTATAGAACTACTGTTGTTTTTTTAAAGAGGGGGGGGGGAGCATATTTAGCCTTGAGGCACAAGACCCTTACTTGAACCTTGCATGTCTTCACCAGCCAAAACTTGAACATTTGCCAATTGTATGGCAGGTACCGTTAGATGATTGACTTGCTTCTTTTTAGGTTTCTGTTCCTTGTGGAGGGAGGGTGGGAGTGGGCTGAATTTGACAATAGATGAGTCATCCAGGTGCGCTAATGGTGACTCAATGAGGCCATGTGTAGACTGTTAGCGCGAGGTCGTGGGGGTTATCACACGGCTTTATCAAACCAGGCCATGTTCAGTCTTTTAAAGTGACCTAACACGGAACAGATGCTTGCTATTTGACTTGAAGTACTTGAAGGGACAAGAAAGCATTTCAATCACGTCCTATAGTCAATAGTCGACCCAGAAGTTATCAACCACCTATGAATCCTGTGCAACACATTCCTCGATCCCCATACCGTACCTCTATCCTCTTCTCAAGCTGCGCCTATTTGTTATTTTTTCAGGCATATAGACTTCGTTAAAAAACGCCCCCTCTCTAGCCTGCATTTGCAATATCTGTACGCGGCTAGACCATAATGCCAAAACAAAGTAGCCATCAACACTTAATTCATAGAAGCCGGATATTTTCTCACGCAGCAGACTTTAGCCCACATCCAAGTACTTGTAGTCCGTCATATCGGCTGTATGATGGGCATTTATGTCAAACTATCTTTTAAACAAAAATTAATCATCATTTAAAAAAAAATATTTTTTTCCGTTGGTCTTGTCTTCGACAAAGAATATATGCATTAAGTTTCCGGCTCGCCAGCTAAACCGGAAGTGGGTTCAATTTAGCTCACTAACCTCATGGCAGACACACAAACAAGTTGGTGAGTTGAACAATGGTGTTGGAAAAAAATAAACATATCATATGGTAAAACATATCGATGCCTTACATTTCCATTCCTGACCACAAGCTTTAATCATCCCACTAAAAATATACTGAACATTTCTGACATACCAACACCAACTCTTTTAGTAGTTCATCTTTTCTTTCCCTCTCACTAACTTGTAACCCACTCCACAGTCGCTATTTTTGAGTGTGTGCTCGCCCAGATTCAGGAAGGCTTTCTACTCGAATTCTCATCTATGACTGAATCTTGTTCAGGCTTGACACAGCAAGTGCTTAATATTCCAATTCCATCCATAATAACAACAGCGGGAGGTGTATTAGAAATCAAGCGGGAACCAATTATAAAATTTTAAAATTAAAAAAAAAGACCGATATTTAAAAAAAACCCAACTCATGTTAAAAAGAAAACAACACGAACACCCAAACAACGCCATATCCGCCTCAAAAACAAAGTCACACTTTAAACAGAAACGTTTCCCTTTACTCTCACCATAGAGCTGACTTGCACGAGGAAGCGTGACCAACATTGTTACACGTAACAGATCACCGAGTTTAGAATCCCCGACCAGCGTTGACTGATGTTGTTTATAAATTCAATGCCAGGTTCTACACTTATCTCGTCAGCCGGAGGACAACACAAGTCAAAAGAGTTGTCACCAAACCCTCCCCCATCCCACCTAACGACCTCACCTTGTCCCATGTGAGACCTAGTTGACTTTGGTCGGTTTTGGGGGGTGTGGGTGTGTAGGAATGGCAATGTAATAGTAATAGGAGCAGGGGCTAAATTAGCATTCCTGTAGCCTTGCTAACGACGAGCCTCGCTTTCCTTCTTTTCTTTTATGGAATATAAATTCCCTAACTATCATGCGCCGGATCCAGAAACTATTAATTAAAGTAATGATTGGGTGAAAAGTAAGTGGCCGCGTTTGGGAGACCTACTAAGGATGTTTAGAGCTTTGTCACAACTATAAAAACATGCTGTGTCAATAGAATATCAAGTAAAAAATTTAAAATTTAAAAAAAAAGTTATTTAATGAAAAATTCGTTTGCTTCATACGGATACATCACACAAATCCATTGACAAAGTACTTAGCACTTACATTAAAATTTGTATTACATTGTACTTGTCTCAGTACTTGGCTATTTTCTAAACACACAGGACAAGCTGAATTAATTTACATTTCTCACAAGGGATTTATTGCCGTGGCGGCCCCGGGTCCACTTGTGTGTTTATCAATAACATTGAAACGATTGTGTATCGGGGAGACACTTGTAAAACTTCACGCGGACGTGGCACGCCAATGCTCAAACTTATCCATCTACCCGTCTACTGCAATGTTTGAAAGGTCAAAGGGTAAAAAAGTGAAGCGGCCGACGGCTAATGAAAACGTTATTCCGATTGGGGTATATGGCAACCCCTTCTGCTCATTATCTGCTGCGATGATGACGATTGTAAAATTAAAAAAGTAAGACTCTGATTTCAGAACCACGAGCTGTGATTAGTTATAGTAGTAGATTGGTATTCCACAGTGCAAATTATAACCCACAAGCTGTTGACAAGCGCGCATCTTACAACCGCCAATAAGAAATATATCCATCAAGAAAGTTGTTAGCAGGATACTCTAACACTTCAAGGCATGAAATGAAAAATATATGAATATTTGAAAAATCTACAAAACTAAGCACCGGTAACTCGAATGTTGCAGCATATGGTACCAATAACTCCTCTACGTCGTTAACAAATTTAAAAGCTTTGTTAGTCAGCTATCTTAGTGGCTATTTTTTGGGAAGCTTTTATTTATTTCAGAGTGGCAAGAACAGAACGTGAGAGTTTTTCCCCCTCATAAAATTAACATATTCCTTTAAAATGTTTGTTTTTGTATGTGGTTTGGGGATGGCATTCTATCTATTCGATAAAAAAAAGTGCAAATCTAGATATTTTTTTAGTCATGTGATGTGTTACAGATTGTCAAAAACATATTTATTTTTAACGTCTGCTGTATCAGAATTATAACTTCCTTGTTTACCAAGCCACATGCTGTAAAAAAAAGTTACAAACCCCCCCCCCTTCTCTCTCTCTCCAACCAGACGACCATCATCAGGAATGGCTTACCTTTCTGAGCTTGTTGATCGCACCTTGAGGGTACTCCTTCTTATAGAACTTCTTGAGGCGCCTCATCTCAGGGCGGGTCATGCCGATATCCTCCAGGTCCTCCTCTTTAACATACTTGAGATGCTCCACGGTGGACACCTTCAGGCGTGTCAACAAGGGGGTGTAGTACTCACTGAGCTCCGCCTCTGCCAGGAACTCCTGTAAGTCTCGCATGGCTGGAGGCGGCCCCACAGAATCTGTGGCTGTGGAGTAGTTGAACATGGTAAAGTCGTTACCTTGGATAGTTGCGCAGATTGGTGGTGCGGGGAGGTCGGTCCATTGGGATGGTCGGTCTATTGGGATGGTCGGTCTATAGGGATGGTCGGTCTATAGGGATGGTCGGTCTATTGGGATGGTCGGTCTATTGGGATGGTCGGTCTATTGGGATGGTCGGTCTATAGGGATGGTCGGTCTATAGGGATGGTCGGTCTATAAGGATGGTCGGTCTATAGGGATGGTCGGTCTATAGGGATGGTCGGTCTATTGGGATGGTCGGTCTATTGGGATGGTCGGTCTATTGGGATGGTCGGTCTATTGGGATGGTCGGTCTATAGGGATAGTCGGTCTATTGCCATAAGTCGGTAATTTGGGATGCTCGATGTATAGGGTTGTTGGGTACATATAAGCATGTGCGGTTTGTCGTTTAATGGAAGTCCACTTTTTAAGTCGTTAAATGTAAGTCCATTGTTATAGTTTGGATGGTGGTAATAAATCATATACAGTATTGGGATAGTTGTTACAGCGAAATAATTTTGTAGGCATGTCATTCATACATCTCCGATCAATCTACACCAGTGTCAAATTGAAAGGCTGTTGAGGATAAGAATATCCTCAGGGTATACACACCATGACTAAATCAATGGCAATGGTGTAGCATTGCACGAATGTAACAGAGAGAAGGTGTTGAGGACTAGCCATTGGTGTGTGTAATCATAGTGGAAGAAAGTTATATCATGAGATTAATTATTACAATTGTTTGCTTACAGATTTAAGTTAAAGCGCAGAAAAGGGGGAGAGTTGAGTCGATTGGTTTTGAATTTAGAGTCTCGTTAAAAGTGACAAAATTGATAAAAAAAAATAAATTAATACTTTGAGAAGCCTGGGCAACCTTATTTTTTTTACATTATGTAAGTTATAAAAAAAATAAAGACACAGAAAAATCACACATGAAGGTTAATATGTATTTTCAATTATTAAAAATAAATAGTTAATAACTTTAGCCAATAAATGCTTTGAACTAATATTTACGTTTGCGTGGATCGCACGTCAAATAAATAAGTAAATATAGTTGAAGGCTACAAAACATATACACATTCTTGAAATAGAAGAGATTGAGCGGGAGAGACAAAGACGATCTAAATATGATCCTCTCTGCTAGGAGGTCAAGTAAACAAAAGTGGCATGCCCACTCCACAAAGTTTCAGGTCAAGTCGCACTGTTCTGTTAGATGCAACTATGAACATCAAATGTTACAACTCTCTGGCTGTGTTCACAGGCTTATAGAAGATAACGAATTTCATACGTTTGACTTACGACGGAACATATGTCGGATGGTCACACAATTTATCACAGGCAGAAAAATCCGACTGGCTTAAAAAAACAAAATTATACCAAAAGAAAATGTGCTCTGCAGCAACCGTAACCTAAAGTTTAGCATGTAGGGGATTTGCACTTTTTTAAAGTTATTAACTTGATTGCCGCAGACTATTGTCAAGACTTATTTACAAGTTCGGGTAATTTTTCGTTACATTTGGCTCGGTTTCTCTGAACGCACAAAAAAAATATTTCTCTTTTAATTTCTTTAGTCGGATTTTTTCTTTCACCTGCAAAATTCAACCTGCTTAGCTAGGTGGCACGGTAATGATTAGCGAGACGAAAATAACAAAACTGACATTTGATGATTGGCACGCACGTCCGAGATAGTGGTACAGACCAGTGAGGCGAGGTGAAGGCACGAGTCAAGTTTATGAAGATGACCATCTGCCCCACTCCCGGCCATTACATTACGTCAGCGCACGATGGCCACCCACTGGCTTGATGGGACGTCAGATGGTTACCAGAGATCAGAGGCTTTTACTCGAAACCATTAGGCTCAGAAATGTCTGCCCTGGCCCTGGGCTGGAAAACATGCGGTATAAACAAGGCAACGGACTCGCCTTGGTCTCGGAGTCTATAGATATTTGAGCAAGACCAAAAAGTGTAGGACACTCCAAAATGAGGTAATATGACATTTCAATTAGCAGTAAAGCTTAAAAATATTTTTTTTTAAATTGTATTTTTTTTAAGGTAACTTCATTGTCCGCCAACAGAAGTACACTCCTTTGTGTCGTCAATCTCATAATGAAGAATTCGTTTGTTTGCTTTCAGCAAATCCTGTATTAAACCTGAACACAAGGTTTAATATACAGAATGTGAATTGACGTGTAGCCAGAGTTACTGCCAACCCGGGCGGAACAAGATTTTTCCCGTCTCTTCATATAAACAAATATATACAACGACACTTTCTTAGAAAATACCAGCCTCCTATAAATTTTATTAAAAAAATGGGCGGGACGCCTACTACATCTTCCAACGCCACTGAGTAGGCGTCGCTTATTGCTATCGCGTTACCATGATAACAAGTTTATTCAGCGGCGATCTAGCCAATGTTATATGTATATACATATAATGCCACTTCGAAACGTTTTTATTCCATGTTTTTATTCTTTAAAGCGAGCGAGCTGACATACCAGTCATTGCGATACTTGGCAGTTACTTAGTCATTTTAATTCCATTTATTCTCAGCAAAGAAGAGCAAACCCTAATTCACAAAACACACACACACAAAGAATTTGACAAAGAAAACGAAAGCAAAGCTAGTTTCAAAACGAAACTTGAAATATTAGTAATAACATATTTATTTACCTTTTGAATAACCAAAACTCTTAATAATGTAGTAAACAAAATCAAGGAAAAGAACACACCATGAAACGTCACTACAAGATGCCGCACCCCCTTTAAACACCTTACACCGAGTCCATCACTTCATTGCATAGTCTTGGATTTCTTCGATAATACGGATATGGTTTCAGGTACTTTTGTTCTGTTTTTTCCCCTACAAATTTTCATTAAAAAAATATATGTTTATTGTTAATTTTATTATTTACTTACTTTTTTTTGGGGGGGAGGGGGGTACAGCGGGTGGTGGCATTTTTTTCAAGAGCGCTGTAAAGAAAACTTGGCTGGCAAAATGACGTAATAACACCACTGCAACCCTCACCCATGCTATTTAAAAAATAAAAATAAAATGAAGGCTGCAAGACTTTCAGCATGTTGTTCTAAACGGGATCTTGGGGAGTTCATGTTTACACTTGTCTAGGCGGAGAAAGGCCGTCCACAGGGCGTGCATTTACCGGGCGTGTCATTAATGGGATGATGGGTATCGTAGGAAAACAAGAGACGACTATCCAATGAACTTACACAGCGACATTTCAGACAGCTAAAAATGTAACGTTGTAAACTTCTTTGACCCATAGTAAAACTTTCTTTAAAAGTAAGAACTACATTTAATTTCAAAATAATAGGCAGTTTTCCAAAAAATCTCAATGCAATTTTTTTAAATGACGCATTTTACTGATGGGTCGCGAGAAAGGAAAAAAAAAGTGCAATGAGCTAACTTTTCCCAAGTTTGGCCATACAGAGCCCCGTTTTTCAAATAGTGAGATGATATCGCCAGACGCTCACGAATGGGTATATAAGACCATAGTCGACCAAAAGGAGAGAATGCTTTCAAAACGCCAACTGATATTTTAGAGTCTTAGATTCTATCTTGGAAGTGAGGCTGGTGGTGAGCACAAATCCGATGTCAAGGGACCACATCCTGTCAGGATAAGGGTGGATTACTGAAATAAGATCCCAGACATCGCCAGTGGTAAGCTGACACAGATGAAGCGATGTTGTGAACTTTGGTACTGGGTCAACTAAATATAACCCCGCGCGCTGACCCCCTCCTTCCAACCCCCCGGGCGTAGTGGGGCCAAAACCTGTTTGTCAACATTCGAGCCGGTATCTGCGCGAGGCAAAGGGGGGGGGGCGAGGGGTGGGAACCTGGTTTATGAATGCATTCAAGCACGTCTTAATTAAGCGTGAGCATGTCAAACGGAAGCGGAGCTGCGAACTTCTTGATCCTAGGTGAGCCATGAAACATAAATTTCTTGATGAAAGAATCAAACGGAAGCATGTAGGCAGGGAAAACTTAGGCATGTGGATACGGTAAATGAGAAGAATTTAAAAAAAAATAAAAAAAATTCATAGTTTATTATCTATTACAGACGCTCCTTCTATACAGAAGATTATTGCGTCCTATTAATGTTATAGAATGAATTCATGTATTTCGAGTAATGGGCTGGTATTTTGGTCATTTTGTCCAAAGATCTTCAATCTAACAAGCCGTAGTAACGGTGTAATTTTCCTTCAATAATTGTTATTTTAAGAATAGAAAATTAAAATATGACAAGTGTTTTCTATTACAATTGCAAATCCATCAAGGCATTTAAATATTTTGGGAACCCTTGCGCATTAAAAAATATCAACTGGCTCAACCAACCAGCTTCACTATTGTTTTGGGTCAAGTTCCAGTTTTTTTGGTTTTATCTAAGACGGATGCAGGGGAGACTTGTTCCAGTGTGTAACGTTATCCCGAAGCACAAGTGATACATTTCCCAATGGCAGGACGCAGAAGCCATAAACCAGTGTGGCACCGTCGGTGGGTAGTGTGAGTAACCTGAGGGAGGGGCGGGGGTGGTGATAAACGATACCAGATAAAAAGTGCTGAGAGTATTTCATGGACTGTACTTGTACACGAGAGCACGGCGACTCGTCGTAACTCTTGCACGGGGATGAAGTGAGAGAACAGAACATCGAACCACTGAATGGCGAGGCCTAGTTCGGTGAGAAAACTATTTTTAAAAAAAAAGGGGGGGGGGCGCAAGGCAGTAGGTTAAGGCAGTGTGAGTAGAGATACGTTATTAACGGAACAACGGTATAAGGCAGTTTTACTGAACATATGATAGGCTGATAGGGCTAAAGTTAGAGACAGGGTGCATGGATTATAAGATGTGGGAGCCCAGCATTCGGCTGAGTGATGATAACATTTAAAGATATATAGTATATAGCACCTACTGTATGTAGACCAAACATTTTTAGGATCGAAACCCTGAAAAATACTTCTGATGCACACACTTAGCCGTTTATCTTATCATTATCACGGTGCGCCCACCTCTAATCCAAATCTTGTTCACTACTGAACCTGTGTTTGACCTGAGGTCAGGTAGAAAGCAGTAAAAAAAAAGTGCCACAACTGAAGTCAGCGGGTTTACTGAGGTGCCAAGTTAAAGCGACCTTTACCTAGTTGCTGCTTTAAAGAATATACATTTCCGATAAGTTCGACATGTGGCAGCTATAGGCCACGATTCGTGTCCTCAACGATAAGACGTTCATTCTAAATAGCTCAATCACAAAGGTGCACACACTCTTACCACGGAAAAATCTTGGTGACCCGGGAAGGGACATGCTGCAGTTGAAGTAGCAGTTCGAGACGTCTGAACACTACACGGTCAACACGTATGATCTGATGGTTATTCCGTCTGTCAGGACATTCTGACAAAAATCTGTCTTTAAAACAACATAACAACTATCAAAATCCTACATCAGGTTGGGAACAAGCACAAAATCCCACACGACGGTAAGAAGGAAACTCCATAAGTTTCTAGCAACACAATCCTCACAAGATTCCATCAGTTAGCAGACGTGCTAGGCTGGAAACACTGGAAGCCATGATCCCAGGCCTGCACCCGGCGGTGAACTCGGCTACCGACTGTGAGGTCTTCACCGTGAAATAAAATCTAATCGAACCGCGCCTATAACAAGGGAAATAACCTCTCCAGCCACAGTCAAGTCATCAAAACGAAGCCGGGTGGAAGATAAGCACGTGTGAGTCGCCTACCCTGGATTTCAACAGCCTGCCCTAAGAGAGAAGGCCGCCCCGCGGCGATTCTCAAATGGCACATGTACTTTCTCTTATCGTAGTATCGACCACAGTTTCAGTTGTATGACAAGATGCGATGCAAAAATCAAAGTCACACAGGAATCATTACCAGCCAGCCATCGTTCGTTACGCGATCTCAATGAGAATGGTTTCAAACACATTAGCAATTAGCAAGCCCAATGGAAAGGAGTTTATTACATCACAGTACAGAAAAGCAATATTTGATAATGCTAAACCCACTTGATTGGTGTGGGATGGGGGAGGAGGATGCCCCTGCCGCTATTATACTGAGGTGCTACATTTTTTATAATTTTTTTTTCTTCTTCATTTAACATAAATGTCATATTTGGCTTTTCTTTGTTCTATAATTATTATTGTTTTAAAATCTAGAAGACCATTTTATATTTTTCATTCGCCAGTCTGCACTACATTTAAAATCCCGAAGGCAACATGTGGCCCGGAGTCGAAAATGAAGTAGTCAAAATCAATACAAGGCTTGGCCTTGAAAAGTATGGCATCGCACAGTGTTGAGATGGTTATTGTTATAGAGCTGTTAAGCTCCGTGATACCGAGAGCAGGAGGTGGTTGTTAATCCAGGCATGTTGTAGTAAATTCGTGTTTGGTTCTGGCGGAGAGAAACACAAACCACGGAGAGACCAATCAATAGCCTCGGTCTTAATGTCATTATAGGGTTGTCACGTGACACATCTGGGATCCCAACACAGCCCGTGACCATGAGATCCTTCAGTGTTTGTTTAGGATGAGAGTGGTAATACTTGGCTAACTTGGCACGTGTCGTAAGAACGATAATATAGACGACATGCGAGCAATAGCAGCCCCACCCCCACAAATCATTAACACACACTAAATGTAGTAACAAAATGTTTTTTTAAAATATAATACACACCAACACTATACCCCACTTCCTATCTTAAATTAATTTTTCAATGTATATTCCGGTGTTGGCGAACCTTTTTGGGGCCGAGTGCCCAAAGTTCAAACAAAACCCCACTTATTTATACCAAAGTGCCAACTCTTCATCAAAACCCGAAAATCGGGGTTTGGCTTAGCTGGTTTGATTAAGGAAGTACTGTTTAAGTCGCGTGCCGGCTGATGAGGCTCTGCGTGCCGACTGTGGCACGCGTGCCATAAGTTCGCCATCACTGGTATATTCCAATCACCAAGTCGTAATGAATGTAAGACGATGCATGAACTGAATAAAACTAAGATATAGAAAAATAATTTTAAAAAGCAGTAATGTTTCTCATTAGAAAGACCACACGGCCGGTCCATTTAGAATACTGATATACAGTCACATGCATACAATGGCAGTTCTGTTGATTCGGAACTGAGAGGAGCACTCATCAGCGTGGAGATGAGAAACCATCTGTTACTTCTATATAAAATAAGACCAAAGCGCAGCTAACGTTTGCTGAAACTGCCTTCGGTCACTATCAAATAGAAGAAATGAGGAAGAACATGCCATGAGTTAATAACAACCCCTTCCCCAAACATACACACAAAGTTTGGAACCGAAAACAAATCAGAATGTTAACGAGGGAAAGATGCAAGATACTAAGACTAATTTGAAGACTGAATATAGTGCTTCCCTTAACTACGTGGTAAAAATCACCTTACCGTAAGAAGTACTGTAATCCAATATTAAAAATACAGAAATTAATCCACACTAAAACACCATTGTCACCATCAGGAATACACGAAACGGATGTCAAGATATCCAAAGACAACGCCTGCTGTGGGTCATCATTCTAATCCCGCCACATTAAAGGGCCTGTTAAAACTTGTATTCCGTTTAAAAGTAACGACTGACCGTACGCTGGTCACTTGCACCAACAGTCGGTGGTGCCATGCAGATATCAGTCAGAGAAGAAGTGCCTACAGCCAGCCCCCACAAATTAATATAAATCCTCCCAGACCTGTCAAGGCACAAGACCACCTAGTCTTATCAGGACTCGAGACTGAGGGCGTTGTTCATTAGACGATACAAGGGATCTCTCTATCAATGAGCATCTTGTCCGTGTTTGTAGCCACTCGGGTAGACACAGCGGTTAGGCGGGACTAGAACTAGAAGCACGGGCATGCTCGGCCTTGGAAAAGGGTGGGGTGCCGTTCCGACACATGATGGGGTGTTTCTGCGTAATGGCCTAAATTAAGGTTTATGGTAAGATTCAAGATGCTTTTAAATATTTTTTTTAAAATGCTCTATCATTTCCGAAATATGGAATCACCAATGCATCCATCCCCATACGCTTTTATTCATTCACTCACCCATTTGGAAGGTAGCATACAAATACCTGCCCTATCTGTACTGAGTAGAGGAGTATCTATAACAACCCTTATGGTCCAAAGAAAGCTGCATGCATGGCTCAGAAGGTGCGGGATGGGTACAAGTGCACACTTCCAACCTATCCTGATCATCCTTATAATCCAGGGTTTCTCAACCCTTTCTGTACACCAATGATTTCTTCAAGTGCCCCCCACCCACCCCCGCAACGAAATTTACAATGACTTTTAAAATGGGCGCCCCGACTCCTTTTCAAGCATATAAAAATATTTATCCATAATAAATTTTCCCCCATCCCCAATAGAAGTCGCCGGTAGCCTGGGGCACATCACTCTCGTGTGGGAAACACCGATTTAGGCCTTTAACTGCGCTGCTTCTAGATGGGTAGGGATTGAGTGGGAGAACGTATCTCATATACAAGCCATCTACCACAGTATCTTCTGGATGTAGGCAGATGTTGGCAAGGCTTGGAATTTAAAAACTAAGAAGAAGGGGAAAAATCATCTCGAAAACTGATACCCCGGCCACTGATAGAGCTCGTGGCACGAAGCTACAACGAATCTACTTGAGTTATTAATTTTTTATTTTCTTTTGATGTTTTCATTCAAGAGGTTACACGTTTTTAATACCTTGTCTAAGAATAGCATCTCAGGTCTGCACCTCTTGCAACAGATCTGGTCTTTGTACCCTTGCTTAGTCTAGGCGCCTCCTGCTAGTTATTCCCATTTGGATTAACCCAATTTGGCAGGCTCCCGTTTATTTAGAAGATTTACCGAGTCGCACACCGAGAATGATAACATAGATTGGATTTATTACAGGAGAATGGCATTCATTAAAAAAAAAGCACCTTGTGGTAGTCACGGAATGGACCCGCTTAATAGGCCAATCAATATAACGCAAGACATTTGTACAGTTCAAATAAGGCACTGGGAAACACGGCTAAGGGGCCGTCCATAAAGTACGTCACGCTATTTTTGACCATTTTTAACTCCCCCCCCTCCCCCTTGTCACAAACTGTCACACATTTTGGACCCCCCCCCCTAAAGTACGTCACACTTTCGAACAAAAATGTTGTTTTTTATTAACAAAATAATCAAAATTTAACATAAAACAGCGTGACGTCACACTTGGCCGGACAACCCCCTTCCCCTTGTCACAAACTGTCACACTTTCTTACACCCCCTCCCCCCCTCTGGAGCGTGACGTACTTTATGGACGGCCCCTAAGTTGAATTAACAAAACAGTTTCTAAAAGGGGAAGAATACTTATCAGGCAATCCAAATCTAACAAGATTCGGACTGAGAATAATTCAGTCGACAACCAGTGGAAAAAAATTAACAGTGCGCAGAAGTTGGTGCAGATAAATGAGGTATTGGATTTCAGTTTTCTTATGCCTAGAAGAAGAGCTGCCAAACGGTATGCTTGGTCGGTACATCAGAAATCATCGCGTGAGCACATAAAACTGTGTTGTAAATAGCTAAAATGATAATAGATGGGAAGGATGCTTCAGGGAACGCCTAACGCCTAAAAAGATCGTCAGGGGCTGCAAACTCACATGGGTGAGTCAATGGATTTTTTTTTAAAAATGACCCCCCCCCCAAGACTGTAGGCTCATGCCAATAGCAATAGGCATAAAATAAGACAAGGCCAATGTGTTAAAATAAAATTAACCCAACCAAGGGTATCTGTTAAGTATCGTATTGCGTCAGGGCAAGGCTGTTATTTACCTTTGCATTACGTTAAGGCAAGTCTGTTTCTTATATTAGTAACACGGCAAGGGAAGCTGTTATTTAACTTTATATAACGTCAAGACTGTTATCTACCTTTCGCGACGCAAAGATGTAATTGACAACCGGATTAAAGCTGTTATATAATTCTGCGTTGCCAGTGCAAAGCTCTGCATTGACGTAACACAAAGGTAAAAAAAAACATGTACTATACCCTACATTGTGATCACGCAAACTTTAATAACTTTATTTTGCGATACAAATCCCAACATATCTTGGTTCAAATGTTCTAGGTTGGACATTTTGGGCTCACTAAACTAGCACGTCTAATTGAAATAAAAACGATTTTATCCCCATGGACAAGAATCGTTATTACATTCCCCCCTCCCAATATTTTTCTCTTTTAAATCGGTCAAGATGTAAGTACAAATGAAGTCCAACTAGCTGCACACTCGGGGTCATAGGTCACCCTTAACTAAGTCCTTACCCTCGACCCACCCACCTTCATTTCCACAGATTCTACCCCACTGTCAGCTACAATTTCTACCATCCGTCGGATCATACACATTTTTCCAAAAAGCGGTCCCCACTTAACCCCTTTGGATTCTTTGCTCTGCTCTTCTTTTAAGTGCGCAGATATGGTCAGATTTAACCAACCGAGCTACCACAGAAAGCACGTCAAAGTGTGTTTACATCATTCATCGTGTGCTGTGATTGGTCATGGCAGTCAGCTTGTGCTCTCTCTGTCATGAAAAGAATTCCACAGTTTATTCACGAGTACCGTGTTTTAACAAGAGAAGTCGGCAACTGAAGCAACCCACAAGACGGTGTACTTTAAACATTGAGTTGAACCTCTCATCAACATTATGGCCGGCTTTAACAGACAGGTCAACGAAAGTTGACCACGCAAGTATTGACCGTGCCAGGCAGAGCCATCTTAAAACAAAGGCGTCCAAACATCGACCCGACTGGGCGGGCTCACACACACACGCACTGTGCACACTGGTGGCGGGGGCGACCGCACAGACAGATCAATGCTCCATTAAAGTCACTGATTTCAGAGAGTTTGGCGATGATGAGTTCGTCGACACGTGTGTGATGGAGATATTCAGCCTATTCACGTCATCAGAGAGCATTTAAGCTTGGCATTCTTGGGAAAATCGAATAGTTGCCTGATGTTTATTTTTATTTTGGTGGGGTCGGGAGGAGGGGTCAGGGTTTTGGATTTTTGGAAGAGGAAGGGATGAGGGTCATGGTCTGTTTAAAAATACTTAAGCGTGGAATTATGGTCAAAAGAGAAAGCAACAAAATTCGCCGTTTGAACACAGTTGCTCACCAATAGCGTAAACGTCCCTGAAATATCGCGTGCAACAATTAGCCACCAAATGCATACTGACTGTTTAACTGTATCGTTGATATCTTGTATTGCTGTCATTACAGATAACGGATTTTTAAAATGGATTTGAGAAACGGGGCTCTTGCATTTTTCAATTGCATATCAATAAACATCTACTGTATATGAAATGGAGTGGTACTTTGTCACCACACAATGCTGAAATGAGAATGCCCCTTTTATTCAGCCGCTAGTACAT
The DNA here is from genome assembly GCA_944989445.1 of Ampullaceana balthica. NCBI lineage: Eukaryota > Metazoa > Mollusca > Gastropoda > Lymnaeidae > Ampullaceana > Ampullaceana balthica. The sequence continues at coordinate 1,735,931 of CALYLW010000026.1, forward strand.
GGCCCTGGGTATACACCGGCCTAGTTAATGGTGCAATGGATTAGGTGCATGACGGTGAGGAGATACGACACTAATTCTACCACTTGGAGAATTAACAGGAAGCAACAGCAGCCAGGTGGATTGCTAAGCGCGTGCAGTGGCAGACCAAGAGAGAAGAATCCCTCCCGACTCCCTACCTATAGTACGTTCTCAGGAAGCGTAATGGGAAGGGGGGAGGGGAAAGAACAAGAAGATATTAATGAATGAACATGGCTACCCCTCCCCTCCCCAGTTAGAGAAGGCATGAAAAGAAATATAAATAATGACCACCACCTCCAGCAGCATAAAACAAATCTAGAATAAATCAAACACACGATACTGTGAATCCTGTGAGGGGAAAAAGCAATGATTGCGGATTACATCTTTCAACTTAAAAACATTAGTGCACTGTATGGATGCAAAAAGTGTGTGTGTGTGGGGGGGGGGCGGGTTAAAAGTAAAGAGATCAAATGTGATTACCACAGGATATAAGATATGGCAACTACACAACCAGAATACAGTTAGTGGAAGCATGCAGAGCTTGTTATCAGTACAACATTTCTATGGCTCCCGATGACACATAAGTCGAGTATGAGCTGAATGTGACAGGAGGTTATAAAGAATGTGATTGTAAAGCATACCTAATACCTCAAGATGTCATGCACATATGATAAGCCACTGGTATAAATGTAAATGGCACCCAAAACACAACTAAGGCCTGACGAGGTTTCATAATTTTTTTCTTTTACCAGAATGAGGGGACTCTATAAATTTCACGTTTAGGCTCCAAACAGCTTCTAGGCCTGGAACTTGCCAAGTTTTTAAAAATATGGAAAGTGGTTTGGTTTACAAAACAGTGGATTGTTTGGGGGTGGGGATGGTAGGCCTAAAGGTGCAGTGGTAAGATTTCATTACAATCAACTTTGTAATCAAAGTTTTAGAGACTGGAATTAGAGGCTAAGTACAATAGTAAAAGTTTGGTCTTAAACTCCGAGGCTTTAAATTTTAAGGATTTACAAAAAAAAGTGGACATTATGAGCGCTAACTTAACTTTTATGTGCAGCAATAAGTAATAAAAAACACCATAAAATCCAAAGTTTTTGACAATAAATCCTTTATATTTGAGGCATAACTAAAAGTATTGACTATGTTCAATATAATACGCACTGTGTGACAGACTAACATAAATATTTACAAGCTACATAGAGATAATCTAAAAATTCATTCATTTAATTACAGTACAAGCGATCGATGTGAAATTTTGATTCATCATTTTTATTGGTTAAAAATCGATCCAAAGTTTTTGCGGCAAGCAATCAAGCAGATGCCACGAGTTAATATAAAGGATTTAAAAAGAAATTGTTTTAACATACCTCTTTCTTTGCCTGCATCCTTGGAGGAAAGGCGGAATGATGTTCGACTTAGCCTTTTCATGATATTAAAAGATCTGTTCTCTAAGTGAGCTCTTACAGTTGCAGTTGCTCCAAATTTTATTAATAGCTATGTCAAAGGTTTTAACCACTGGTCACTTTGCAATAACTTTGGAACATGGTTCTTTGTGGGACAGTCTTCTGGCCCACCATTTGGAGCTATTCTAAATTTAACACCAGGCTGATCCACTACAGGTTTGTTCCCCAAATTTGGAAATAAAATGTCTGTTTGTTCAAATAATTAATTACTTTTAACTCTATTTGTTTCAACTGCTTTCTGTAACTTCATTTGGGACATGCAAGGTAAGGGTGTCACCTCAGGTTGGCCAAGTGGGTCAGCTCCGTTAGTGCATGCATCAGGAAATAGTATAGAAATTATTCATAATCATAACGCTATCAAGCCAGCCTGCATGACAGAAATAAAGAAATAAATAAAATGTAGATACATTTGAGAAAAATGAGGCATGCAACAGTTTTAAAGATTTTGTGTAATAAAGACAAAAAATGCCATTACATGTATATATTTTTTTCTTCTTTTACATACAAAAAGGTAAGTGTAAAAAAAAATACATGTATATATCATTCAAGAACACCTAAATGAATTAGATAAGTGTTAAAGTGCAATTATGACACGAGTTGCTCTTGACATTTAACGACCATTAACTTTAATGGGAAGTGTGCACTGATAAGTGTGAACATTTATGAACCTTCTTTGATGTTAAGGCAACTGAATAATGCCAGGACTATTCCCATTGTTGAGACAGTACCCTTATGATATTTTTTAATTCTTGTTTTAAATGGTAATTTTAGCTACAGAAAATACAGCAAAATTTTAAGAAACTTACGGGACAAAAAACTTGAGGAGAACATGCTATCTAGTTAACAAATCACATTAAAACATGCAAATGCAAGGCTTTTAAAACAATGTTTGCTATAATGTCTAAGGATTTTTAAAACTCAATAATCAGAACCTTGATCCTTTACTAAACAGTATACAGTGGTACCTAGAGATACGAGTGCCCTAACATAAGAGTTATTTGAGATACGAGGTGTAGAGCGAGCGAAGATTTGTTTTCAAATACGAGCAAAATTTGAGATACGAGCACTCTCAGGAACTGACGACCGAGGAATTACAAGAGTTACAGTCGCCGCAGCATTCAGGGGTTCTGAAAGAAATTGGTTTTGAGGGAGAGCCAGAGGTGGAGGAGGTTACCTCTACAAGTGAGATAAAAGAGATCTTGGGAATGTGGGAGAGTTTCACAGTTCGTGGAAAAGAAACACCCCGAAAAAGTTGCAACCGGTCGTGCATCGGAGCTATTTAATGACACTTGCCTAACTCATTTCCGCAGCATTCTGAAAGGGTCGAAGACAGTTATTTTGTAATCTGACAAAAAACCAAAGACCAGTGAAGAGAAAAGCAGTGACTAAAATTAAGCATACGGTAGCACTCTTAAGTTGTGTGCAAGTTACATTTAAGTGACCAAAATACAAATATGTATGTACACTTTATAAAACCATTTTTTTTTCTTTACATTCTCCTTTATTGTGTTTATACACATATTTGTCATTTATAAATACATTTTTCTTATTAAAAAACACGTAACAAAAACAATTAGGGGTAGCAAATTTTTGGAGCTGCAACGGATTAATGGCATTTCAATTAATTTCAATGGCAAAAATTGCTTTGAGATACGAGCAAATTGACATACAAAGCAAGGATATGGAACGAATTAAACTCATATCTCGAGGTATCACTGTATATTGTATATAGTCTATGTGATTCTGGATATGCAAACAGAAAAAAAATTACTATCATTGATGAACAAATTCATATTTGAAGACAAAAGCATATTGGTTGTCTGCCTTATTATCAAAATTATATTATATAACAATAGGTAATAATTTAAGAATGTCAAATTATTATGTTTTAAAAAATGGGATAATTCAAAAATATTTGAGAAAATTCGAATACTTTCCAAATAAAAAAGTACAAGCAGACCAACAAGAGATTTATCAATTTTTAATTAGAGTCATAATATGGCTAATCTTTCTGTTATGAATGATTAAAAGTGGTGAATGCTATTTACAAGAAATTTGGAAGTTATTTAGTAATTAACCTAAATGTAAACGCAGGGCCTATTTATCAACCAAGATTTGAATGTTTGAAAAGACAAGAGGCAGATTTTTAATTTATAAGCAATTGCCTTTTAATACAAACCTTAATATCTGTGTGCTGTTTTGTATCAACTAATCAGATTGCTTAATGCATTCTTGATATTTAAATGATAGCTTCCATTAATGGTTTACAGTCTTCTGTCCTTTTAAAGAAATTTTTGTACCAACAAATTTTTTTTGTATTACTAAGGAACCCTACAAATTCTTATTGCATATGTGATCTTGAAAAACCTTGATATTACATGTAGTTTTACACATTGAGACTTATTTAAATGTTTCTTAAGACTTATTTAGACAGCTTAAGCTTGACACAAATTCCCTCAATAGAAATATTTACTTTAAGTGTAACAGACATTGCATGCATAAAGGGGCCGCCCATAATGACACCACACACCTAAAAAGGGGGGGGGGCACACATTTGGGACGATGTGTGACAAGGGGGAGTGGGGGAGTCTTAGAATTGTGATGTCACGTCGTCAAAACACGGAACTTTAAATTTAAGTTCCACTTAAATATTTGATTGCTTACAATTTATTTAATGACGTTTACGTGTCACATGTGTTACAAGATTATAATTCAGGCCTACACTAAATTAATACTTAAATGACAAAAAAGTAATTTCAAACAAGCTCATTTTCAAATAGAAAAAAAGTTTTTTTAATAAGGGGGGGGGGCAAAGCTTTGTGATGTAATATTGGAGGGTCTAACTTTTGAGACAAAGTGTGACGAGTGAAAAATCGCCCAAAATCACATGACATCATTTATTGACGGCCCCAAAGATCAAAGTGAGCAAATCTTATTGTTACAATTTCTTTCTATTTGAGTCATGAAGATTGGATCAAATCATTCAAACTATAAAAGAATATATTTTTATAATTATATTGCATTGTTTTATGCTTCTAAAATAATAATTTAGCCTCTTTTTTCCCTTCTAAGTAAGTGTACAGCTATTAAAAAAGGCTTTGTTTTTTTGGCACAAATTGTCAGCACACACATTAAAAAAAGACTCTGGAGACATTTCTGATTACCTGTGCAAAAAAAGACAGACACATTGTTTGAAACCCCTTGTTGACTAACTTTGCTAAAGTACTTATAAGCTTTAGAAAAAAAAACTATGGATATTATTTTAGGAAATTGAATAAACTACTGTGATATTTATAAATAATCTTAAGATTTCCACAAATATGCAAAAGAGAAACCCTGATTTAAATTATTTAAGCACTCAATTTTTTGTTAAAATTGATACAAACATGTCTTACGCCCTGAGTTTTGTACAAATTTCTATTGGTAAAGCCTCAATAAGTCCTAATGTTAATTATACAGTCGGAACTCGCTAAGTCAAACTTCCCTAAGTCGAAAACCTCCCTATATCGAATTAATTGTTAGGTCCAGGCCAAATTCCATAAGACTAATGTATTTTTATCTCCTTAACTGGAAGATTTTTGGCTTCCAACCTCGGTTAGTCGAATTTTTCTAGGCGTTTTGGTAAAAGGAAAAATCTTACTCCCCCCATCCCACTGTGGAGGGAGGGGCTTTCTTGAAACATCAGACACCGCCTCTCCTTCCTGTCAAGCCTTTCTCGATGGTATGGCTGTGTCCCCCCCCCCATCACAATTGTCCTTGATTAATCTGCGCACATTACGCCATTTTCCCTAACTCGAAAACTCCATAAGAGTCAAATTTTTTTCCGGGTCCCTTTGAGTTAGACTTAGAGAGATTCGACTGTAATAATATTTTTAATGTGTGGAACATTGGGAGCCATATACCTTTTTTTTATATTGCAGGTTCACCAAATCTTGAGGCATTTTTAGGGGACAAAAAAGTTGCTATAAAATGACAGAATTGTAAACACTAAGTGAAAACTGGCATTACATTAGTCAGATGACATGGAGTTGAGAGAAGCAATCTAAATTACTAATTAGCTCATACAATGACTGGGCCACTAATCTTGGGGGTTGTATTTTAAGGCCCAAAACTTTGAGTAGACAAATGAGCTGATTCATCTCAAAAAGGTTAATATATTGAATCTAATACAATCTAAAACAAAAGTTACTTAAGATCTCATGAGCAATGATCAATGAAAGTGAAATGCTTAGGCTTAGGAGTAGTAAGTGTAAAATTTATACATACAGCAAATAAATGGGCTTTAGAAGCTTCAGTGCCTTACCCTTTACTTGGAACTACCTGTCCTTTGCCTATACAAGCAAGCCTTTAAAGCAAAAATCAAGAATTTAGGGGTAAAAACCTTTCAATTAGACTTAAATAAAATTGTGTCTCTCCCTGGCCCTGCTATACTCATTCTAGTGAATGTTCCAGCTTTTACTTTTACTCTAATCTTCAAGTACATACTATTCACTACTACTTAAACAAAATATCCCGACCACCATGACACCCACCCTTATTTTCTGCAATCAAATTATAATTCTCTTAATATTAGATAACATTCAGACTTCAGATTCATTCATCTATATCTTATTAGGCAAGTTTTATTATGGACAGGAATTTTAACATAAGTTTTGTTCCTACCCTAAGGGGCCATCCATAAAGTACGTTACACTATTTTTGACCATTTTTAACTCCCCCACTCCCCCTGTAACAAATCTCGGCCCCCCCCCCAAGTACGTCACACTTTTGAACAAAATGTTGTTTTTTAATTAACAAAATAATTAAAATTTAATAATAAACACCGTGACGTGACACATTGCCGGATCCCCCCTCCCCCTGTCACAAACTGTCACACTATATTACACCCCCTCTGGAGTGTGATGTACTTTATGATTATGGACGGCCCCTAATCATAAAAATGAAAACAAAACAGCCAGTTGTAAGAGTTTGCTTTCAATTAAAATTTTAATTCATACTACGATTATTTGTGTTGCTGTAAACAATTTACAGTGTAAAGTTAATTGTAGTTGTAGCCTAATTAATAATAATAATAAGGCAGGCATTATCAGTAAATATAAGTATAAGTAAGGCTTAAGGCAAGTTAAGGCAGGCAAGGCAACAAATCATTGCATATGATTGAATCAGAATCATTGAGTTTTGAGTATTAAGTTTAGCGGTATTTCTGTAGTCTGTAGCCACTGTAGATATTAAAAAATAATTAAATAATATTAAGTGTAGATATTAAGACTAATACCAATAAAAATGAACTGTTTAACTTGCTCGGACTACAGTTCAGAAGTGACATTTGTCCGTGACTATAACTTATATTATTATCAATGACAATCTGTAGATGTAGACTCAGATGAGAATCCATTAATTTATTTTAAAAAGTAATCACCAATCGGCTAGGGCTAGAGTTAGAGTCAAGATTCGGTCGACTGTTTTGAAAAGAATCGCATCGGGCAGCACGAACTAAATTTAAAAGCTTTAAACAAGAGACACAACTTAAAACTGACGCTTACCACTTGAGAAGAGCACTGATAACAGTAGTTAGTTACAGTAGCTCGCTATCTCCTGAATCTTAAGTTGCCTATGAGTCTATGAGTCATACAGTACAAGAAAACTTGAGACCTCCATCTTTAACCGGATATTTTAATATGACGTAGTGAAGTAACGACAATCCAAAACCTAACTTGCTCCTAGCAAAGAACTGACTTACGTCCCTTGATGTAGGAAAAAAATGAATGTGTATTTTCAAAGCTTCTGAGTCCGCATTTTTTCTTTCTTTTTCAATTTTGAAACATATAGGTTAAAAGAATATATTTGAAACATTATACCCATTGTAATTTCCAATCTCGTACGTACATAAATAATAAACATGTAAGTATTGTAAATAATAATTATCTATAACTTATAATATAACTCTCAGTTAAAATTCTCTTCTTGTTCCATTCGCAAGAAGAAACACATACAAATCCGGGCTTGGAATGGGTTGCCCGTATAAATTAAGAAGACCAACACTTAATCAACATTCGAAATCTAAAAAAAAAGTTCAAAACTATGCAAAAATCATGGAATACACGTAAGATGAACTATTCTTCTGAATATATGTAAAAAGCGCCTGTAAATGTAATAGATACGACAGATAAGAAAAGATAACCAACAGTTAAACATCTTGGCTTTATAATTAAATAATTTTTCAAGTTGTGCCTTACAGAGGACTAAGTAACATGTTTATGATTTTTTATACATCTCTCTTCCTTTTTTCACAATGCAACATTTTGTGTGTGTCAACATTATTAGCTTTTTTTTTAAAATTAAATTTATTTATTTATTTATTTATTTTTTAAAATTTATTTTTATTTTAACGCGTGTTCCTGCCCTGTAAAATTCAAATAAAAAAACTTGAAAAGAAGAATATAATTATACAGAGAGTCGATAAGTAGACGACAGTTTGACAGCAGATTCATTGGCAGTCTCGAGAATACAAAAATAATACACACACAAAAAAAAATAATTTAAAAATGTGGTAAAAATTTATAAGAATAAAATTACCTGATCTCCGGAAAGACATGGAGCGGATTTGGCGAACTTGTTTGATAATTCGACGACCCATGTCCGGACCGAAAGATGAGCTGCGTCCAAGTACTTGTGCCATTTTGGCCTGTGCCATCTTCTTGCTCTGGTCTCTGTCAGGGCCACCAATGGCTTCTAATCCATGAAATACTCACAAATATCACAATTACGCGCGGGTTTTATAGTGTCAGGGTATTAGTTATAAGCTGTCGTTTTAGATCGAATAATAATCATACCACGCAGACCGAAACAGCCTTTAGAAATGAGCATTGGTTTGAAAGAAGAAGCAACCGTTATTCCAACAATCAGCACTGCATCACTTCAACTGATGTATTCCGCCGAGTCTAAAACAGAAATAAACTCACTTATGTTAAAAATGCCCGATGGATCCTGCTGGACTTTTTGCTATGTTATGACATTCAATTATCTTCTCGCGCCGCATGCGGGGATTTATAATTCCAACACACACGCGAATTTTTTCCCCGTCGTGGATATAATATTAACGTCGCAAAGTCCATTTAGTGATGACATCTGACCAAACTAAAGAAAAAGTTTCTTTGACGAATTTAGAAGCTTGGCGCCAGCCTATACCTGCATGATGTACAGGTACACGAAGCCGCTAATTACCCTTGCGAGAGGGCGGGGGGGGGGAGAGGAATCAATGTATACCATAAAACAAGCTGCGTTGAATCATTATAAATGGAATCTAATAGTAATTTCAAATAAAATAAACAAAATTTTTTATAGATGAAGTAAAAGCTCGAAAAAAATGTTTCATTATGATTCTGCTAATAACACATGATTTAAGATTAATAAACATACATCGTATTGTTCCATTAGTTACCTCATGTGTATGCAAGTACTCGAGGCTTTATGCTTCCACGCATGAAATGAAAGTCGCTATTGTAAACAAAAATATTTTTTTCATGTATTTTTTCACAGTTATAATATAACTTTTCAATGATACGAAAAAGTATAAGTAAAGTTAGAATCACATTTTTGAACTTGATAAGACTACATAGCCAGAGGCCTGCCCGTTGAGGTCGACACGACGGTTATGCGCCTAACTTCTATAACTTTTATTTACCTAGTCCTGTCTGAGGCGTAGCTCATTCTAAACATCTTCCCCCTTTTAATTTCAAGATTCTCAAATGCAAATTTTTTTTACACACGTACTCACCACAAACCCCCCTGCCGCCCCCCCCCCACTTTTCCCCTAGACCTCCCACCCCACCCCTGGCCGAACAATTTTGCCTCCCAACCCCGTTACTCCAACGCTTTCAACAATTTGAAAGCTGTCTGCATTCATTTTTTCTTCTGGCAGTTATGACTCCCCCCGCCCCCCCCATCTACCCCCACCCACCCCATCCTCCACACACAAACCTCCCGTACCCATCTTTCCTGTACCCACCCCACCCTCTCTCAGATCGTCGCTTATTTTCACAGTACCATCGACGCGTTTTTTACCGCCGTCCCGTCCTTCCACCCAACTCAACCCTTCCAACCGCCCCCCTTCGCCCCCACAACCAGCCCCTACTTTAAAAAAATCCTTCACCGACCGTGGCGCTGAGAATTTTCTTCAGGAAACAGCTGTGGACAGAGCTCCTCTACCTTGAACAGGGCTTAAAACTGCCCCAGCTCACATCATCTGCTTGACGTTAATCGTACGCGCGTACAGCTGACATCAGATGCATCATAGACAACATTTGCGCACGTGTACCGCTGGTATCACAACTATAGCCCCTACATCACACGGTGCGATTGTGTATTCGACATCACATGCATGCGCACAAATATTTCACGTAACATCACCGCTGAAATCGCATACAAAAACTGACAAGCTCCGCTGAAGAAAATATACGCTGAACTTTTGCTCATTTGATATGCTCTGATAGAGACAATAATTATCTGTATAGAGGGAGTGTTTTTAATGTATTAGGAAACCATGTCTTCCAGAAATCTGCTTTTCCAGACATCACATATTTTCACACGTTTACAAGCTCCAGTGGACAATGGACAACAGATGGAAAATTCCTGTTCCAGTATATCTAATATACATTTACTAAACTGTTTTCTTAATACGACAATCCACTAAGATGTGTAAATCTCTAATATACTTCTAAAATATTTCTATTTTTCCTTGCCAACTCATGCCCAAATTCTTTAATTTCACGGATCACTTTCATAGTTCAAAACTGGATTCCCCTAAAATTTGTACTTATGCACCAAGTTCAATGCGTTTTATTTTGTTTTTAAATAATCTTGCTTGTACGAGAATTTTAGACAATACCATCTCTTTTCTGTTGCCATCAGTTATCAGATATTCCCAAACGCGAAGAATATTTCTTATGTTCTTCTTCCTCATCCAGATGGAACCACGATACAATTCTGGCCCAAAAAATTTATATTAAGGAGGGTCAGCGATGTTTCTGTGACATTGAAGAGGATGTTTCACTGGCTGCCAAGACCCTTGAGCGAGGGTACCATGAGCTGGGGTTTAGGAAGGGAAGAGGCCATTGATACGAATGTTTCAAGCTTTGAGGTGTCCTGATAACACTGTGTTCTTAACGCTACGAGCCTTCGACGGCCTCGTCTCTGTTTGGGTAGACAATCCTTTATGGTTTTAAAATTATTTTATTCTCTTTTTGTTTCAGTGCTTTTTTTTGAACGATTGGCTTCAAAATAAATAAATAAACCTAAAGTAAAAGGGGGGGGGGTGAAAATATTAACTAAAGCCCAGCTGTCTACAAGTGACAGCATCGCTGGGCCAAAAGTATTTCAAAGCGTGAGAACAGAAGGTCCAATGTCTACTGCTCGTTCATGAGCGTCTCTGGTAATCCTGCCTTTAACCACAGGCTAGGCCCCCCTTTTCCCTGCTCTCACCCATTGAGATGCAGGGGAGTTAGACGCAGTTTATGTCATACTGATTAACTTTACCACATGTCGAAGACTCTGTCCGAATCGTGATGAGTAATGAGCTACATCCCTTCTTACCACTTCCGTTTTCGCGATGACGTTGCGAGGAAGTGAGTTTAATTTCTTATCTGCTAGGTGTTTGACGGAAACCGGAGCTCATCAACAAGAGATCTTATATTTCGTTCCCAGCTTTGAACTTAATATGTTTTTCATTATTATTTTCTAAACTCCTGAATTAAATTATCTGGGCAGTGGCGCAACTAGAGTTGATCGCTGCCTAATTGAAATTAAATAATCCCAAAGAAAAAATAAATCTGCACCTGGAGCTTATGAGGCACTATCCCTTCTTCATACCCTTCAGTTTTCGGTTCCAGGTTTTAAAATAATTTTAAAAAATTTATTTATACCAAGGCCACTCCATAAGAACGACGTATGCGGAATAGGTTTATTTTCATGCGTAAATATAGTATGTTTGGGATTTGAATACTAAAAATGACATCGAAAAGTTTGATAAATTCATCATTTAAGTTAATTAAAAAATATCTTTAAACAAGTTATAAACCCAAGATTTAAGAAAAATAAGATTTCAAATTCAATAAACTAATCTAATTAAAAAGATTTGATTTGTCCATTGTACATGAAGTACCATGCCAGTTGCACGCGCGTTAAGGGTAATTTTAATTAGTTTTTTTATTCAAGCCTTAAAAAAGTGACACATATTTTTAAAAGGTTAACTTAATTTTTCAAATTTATTCACGTCTACAGTCATGTTTCTCTTTTGGCATCCGCCAAGTTTACATGTGAGTATTCGTAAATTCAGTTTGGTTTCTGTAGAGTGGACAGAATAAAGAAAAGAGAAATGTGGTTATATCAGGCTGTAACTGATATGTGTCCACATAACATCTCATTTGTTAATAAGAGAAGAGACGCGGAGTTTTTACATTTGCCGCTGTAATACACCATTTGCTAATCAACGACTGATCGCCTATCTGGTACAGATCTAATCACAGCACCAAGATAGGCTAAAATTATTTTATTGATCACACTAAGTGGATATTTCTTTGATTACCGAGCGCACAGAAATAATTCATTTTCAGCTGTGAGTAAAACCTCTTCTTAGTATGACAATTAAAAAAAAATCTTTAAAACCATTTCTTTAGAGTTAAAGAGTTTCTTAAGTGCAAAAAAGCCACATATTTTCATTACGCTTCACTAGTGGTGAAATTGCTTGATAATTTGACTTTCTTACATTCGGGGAAGGACACGCTTAAATTCTAACAGATTGGCGAACAGAAACGTTTCTAAACCTTTCGTCATTACTTGGGAACCTCGTACAGAGTTCTACAAAAGATCAATACAAATTTATAAAAATAAAAACAACTAGCAAACAAACTAACATTAAAACCGGATTGAAGATTTAATAATTACGGATTTGTTGTGAAATCACAGTAAATCTATATTAGCTCCACGAAGCTACCCAAAATACCGAGGAGCATACCTAAAACCTTCTCAGAATAACGAAACCAACCTAGTACCTACCCAGAATACCGAGAAAAACCTAAAACCTACCCAGAATACCGTGACAAACCTAAAACCTACCCAGAATACCGAGATACTGCACCTAAAACTTTCTCAGAGTACCGAGAGACATATAGAACCTACTAAAGATACCTATATCAATATCTTCTCAGTAAAAGGAGCATACACGACTATTCCCCCAATTTACTCTGGTACGGCATGTGGAATGCCTAATGATGCCCCAGCAAATTTGGGAAAAGCTAATTGGATTACCTTCGAGGGATCTGAGGGAATTAACGTGGATAATTTATGTAATCATTCTTTGAAAATCCTCTTCCATTTCTCCATCTTGTTTGAATGTCTCACTATAGGAACAAAAACAGCCAGAGATTTGTTCAGTGGTTCTGGTTGGCTAAAAACAAATTAACACAAGCGCCCCTTTCCAAAAACAATCTAGTTTAGAGTATTAGTAATCAAATAATAATAATTATAATAATAATATCATTATTATTATTATTCACAATGTACGATGGTCGTCCATATGATTTGCGCATGATTGGAGTTGAGAGGGTAATAAGCAGCAATATTAAATCATTGGCTAATGATTCTTGAGCTCATCATTTATTTAATTAAACGTCAAAGAGGTTCACCCTTATATTGCTGCACACGTCAAAGAGGTTCACCCTTATATTGCTGCACACGTCAAAGAGGTTCACCCTTATATTGCTGCACACGTCAAAGAGGTTCACCCTTATATTGCTGCACACGTCAAAGAGGTTCACCCTTATATTGCTGCACACGTCAAAGAGGTTCACCCTTATATTGCTGCACACGTCAAAGAGGTTCACCCTTATATTGCTGCACACGTCAAAGAGGTTCACCCTTATATTGCTGCACACGTCAAAGAGGTTCACCCTTATATTGCTGCACACGTCAAAGAGGTTCACCCTTATATTGCTGCACACGTCAAAGAGGTTCACCCTTATATTGCTGCACACGTCAAAGAGGTTCACCCTTATATTGCTGCACACGTCAAAGAGGTTCACCCTTATATTGCTGCACACGTCAAAGAGGTTCACCCTTATATTGCTGCACACGTCAAAGAGGTTCACCCTTATATTGCTGCACACGTCAAAGAGGTTCACCCTTATATTGCTGCACACGTCAAAGAGGTTCACCCTTATATTGCTGCACACGTCAAAGAGGTTCACCCTTATATTGCTGCACACGTCAAAGAGGTTCACCCTTATATTGCTGCACACGTCAAAGAGGTTCACCCTTATATTGCTGCACACGTCAAAGAGGTTCACCCTTATATTGCTGCACACGTCAAAGAGGTTCACCCTTATATTGCTGCACACGTCAAAGAGGTTCACCCTTATATTGCTGCACACGTCAAAGAGGTTCACCCTTATATTGCTGCACACGTCAAAGAGGTTCACCCTTATATTGCTGCACACGTCAAAGAGGTTCACCCTTATATTGCTGCACACGTCAAAGAGGTTCACCCTTATATTGCTGCACACGTCAAAGAGGTTCACCCTTATATTGCTGCACACGTCAAAGAGGTTCACCCTTATATTGCTGCACACGTCAAAGAGGTTCACCCTTATATTGCTGCACACGTCAAAGAGGTTCACCCTTATATTGCTGCACACGTCAAAGAGGTTCACCCTTATATTGCTGCACACGTCAAAGAGGTTCACCCTTATATTGCTGCACACGTCAAAGAGGTTCACCCTTATATTGCTGCACACGTCAAAGAGGTTCACCCTTATATTGCTGCACACGTCAAAGAGGTTCACCCTTATATTGCTGCACACGTCAAAGAGGTTCACCCTTATATTGCTGCACACGTCAAAGAGGTTCACCCTTATATTGCTGCACACGTCAAAGAGGTTCACCCTTATATTGCTGCACACGTCAAAGAGGTTCACCCTTATATTGCTGCACACGTCAAAGAGGTTCACCCTTATATTGCTGCACACGTCAAAGAGGTTCACCCTTATATTGCTGCACACGTCAAAGAGGTTCACCCTTATATTGCTGCACACGTCAAAGAGGTTCACCCTTATATTGCTGCACACGTCAAAGAGGTTCACCCTTATATTGCTGCACACGTCAAAGAGGTTCACCCTTATATTGCTGCACACGTCAAAGAGGTTCACCCTTATATTGCTGCACACGTCAAAGAGGTTCACCCTTATATTGCTGCACACGTCAAAGAGGTTCACCCTTATATTGCTGCACACGTCAAAGAGGTTCACCCTTATATTGCTGCACACGTCAAAGAGGTTCACCCTTATATTGCTGCACACGTCAAAGAGGTTCACCCTTATATTGCTGCACACGTCAAAGAGGTTCACCCTTATATTGCTGCACACGTCAAAGAGGTTCACCCTTATATTGCTGCACACGTCAAAGAGGTTCACCCTTATATTGCTGCACACGTCAAAGAGGTTCACCCTTATATTGCTGCACACGTCAAAGAGGTTCACCCTTATATTGCTGCACACGTCAAAGAGGTTCACCCTTATATTGCTGCACACGTCAAAGAGGTTCACCCTTATATTGCTGCACACGTCAAAGAGGTTCACCCTTATATTGCTGCACACGTCAAAGAGGTTCACCCTTATATTGCTGCACACGTCAAAGAGGTTCACCCTTATATTGCTGCACACGTCAAAGAGGTTCACCCTTATATTGCTGCACACGTCAAAGAGGTTCACCCTTATATTGCTGCACACGTCAAAGAGGTTCACCCTTATATTGCTGCACACGTCAAAGAGGTTCACCCTTATATTGCTGCACACGTCAAAGAGGTTCACCCTTATATTGCTGCACACGTCAAAGAGGTTCACCCTTATATTGCTGCACACGTCAAAGAGGTTCACCCTTATATTGCTGCACACGTCAAAGAGGTTCACCCTTATATTGCTGCACACGTCAAAGAGGTTCACCCTTATATTGCTGCACACGTCAAAGAGGTTCACCCTTATATTGCTGCACACGTCAAAGAGGTTCACCCTTATATTGCTGCACACGTCAAAGAGGTTCACCCTTATATTGCTGCACACGTCAAAGAGGTTCACCCTTATATTGCTGCACACGTCAAAGAGGTTCACCCTTATATTGCTGCACACGTCAAAGAGGTTCACCCTTATATTGCTGCACACGTCAAAGAGGTTCACCCTTATATTGCTGCACACGTCAAAGAGGTTCACCCTTATATTGCTGCACACGTCAAAGAGGTTCACCCTTATATTGCTGCACACGTCAAAGAGGTTCACCCTTATATTGCTGCACACGTCAAAGAGGTTCACCCTTATATTGCTGCACACGTCAAAGAGGTTCACCCTTATATTGCTGCACACGTCAAAGAGGTTCACCCTTATATTGCTGCACACGTCAAAGAGGTTCACCCTTATATTGCTGCACACGTCAAAGAGGTTCACCCTTATATTGCTGCACACGTCAAAGAGGTTCACCCTTATATTGCTGCACACGTCAAAGAGGTTCACCCTTATATTGCTGCACACGTCAAAGAGGTTCACCCTTATATTGCTGCACACGTCAAAGAGGTTCACCCTTATATTGCTGCACACGTCAAAGAGGTTCACCCTTATATTGCTGCACACGTCAAAGAGGTTCACCCTTATATTGCTGCACATTTAGTGTTCATCAGAAGCTGTGCAGGTTTATACAGATTTATCCCACATTGTACGATCAAATTACCACATTGCCCGAGGATATCCGGAGCCCCACCCAACGTACCCCCTAACCCCACTGTAATTAAAATCCCCCATCCTCTCCCAACGAATGGGAGATTTTTTCTACATTCTTTAGGAGATTTTTTTTAAAAAAGAAAGAATACAAGTTATATTTTTAATTATCATCAAATTACGCAATGATTTTTTTCCGTGCAAGACAAGTCAGTGTTATGGAAGGACGTTTTTTTTCTCTTCCAAATTTGCTCTTTTTTAAAAATAATCTTTATCTAATGGTAACTGGATAGATAGATTTTAGCATCTAGGCTTTTCAAATTTGATAATTGAGTTTTAAAAAAGAATGACCAGTTTAAAAGATCGCGTAGGCATTAAATAATATTACACATTATTTATTAAGACAATTTTTCAGGTTTTATCCATGTTCTTTCGTTGCTTCAAGAACTGGAAAGACAAAAATTAACTTAAATCATTCTTCAAAATGTTCACGTCCATGCTAGCGTTTGTTTTCTTTTACTTCTTACATCGGTAGGTGGATTGTCATACCTCAATGGCATTGGAGCAGCTTGACTAACTGTCGCCTCTTATCAATCCTAAATGTGCGGGTTGATGGTGACTGGTTGTTAACAACTCTAACACAGTAGCTTGCTAAATGTTCTTTATTGTGTGTGTATTTTTTTTTAAGGATCTGTTTTTTTCCTTTTAAATGCAAAAGTAATTATATTTTGACATAACAATCTTGAAAGGAGAAATACATGTTATTTCAGTTTTGTAAAAATTAAATAATTAAATAAATAAAAAGAATTTAGGGATTTAAAAAAATCAACACATATTCGTTGGAAGGAAAAACAACCCCTTTTTCACATGCCACTTGGAATATGCATGTCAAGGCTAAATTCTACTTTTATAATATGTAAGATAAAATTTAATTCTGAAAAACCGTATAAGAGTTAAGTACATGTATTTAATTATAAATACAGTCTCTTTCCCATAAGGTCAGAGCCCTTATACTTTTTAGAGATATAGATTCCTTCCTGTGTCTGTATTTTATAGCAAACTTCGGTTTAACACTATTCTAGTTTTGTAGTAAATTTTATACCAGTGTTTAAAAAAAAATTCTCCTCACCGTAAGAGTTACCTGCTCCTCTAGACAGGAAGGAAGTTAAGAGTTGTCTCACCTTTCCAGACGCCATCAACGCAGAAGGGAACCGGATGAGTAACATGAAGCTAAAAATAGAGTGGTAAAAAAAAAGCTTCCAGTCGTATATATTTAGCGAAACAATCCATCCTACGAGGTTTAAAAAAAAGCTAAAAAGAACATAGTAATTAGTGTAAGATTAGGAGGTTTACAAGTAGGTCGGATACTTTTAGCTTAGTTTGACATGTAACAGCCAGATAAATCATACCTAATTAATAATTAGTAAGCGAGTGTTTTACTCATGAGAGAAGCAAGATTGAATATAATATAAAATTGTATATCTTTCTCTTCGCACTTCTATTTACACACGCTTCAAGGGAAAACAACAAAAACTTTAAATAACACAATAATATGAGGATTAAAAAAAACAAACAAACAGAGAAACACGTGATTCCAAATGTAGACATACAAAAAAGTAATATTATAACTCAGATTATAGAGTGACGCTCTTCACATTAAAAAAAAAGGTTCCGTCATTTCTCAATGTTACGATTTTTATACAAAGGTTTGTTGAAACAATGATTTCAGCATATAGTCTACATTAAAGTAAAATTACATATGAAATGGTTTTTTTTCCTCTTCCAATAAGCAAATTTTAAAAATCTATTTAGTCCACTAAGCTGACTCAAATTAACTTACAAACAGAATAGCAAATTTAAATAAAAAATATTATTGAAATTGTTCCGAAAGACAGTATACCCGGATGTTCTATTAATAGATTTCCGCCATTAAAAGGAGGCCTAGTAACTGACATTGATATAATTTTTGTTTCGCTTTTAATAATTTGTTTCAATCTACGTTAC
Source organism: Ampullaceana balthica (assembly GCA_944989445.1). NCBI lineage: Eukaryota > Metazoa > Mollusca > Gastropoda > Lymnaeidae > Ampullaceana > Ampullaceana balthica. The sequence goes on from CALYLW010000026.1 coordinate 1,754,175, forward strand.
AACGCACACGTTTTCGACCCTTTCAATTTAACAGCGGAAAGCTACTTCTGTTCGTTATGTTCTTCCTCCGTTGCAAAACTCAAAAGCCAAGGCGACGGCCATGATCTGCGTTTCAAAACCGGAATCAACATCGTTGCTCTTTTCTCTACAAAATAATGTTTATTCTGAACCGGTTGCACCCCATCGACCCGCGTATCTTAACAGATGACGTCCCACGCCATGGGGGGTGGGGAGGGGGTGTGAGGTATGCTTGTCAGAAAGTGGTGCATCTTAGTATTAGGAGTTATATTCAGGCCTAGAGATATTTTAAAGGTATCATGAATATTTGCGTTAAAAACTGTAGCAGTTAAACATTTTTTAAAGCATCAATTTTTGTGGAGGCTTCAGTCAGAATACTAGATTTCTTCCAGTCGACGACGACCTTAATGCCTCACAAAGGGGAGTCCCAGCTGCTTACAATTCAAATCTACCTTATACGTCCGTCTCCGTGAGCTGCCAGAGGCGTTTTCTCTAGGTTGTCTCGTGATATATCTCTGTTGTTCATCTGTAAACTGGACTCTCCATCAACATATGTAATTAATTTTTAAAAAAAACAATATTTTATTATATGGGTAATATAATTTGATGACAGCCCCATACCCACATGGCCACTGATACAAAGACACACAATAAATAGCTTTATTTGGTCAATCAATATGATACCGATGCTTCAACAATTTGAAATATGGTTTGGAAACGCCTTGCCATGAAGTCATCTCAAATACGCCCAGCTTCAGCCGTGACACAACGATTAAAAAAAGGCTATAGCAAATTTCACAACATTAAAAAAAAATTGTTTTGAGCCACCTGAGCAAATTAAAATATTAACTAAATCCCATTGTCCCACCGAACATTGCATCTCCCTATTTAAATTATAGACTAAATGTCCCTTTCCCCTACGCCTACACTTTATATTACCACCCTGTGTTTTGTATCCACACCCCAATGCACTTTTAGGAGTAACTAATGTAATGATTAAATTAAAGTAGTCTCCAGGTTACTGAATTACCTGACACAATGTTGAACTTAGGTGCAGCGTAAAGATTTCGAAACTTGTTTTCAAATATGCAAGCCCCCCTCACCCCCCCCCCACACACATACAAATTTATCGTATGCATTAGTTCTCGCCTTTAAAATGATTCAAATTTAGCATCGAACAAGATTGACAAAGAAATTCTCAGAGACGCAGCTCAACATTAGAGTGAAAAAAAAATCGTATCAAATATGTTAGTAATATGGGTCAAAAAGTTTTCAGTGCCATAATGACCCGATTGCCGACGACTTAAGCCCCTTGGGCCTGAAAATCACTTGATAGCCATACGAGTTAGGTCCCTTTATGAACATTTCTACAGAGATTAGAAACGAGCTGAGTTTACTTCATGTCCAGGGACATCAGCTGAGGGGAGTCCACTCTCAATGTGAACCATTTCTGGCGAAATCATAAGAGAGATAACCGGAGACATACTCTTATCTCGTGTTAGATTCCAGCCCCTGAATTATAGCCATGTTGTCAAACAAAGTGCACTCCACAGCAGTAACCCGTTAATGAGCGAATAAAATATACACGCTATTTTTTTTATCCCCAAAAGGATGGGAGGGGTGGGGGTGAGAGTGGATCCGCTAAGATTAGGTGCCTACAGCTAAATTTAGTTTGAGTGGTTGCTATGGCAGTCATGATTTACAACATCGAGGAAGCTGAGTTACAACACCTGTAAGGGAAGGTTAGTAGAGGGGCTAGAGTCGATGCTTTTTATACAATGGGAAGCGAGGTTTTGACTAAAACCTTTTTTTGGATTGGTCAGTGGTTGCGAAACTTTTATTTGGGGCTTCGTGCCCAAAATTCAAGCCAAAACCCACGTATTAATAGCAAAATTCCTACACGCAAGTGAAACTTGAAAATCGGGGTTTGGCTTAACTGGTTTGTTTAAAGGGGTAATATTTTAGTCGCGTGCCGGGTGATGAGGCTCTGCGCGCCGACTGTGGCACGCGTGCCATAGGTTCGCCATCACTGAGCTAGGTTGACTACGACTCTATGACCCAAGTTTTCAGAAGGAAAGTAACCGGCCACTTCGTTTTTATGAAAGTAAATGATATCACGTCACAGAAATAGAGGGGCATTGATCTCAATTTTAATTAAGTAAAAAAGACCAACTAACAGAATGGTATTTGATTTAGTATAAGTTTAACTTGTCACATGTTATTTATTCGCATTACTGAAATTGTAACCAGTGAAGATGTTTCATACACCGCTGTTATGAATTCGTTAGTGCTATACACACTTTGTTTTTCGGTGTTCCGGTGAAATTACTAGACACACAGCGAAATTTTAATGAAATATATTATATTTTAGCAGAATTAAACTGAAATAAAGTTTGCAACTGTTTTTTGAAAGTGTCAAAAATGTATATTCTTTTTACATTCTGTATTAGGATGTCATTTCAAAATATTATCTAAATGGAAATAAAGGTCACGAATTTTTTGCTTGTAACGCACTACTGGATATTAAAGCGCCTTAGACAATAATACAGTTACAAAGGCTTTATTTTAAATATTTTTTTTGCAAAAATTAATAAATTAGACACAATAAAAAACCAACCGTTAAAATCATATGAATAATTCGACAAATGACGTCATTTTAATGGGTTATCATCTGTTTCGACTGTTGATTGGGTATTGGTATTCATAAAGGTTTACACCCGATGCTCATTATGTCCACACACAGATTTGCCAACTTAAATTCATATTTACAGCTTTACCATGCAGCTCTCCTTGTCAAGCTTAATGTTTACAAACCTGGCTGCCCCTTCCTGCCATAGCTCACATTAAACCAGCAGATGTTATAAGCCAGGGGTTCTGAGGCTGTAGCACTAACGTCCCGTGGGGATGCAGGAGGAAGGAGCTTGGGAAGGTAAAACACCAATTCTGTAATGTTTGGATATCTTTTGTCAATTGAATTCTTTTTATCATCATAGAAAGCGAAATGGGAGTCTTAAAAAAATATTTAAAAATGCTGCGGCAGAAAAGAAGACACCATTGCCTTTTTAAAGTTAAGAACCTCTGATCTAAATGAGCCATGGTTTGTGCTGCACAGCTGGCCACGATATTGTCAAAAAGTGTATGGACACAAAAGTGTTACCAGGTTACGTCTGTAACGGTCACCTTCCCGCTACGTCATGAAAGGCTCGTGGTTTTTTAATAAACGAGACAGTTTGAACAAGGAGACAACCAATTGTCTAAATGTTATTTTAAGAGACGTCATCTGACTAATAATAGATTGTGTGTAACGTGTGTCCCAACATTCATACATAGCAGATAGTTTACTTATCTGATTATCTTTACCGATATGTCTTTAAGTGCTATATAGTTATCTGACAGTGCATGCCTGGTTATTAGTCTAATAAAGTGAATCCGACCGAATGGGCGTTTTGGGATGCTCGTCAAGTATTTCCTGACATAGTTGTCCCACTTTCATTGTTACTCAACTTTTGCTTTCCGAGACACTGAGTTTTGCTTTCAACACGCCCAGTTGGCAGGATTGTCCTAGTCGATTTGATGTTAAATGTTCACGAAGTTAACAAGTCCACTTAAAACTCATCCCTCGACTTGCTGACATATCCGTGGGAAAGTATGTTCGGCACGTCATTCATATGAAACTAAATTGGAAGAAATCTGCTGTTATGAATTGCTTTGTATTGCATACCTCCCACAGTACAGTAGTTTGGAAATTCACAGACCAGTCTTAAATAAAACTTACCGAATAAATGATTTTGTAACAATATTGGATGACGTGCAGATAAACAACTGGCAATTGTGACGTCCCTTTTACGTCTGTGAGAAGTGGTGGTGGGACGGCGGATATGATGCGCTGTTTACTTTCTTAAAAAATTTGTCTCAGGGCCCCTGTCTTTTAAGATGCATTAATTTATTAGCAGTAATTATTTTTTTTAATTATAAAGTCTTGGAAATAGCCGTATAGTTAGTCAAAGCTTTCCATATTGACCGAGGGGGTTGTATGATGTATTTTAACGGACAAGATGCTTGTATTTTTTATTTTGACTTAACGGTGAATCAAAATGACTTCCTGCATGAAAGGGACCTGAATATAGCATTATATAAAAGATAACTTATGGGGAGGCTACAATGATTTTTAACACAATTTCCCAAGGGACAAATTGCGTTTCTATATTGTTCATGTCCATCCTGTCTGTTCGAGCTTTGAACAGTAAATCCCCTGAACCATACCAGATAGAGGGTTCGGGTCTTTGCAATTATGTTAAGGAGGTCCCAAGGATGTGCACAGTCCAAAAAATCCCGAAAAGGTTTACTGGATTTCCTGGAAAAAAAACCTAAAAAAATATCAATATTTTGTAAATTTCTCGCCAACCATAACAGCTATCGGGTTGAAACAAACTCCAAACGATAGCTAATAATATTTAGAGCAATGTTGGAGAAGGAAATTTTGAAAAATCACTTTTCGTTGGACTCACGTGTCCTTAACTTTAGCAGCAATTTGTTTACTTTCAGAATTATTGATTTGAAATGACTTTTAATTAATCTAGAAGGATTTCCCTTGAATAAAAAAGTCAGAAATTCTTTGTTGGAAATTGCGTTTAAATACTCATTCGAGTTTTTATTACTTGTTTGGACAATTTTAGCTACTCTAGCTCCAAGATTAACCATTCCCCAAATTGGCACCCATATTTAGTTGTTTTTTTTTAAATACCAGGACAAGTTCATATATTATCTACGGTAGACAAGCCTATAACAACTTAACGATGCCGTCTAACAAATTGTTCTCATCAGTCGAGTCCCCTGGTGCGGACTGGCCGATGTGATTCTGCAACCAAGAATACCGACCGCACTTAAATTTCGTTTCATCGATGGATAATAATAATAATATATGATATAAATAACTCCCGAGTGTGCTCATTCCTCAGATTGTCTTGCAGCTTGGCATTGGAGCAGTTTTTGTTTATTTGTTAGAGATCCGCTTCAGATCAGCTTCGAACAGATAGTTTAAGCGTTGTTTGTAAAAGATTTTAGAATAACAAGGTTCTAAGTAACCGAAATGAGTTATAGCCATCGCGTTATAGTCGATGTATCAATCTATCATCGTAAAAAAAATATGAAAGCTGTATTTTGATACAGTTTTGTGGGAAGTGCAGAATAACAAGGTTTTAACTCTATATAGGCCTACTAACATCAAGTACAGAATAACAAGGATTTAACTCTATATAGGCCTACTAACATCAAGTACAGAATAACAATGATTTAACTCTATATAGGCCTACTAACATCAAGTACAGAATAACAAGGATTTAACTCTATATAGGCCTACTAACACCAGGAACAGAATAACAACGTTTTAACTCTATATAGGCCTACTAACATCAAGTACAGAATCACAAGGTTTTAACTCTATATAGGCCTACTAACATCAAATTTTCATATGCGAATATCTCGGTTCCACCAAAAGTTCACATAGAACCTTGTAATTCTAAAGGGGCGTATTGTTTTTTAAAATAGGGAATAGAGAAACACGAAAGTCTAAGATGACAGGTAGAACAGAGTTTGACAAAGTACGTTTTTAAAACAGTAAACGAATTGGGGGAAAATATTATTTATCGATTGGGGCACAGAAATGTTAGAGAGTACTACAAACAGCTTATCTTATCTGTTTACAGACGCTCCTTCTATACAGAAGATTATTGCGTCCTACGCTTATCTATGGTTTGTGTTTAGTCCTGCATCTTTATTAGAGATGTAAATGCTGATAAAGTGTTGGTTTTCCTGGATTCTTCAGCCAACCCATTCCACGCCCGAATTACGGACGGGAAGAAGGAAAACTTGTATGTGTTTGTTCTTGCATACGGAATAAGAAAGGTGTTTTTATCCTTATGTCTATCTGAGGGTTGTATTAAGTTATCTTTGTGTTGTATTTCTAAATTAGAATTAATTGCTTTATGTATGATTACTACTTTGCTCTTGGTTCTTCTATCCTCTAGTGTTTCAAGGTTTAATGATTTAACTAATGGTGTTATTCTTGTCAGTTTCGAATATTCTCCAGTAATGAATCTGGCAGCTCTTTTTTGAATTTGTTCTAGTTTATCAATGTTTTCTTTGGTGGATGGGTCCCATACAGAAGATGCATATTCCAGTACAGGTCTCACCAAAGTGAGGTAGCATTTTAGTTTTATATCTCTATTACATTTGTTAAAGTTCCTTTTTATAAAGCCTAAGGTTTTGTTTGATTTTTTAATAACTTCATTGACATGGGGATTCCATGATAATTTCTCATTTATTAAGACTCCTGATAGAAGATTGAAGGCTACATCTATAACAAGTTATGTTACCCCCCCCCCTCCCCTCACCAGATCCAAGTTCTCCCTCGAATCCCTTGTTCCCGAGTATCGTTTCGTAAAGGTTTGGTTAAAAAATTAAACGAAGATGAAACATCCCGCTATTAAAACATAAGACGCAGTTTAGATCTTTCCATTGCTTGAGCTACACGAGAAAATCACCCAAACAGAAATACACTGCGGATGGCTCAGACATGGCGATAACGTTTGAAGTATCAAGTAGACCAACAAGATATTGCACTGCCCCCACCCCCAAAACACACATTATTTTTATTATTGAAAAAACAAACCCTTGGTTTAAAGAGAAGAAAAAAACGAGGAGACCAGAGATAGAATGAGTAATATACCTGGCGGTGGGAGCGAGAGGGTGGGCAGAAATTTATGATAATGGCGAGATATGTGTCTTCCACAGTAACTCAAGTTAAAGAGTTTCTGGTGGAGAAAAATTATGTGTGTGTGTCTGTGGCGTGTGGTAGTGGGGACTGCTTGGTTTAGGTTGAGCGAGGGTTCAGGAAGAAACATAGATGAGAGCTTATTTGAGAAACAACATTTTGTCACTGGAGTTAGATCAGAGCGGTTTAAAAAAGTCTGACCTAGGTCAGTGTTTCTTTAAGTGGTGGGCCATCCGCTGTAATTTGCAAAATATAAATTGATTAAAAAATACTGAGATATTGTTAACATTGGTATACAAATGGTATATTATATTGTAAATGACATTAACATAACTTGTCGCATATTTATAAGACATTGGTGAGATTCGGAACATCTCCAGATTTTTTTCGTATTCATAGAAAGGATTTTTACTTAAAAATGAGTTAACTCTTAAGTGAGTTTTGGGATCTAAAAAATGAGCCCAAAGTTGCATGAGTAAAGCTGCTGTTATTTTGATTATGTGAGATTTTAATCTCCCAGACATATATTGGAACAAACGTTCCATAGAATATCAACAAAATAATACAAGAATAAAGACATTAACTTTTTATTTACACAAGAACATAAACTTAGAGCAAATAGTAAAAAAAAATTACTATGAAAAATACTTAATTAAATACTAAAATACGAAAGACACCTAAAAGACTAATTTATATTTCGAATAAATGTAATGTAACAAAATTAAACCAAACAGCAGTTAATTTTCCACAAAGACTTTTATTACAACACAAATAGCACAGAAGAAGAAATTTTGAACTCTATAAAAACAAATCTAAAATAAATAATGGATGATAATGTTTCAAAAAATAAAAACAAATGCAGGTTCAACGCTAAATTAAAGAAACTTTGTAAACAAAAAAGAGAGTTTAACGCTACAAATTTAAAAAGAAACATAAACGATACTTAAACTTAAAAGTTAAATACTTAATGCAGTACCTTGTTGAAATCTCCAAAATAAACATTTAAATAAAGTAATTTCTTAAGAAAACAATTAAAACTTTATAAAGTCTAAAAAAATCGAACCCACAGGAGTAGTCTTACTAAAGGACCCAACCATTAAAACCTTTAATGTTTATGAGCTAACATCTTAAACACATATTTTACATCAGTATTATAAAATTAAAAAAAAAGAAGAAATAAGTAACAGCTGTATATGAAAGAGGTATTAAAATTAAAAAGTTAAAAAATAAATAATTAAATAGAACAATAAAGCTACTGGTAAAAAAAATTAACATCTAGACTATTAAAATAACGGAACAATAAACTTCCCCCCTCACGCCCCGATCCTTTCAGTAATTATTCAAGCCTCTCTAAACCACGGTGTTCCAGGATTGGAACTACCGGTAGATAAGGTGAACCAAATTTTTTAAAATAAAATAAAAAACCCGTCAAAAAACCAAGTTTTTCACTATAAATACTTTATGTACGAGACATAACTAAAAGAATGTTCATTATAATACGCAGCGCAAGACCATCCAAAAATACAAAATTGCAGATGTGTCGTACATTTTTTTTAACATAATGCGCACCGATCAGGAATATGTTTATAAAAAGTGTTGTCAATAAAATACGCACCTTACTGCGCGACAGAAAGGTTGTTCAATATAATATGCACCGCGAAACCCTATCTCAAAAAATAACATGATACATAGAGATAAATAAAACAATCTAAAAATTAAATAATTTAATTACAGTACATGCGATCGATCTGAAATTTTGATACATAGTTTTTATCATCGCCACGAAACTGCCTGCAGAATTTCAGCTCGCTAGCTTACGAGGAAGTGGGTTAAAAATCGATCAAACGTTTTGGCGACAATCAAGCAAGCAAGCAAGGGTTCAAACAAACAGACACCACGAGTTAATATAAAGGATTTTAAAAATGTGTAAAATAGGATTTTAAAAAATACGCTTTTATTCCAATTCCAATGCGCAAATGATTGAGAGAAAACAAGAAAATTTTACTTACTTGTACAACAAACATTCAATGAGATGAAGTTCCACTGAACAATACTGAAAACATGCAGGGTATTAATTTCTAACAATATGCTTGGCGCACACGCTTTTATTTTTGTTAACATGAGAAATTGTTTGTGAATAATTTATTTTGCCATTTTTTTGCATAGAAATAAAGCGTTTTAAAAAATCCCTTTAAAATTTTTTTTTAAACCAAAATTTTTATTTTTCAACTATTGTATTACAATTTGTTCAGAGAGCTCACTCTTTAAAGAAAAATACAATTTTAAAAAATTGTATTATTTCCCTTTGAAGTACATTAATTTAGTCAAAAAACAACAAACAATTCCCACCAAAATGCAAATAACTTGACAGCCGACTGAGCTAATTAAATGAAATTTTGGAATATTTTATTGTGACCCGAGATACAGGTTCCTGCCATATTTCAGCTCAACCAAACAACGCAATATGCGTCAAAATGACGTTGCAAGATTTGACGCTAACCTACGGACACCAATTAAAAGCAAGTTAAATAAAAGCGTGTGAAAAGGGGATAAAACAGGCCACTGTAACTACATATAACTGTTGTACTTACCAGTATTACTTGTAAATAACTGGAACACAATATATATATATATAGTAGAATATTTAATCACCCAATGTCCTGCTTCACATCAATACCACTTTAGAAAAAAAACACCATATGTGGCAGTTTTAAAATTGATGCAAACATATCGGCTAAAACATTTTTGGGAGTTGTCTTTCAGGTAATTTATTAAATTGATTATAGTTGATATTTAACAGAGTTTTCTTTTGTTTCGGCTCTTTAAAAAAATCAAATATTTGGGAAATAGTACGACAATTTAGGAAAAGCAAATTTTACGGTCGACACATGATTTCACAGCGATAAAATTAAACAATGTACTTTGGAAGTTTTCGTTGGAATGCTTTCAATTAATATTTGCTTTTTAAACATGTTTTTTTTGGTTTGTTTGTAGCATATATCGAATCTCTCTGATTTCTATAAAAATAAAAATTACCAATACATTTATCGGGTATGTTATTAAATCATCCCCTTAGAACAAATTATAGAATTCACACATCATAAAATAGAAACAAATTATGCTCGTTAGTATCTACATTTGAAGTAAATAACTTAAGTTCATAGGTTCAAAACAAGGAATTATTCTTAATTAAGAGTTAAGAGGTGAAGCAATGTTGACAAAATCTAAAATATTGAAAATACAACGTTTGGTTATGATAATATGCTGTCAAGGGGTGGGGGAATAATTTTAAAAAAAATAAAAACACGCAACATACTATCACAGAGGTATAACGAAAGACTAGTTTATGTCTTAAAGTAGAAGTAAGAACCTTATAAAATCAATTGTTCGATAATCTCCTGATCTCCTGTCTCATCTGAAAATAGTTTTAAGTCAAAAGATGGAAAAATACAACGCTTGGTGCTCAGAAGCATCGAAGGCTTTCTGAGCAACCTTATAAGGTATTGTCTTCTTGGTCGTGTATGCACGACCTCAATGTTATACAGAAACAATTATGATTAGAAAATTGATCATGGTCTCTAATTAAATAGAATAGACGCTTACTTTTATGCCTCTCTAACATGTTCAAAGCGTTTAGATGTCCTAGACCAGTGGTCCCCAAACTTTTTTTGGGTGGTGACCCCTTTTTATATAAGCCATGTGACCCGCGAACCCCATGAAATTTAAATGATTCATTTTCAATAACGTTTTTACAACAAAAAAAAAGAGCAAATTTGCATTATAGTGAATATTTTTTTAGTCGACAGTTGGGGACTCCTATATTAGCGCTGTGGAAATTAACGATAAATTAATCGATTAATCGTTAAATTTTTTTAATCAATTAAAATTAATTTGATCAATTAAAATTCGATTAAGATTTATGAAAATATTTCTCATATATATTTTTCTTATTTATTAATAATTTATATTTTTGTTACTTACATACTTTTCCCACGTATTATAACTATTTATTTAGACGTACATACGTAAACAAAAATGTTTTTCTTCCTTATTTCTTGCATAGCAGAATGAATTAGCTGAGTTACGTGACAAAATTTGGGAGCCATGGAATTACCGCGACTTAACCGATTAAATGAATCGCAACTTAACGGGATCTATTTATGCGTTATAAAATATAATTAATCAAATTAAGCGATTAATCGATTAAATGTTTATATATATAATCTTACAAAGGGGCCGTTCATAAAGTACGTCACGCTATTTTGACAATTTTTACCCCCCCCTTCCCCCCTGTCACAAACTGTCACACATCTCGGACCCCCCCCCCTAAATTACGTCACACTTTCGAACACAAATCTTGTTTTTTATTAATAAAATAATCAAAATTTAATATAAAACAGCGTGAAGTCACACATGGCCAGACCCTCCCTCCCCCTGTCACAAACTGTCACACTTTCGTACACCCCCCCCTCCGTACTTTATGGAAGGCCCCAAAGTAGGGAATATATATTATAATGTCTTGTAGAGTTTTAAAGATTCTATAAAAATTAAACAAAATACAGTAATTTTACTTGAATGATATTTTTTGATGTAGACGATATTGGAACATACTGTAATAAATTTGAGCTTAAATTAAAAAAAAACAAAAAAAAACAACAACACTGGCATATGTTATTAAAGACATTAAATAGTATTATCACCATTAGCCACAACATTAAAATTTCTCAATGTACTTATTTAAAATAAATAACAACTACAGTTTTGGTATGTATGGGCACCGCTGCTTGCTTTTAAGCAGACTCAGTAAACAAAAGCGATATAGCCTTTTTTGTTTCCTCCATTATTGTTTGAAGTTTCTTAATTCTGTGTAGATATCTCCATATCTTGAACCTGATGATTTGATACTTTCTGATTTATTTTTACGCTTTATATTTTTTTCGAGTTCTCCAGTTTGCCTGTCTTGCAAAACGTCATGGGTTACAGAGAAGACGTTTCGAAGCCAACTTTAGCTTTGCAGCCACCACCACGCAAAAAATAAACCATAATGTGTGAAACATAAATTGTTTCATACTTAAGAAATTCTCTAGAATACCGGATTTCCCACATTTCTGATAACATATACAATAAGAAATTGGGGAAAATTGGCATTTACAATTGAACGTTGTATAGATTACCTTTATATACATAATTTTCTACGTGCTGAATATTCAAGTCCCCAGTAAGTTGGGTGGAGATGTTAATGAAACTGAAACAAAAGTAATTAACAACTTTAATTTGTATTCTATATATAAATTTAAAAATATTCTATGAATACTGAATACCTTGTATTTTATGGTTTTAAGTCCATTTTTGTTAAATTTTGTTGAAGAAGGGTAAACAAAGTTATTTTAAGAAATCGGCAAATTATTTAAAAGGAAAAATAATGCATTCTGCATCATCAGTAGGTGTTGAGACGACGTGCGAGTGGTGAAATAATATTTTCTTCATATACCAAAGTAAATGCACTTAATTTAATGAAGCTATAAAAATTAAAAACACTTTAAAATATTAAAAAAACAACAACAACATAAAAAGCTTAGAAAGTTCCTTCATTTATAAACACTTACTTTTGAATTAATGGAGCATTATGTTGTTGACTCATCCGACGATTTCTGCCAACCGATGGATGGCATGCACTTTTCATAAAAAGAAAGAGAAGCCAATTCGAAATATTGTTAAAGCATTTAGAAATTAACATTAATTTAAAAAAAAAGCTTTTATCAGGTGACATTTCTCTAATGATGTATTCAATATTTAGATAATTTACGACTTTACTGGAGAATGATACGCTGGATAATAAAAGTGGATAATACTAATTAATTGATTTTACAAAAATCACTAGTTTACTTAGTTGATTAAAAAAAAATCAAACCAGAAAATACCTTTCATTGTTATCCCAATTAACACTTTTTCGATGAAATAATATTTGCATTACGTAGTTAATATTACCATCAATGCATACAGTTTCTGCATGAGGTTCCGATGAAATACATTCATCACTAACGTAGGCTGTGGCTATTTTTCTCATAAAGGCGGATAATTTTGAAAGATATTTGCATTGGCCTTCGTTTGTCATCAAGATGTGTCTATTCTCTATGTTTGTAAATAATTCACCAGCATCAAGTGTCTTATTCTCCAAGGCTTTAATAAGATAGCCCATTCCACATTGTTTATGCAATGCCAAGCTTTCTCTGTTTTTAAATAGGATTTCAACAGCTTGACCATGATTATTTTTTAAAGCACAATACGTAGCAAAAGTTATAATTGAAATTTCGTGTGTTTCACCATTTGCATTAAGAATTTTTTCAACGACGCTGCAGTGACCATAATACGATGCAATAATCAGGGCTGATAATCCAAACGTATTTGTTTCATTGATATTGGCTCCTTTATCAATCAATATTTCAATAACGTTCACGTGTCCGTTTTGTGCTGCAATCATGGCAGCTGTCATATCATTTATATTTCTATCGTTAATGGACGCTCCGTTATCAGCAAGTATTTCCACAATTTTATGATGTCCTTTTTGGGATGCTTTCATTAGTGCAGTCCAGGCATATTTGTTCTTTGCATTAACATTTGCTCCTTTCTCAACAAGTAGAGAGACAGTTTTTTCAAGGCCATGTTCTGCAGATAATATTAGAACACTCCATCCATACACATTTTGAGCATTATAATTTGCTCCTTTTTCAACAAGAATTTCAGCGATTTCTGTATGATTGTTTAATGTGGCTATCATTAGACTTGTCCAACCTTCAACAGTTTGGTCATCAATGTTCACATTATTTTCAATCAACTTTAATACAATATCTTTGAACCCAAATTGTGAAGCTATTGTTAATGCAGACCAACCCATGTTATTTCTGTCATTAACGATTGCTTTATATGTTATTAAAGTCTCAACAATATTTACATCACCGCATTCAGAAGCTGTCATCAAAGCTGTCCAACCATCGTTATCTTTAATATTTACATCTGCACCATTTTTAAGAAGTTCTAAAATCGTTTCTTTGACTGAATCTAAGTGAAAATTCATTGTATCCTGGAAGGCTTCATTTTGTTCATTACCATGTTCTGTGCACCATTCATTTAAGTGTGAAATAAAATCACTATGCTTGCTCAACAATGCGAACATGAGGACAGACCAGCCGTTATGTTCTTTATCATTTACTTTAGCCCCACGTTTAATAAGAATAGAAACAGTTTCTTTAAATGCTAATTTTACTGTCGGGCGTAGTTTGATATTTATTTTTGTTTTGTTTTCCCTGATTGCTAAAATCGTTTCTGAATTCCAGTTGAGTGATGCGTACATCAAAGCAGTGAGGCCAAATTTTGCTCGCTCATTTAAATGCGCTCCGTTTTGTATGAGCAGCTCCACAATCGTATCATTTCCATTTAATAATGCTGCCATTAAAGCGGTGGTGCCATTAGCAGAATTACTGTTAGTGTTTGCGCCATTTTTAACAAGTATGTCAGCAACCGTATAATATCCATTCTGCGATGCTAGGAGCAGAGCAGTTGTACCATCACTGGCTTTCGCATTAACATCAACCCGCAATTTAATTAGAAACAGTATGATATCTTTATGACCATTATATGCCGCTGGCATAAGAGTTGTCAAACCATTCTTAGTTTTATCATGAATATCAGCCCCATTTTTGTAGAGTAAAACAGCAGTTTCTTTGTGTCCATTTTGTGATGCTAACATAAGAGCTGTCCAGCCATCATTATCTTTATCATTAACAGTTGCGCCATTTTTAATGAGCAGCAAGCATAAATCGCTATGGCCATTCTGTGATGCTAACATAAGTGAGGCCCATCCATCATTTTCTCTATCGTTAACTTTTGCACTATTTTCAATTAGAAGTAACGCTGTTTCCGTATGCCCGTTCTGTGATGCCAGCATAAGAGCTGTCCAGCCATCATTAGATTTATCATTAACATTGGCACCCTTTTCAATTAAAACTTGACACTCCTTAGTATGGCAATTCTGTGATGCCAACATGAGACACGTCGACCCGTCATTCGATTTTTCATTAACTAAAGCACCGTTTTCAATTAACAGGGAGCACATTTCTTTGTGGCCATTCTGTGATGCTAACATAAGAGCTGTCCAACCATCGATTGATGTATCATTAACATTAGCACCGTTTTCAATAAGCAGTAAACTGGTATAATTATAACAATTCTGAGACGCTAGTATAAGAGATGTCCAACCTGCATTGCATTTCTCATTAACATCTGCACCATGTTCAATTAAATTTAAACACGCCTCTTCGTGGCCATTTTGTGATGCTAGCATAAGCGATGTCCATCCATCATTATTTTTCGCCTGAACATCTGAGCCATTTTCAATAAGTAGTAAAATGAGATCCAAAAATCCATCCTTAGAAGCCATCATAAGTGACGTCCACCCAGTAATAGTTCTATCATCGACCTGGGCACCTTGGTCAAGTAATAGTCTTACGGTTTCTTTACATCCATTCTGTGAGGCTATCATTAGGGCTGTCCATCCATTGTTGTTCTGATGTCCAATATTTGCCCCGTTTCGAATGAGCAGTAAAATGATATCATTGTGGCCATTCTTTGAAGCTGGCATCAGGCATGTCAATCCATCGTTAGTTGTATCATTGACATTCGCACCGTTTTCAAGAAGCACTTCTATCGTATCCTTATGCCCATTCTGTGAT
Organism: Ampullaceana balthica; assembly: GCA_944989445.1. Classification (NCBI taxonomy): domain Eukaryota; kingdom Metazoa; phylum Mollusca; class Gastropoda; family Lymnaeidae; genus Ampullaceana; species Ampullaceana balthica. The sequence continues at coordinate 1,769,694 of CALYLW010000026.1, forward strand.
GCTATTAAAAGAGGTGTCCAACCGTTATTGTTTTTGTCATTTATGTTTGCTCCATTTCTAATTAGCAGTAAACTAATATCGTTTTGTTTATTCTGTGACGATATCATAAGGGATGTCCATCCGTCGTTTGTTTTAGCATTCACATCAGCACCAATTTCTATTAATTTAATCACTGCGTCTTTGTGGTTATTTTTTGTAGCTATCATTAAAGGCGACCATCCATCATTATTTTTCATTTTAAGATTTCCACCTGTTTTAATGAGTAGTAGCAGAGTGTCTATTCGACCATTCTTTGAAGCTACCATAAGAGCTGTCGTTCCATCATTCGATTTCTCATTGACACAGGCGCCGTTTTCAATAAGGAGCGAAATGATATCTCTGTAGTCTTTCTGTGTTGCTAGTATGAGACAAGTCCAGCCGTAATTATTTTTATCATTGACATTTGCGCCGTTATTTACTAACAGTAAAATTATATTTTTCTGGCCATTGGATGATGCTGTCATGAGAGAGGTCCATCCATTAATGTTTTTATCATTTACATCAGCTCCATTCTCTATTAAGAGGGAAGCGGTATCTTCATAGCCATTTTTAGATGCAAGCATGAGAGATGACCAGCCATCGTTTGTTTTATCATCAACATAAGCTCCAATATCAATCAATAGTAGCACTATCTCCTTATATCCGTTTTGCGATGCTAAAATAACAGAAGACCACCCATTTTTATTTTTATCTCTTACCTTAGCACCATTTTTAAGATGGATTAAAACTGCCTGACAATGTCCATTCATTGACGCTATCATTAGGGATGTTGTTCCATTATTATTTTTTTCATTTACGTAAGCACCCGTTTCAATTAGTTTTAAAATTGTCCCGTCGTGTCCGTTCTGCGAGGCCAGCATCAGAGGCGTCCAGCCATCATTTGATGCCTCATTAACACTAGCTCCACTTTCACAGAGTTTTAAAATAATCTCGTTATGCCCATATATTGATGCTATCATCAGAGGCGTCCAACCATTAATGTTTTTATCATTAACATTGGCGCCTTTCTTAATCAGTTGGTTAATTATTTCTTTATGTCCATTCTTTGATGCTGGCATCACAGCTGTCCAGCCATCATTTGATTTCATATTGACATTAGCACCATGTCGAATTAATAGTGAAGTAGTCTCCTGGTGTCCATTTTGTGATGCTACCATAAGCGACGTCCATCCATTGTTGTTTTTAGCATTCACGTTAGCCTCCTTGTTAATGAGGAGAGAAATGATACCATTATGGCCATTCTTTGATGCTAGTATTACAGGCGTCCAACCATTGTTGTTTTTAGCATTGACATCTGCACCATTTTCAGTAAGAAGCAGACCGGTTTCTGCGTGGCCATTTTTTGATGCTGCCATCAGGGCTGTCCAGCCACTTATAGTTTTATGATTCACATTTGCACCGTTTTTTATAAGTAGTAAAGCAGTCTTAACATTCCCATTTTCTGCAGCTATCATAAGTGATGTCCACCCCTGAAAATTTGTGTTGTTAACGTTTGCACCGTTTTCCATCAGTAGCTTGTTTATCTCATGATGGTTGTTCTTGGTCGCAATCATCAGAGGTGATGATCCATTGTTGCTTTTATCATTGGCATATGCCCCTCGTTCAAGTAGTCTTAAAATTGTCTCTTTATGTCCAGTCTTTGCCGCTATCATAAGGGCTGTCCAGCCGTCTTTATTTTTTGAATTCACGTCTGCTCCCTTTTTAATGAGTTCTGCAATAATAACTTTTAGGCAATCCGTAAATGGTGTTAGAAAGGTCTGAAAATTGTATACTATATGGCAATTATTCTTACTATTTTTATTAAGCTGGAAATTGTAATACTTATTGCTTTTCTGTGCTGCAATCATAAGACATGTACACTCATTAACGTTTCTAGCATTAACACTGGAACCCTTTTCAATTAGAATTAAACTTGCCTCTGCGTGGCCGTTTTCTAAGGCAAACATAAGCGATGTTTGGCCATGATTGTTTTTATCATTGACATTTGCACCATTTTTAATCAGAAGTAAAATTGCCTCCGCATGGCCATTTTCTGATGCTAACATAAGCGATGTTTGGCCATGATTATTTTTATCATTGACATTTGCAACATTTTTAATCAGAAGTAAAATTTCCTCTGCATGGCCATTTTCTGATGCTAACATAAGCGATGTTTGGCCATGATTATTTTTATCATTGACATTTGCACCATTTTCAATCAGTTTTAAAACAGTTTCTAAATGGCCTTTCTGTAATGCAATCATAAGAGAAGTCCACCCATTATCAGTTGTATCATGAACATTTGCACCGTTTTCAATCAGTAGAATAGTAATCTCAATGGTACCCTTCCACGAAGCCATCAAAAGTGAAGACCATCCATCTTTGTTTTTATCATTAACGTTCCATCCATTTTCAGTGAGTATTAAGCAAGCCTCTTTCTGGCCACTTAGTGATGCCAACATAAGAGCTGTCCAGCCGTCAGTAGTTTTATCATTTACATTTGCCCCGTTTTGAATGAGAAGTAAAATAATTTCTTTACACCCTTTTCGCGACGCCAGCATGAGAGACGACAAACCATTATTATTTTTAGCATTGACGTGCGCACCTTTTTCAATAAGAATTAAGCTATTCTCCTTGTTGTTGTTTTGTGATGCTATCATAAGAGGTGTCCAGCCAAAATCGCTTTTGACGTTTACATTTGCACCATTTTCTATGAGGAGTAACAAAGTTTCACTACAATTTTCAAAATTGTTTGTTTGCTTGCTCTTGCTTAAAGCTGTCATAAGAGGTGTGTAGCCATTACCCCCCTTTTCATTAACGTCAGCGCCTTTTTGAAGTAGCCGTCTGACTGTGGTTATCTGACAGTAATATGTGGCAAGCATTAACGGGGTCCAACCATCATCTCTTTTCTCATCCATGTTTGCCATTTAGAATTTTAAAAAAAAAGCTTTTTAGCGCATTTGTGTTTTTTGTATAAGCATTATCTATGGCACAGGAGTACTTGTCAAGACAGTACTCTCTTGCATATACACAAGCCTGATGCCGTGCGCATGTCAGACCATCGGCTCCCAAAAAGGCTCTTCTATGACAAGCTTACTGATGGGCAGAGAGCCCGTCGTTGTCAAAGGAAGCTCTAGAAAGATACGCTGAAGATTGAACTGAAGGCTTACAACATTGGGCATGTTTCCTGGGAGGTAGAGACCTCGCCTTCTTGCGCCTAATGATATGGAACGGCGCATCAGTCCGTGAGGCAAAACGACAACAGGCTTCCAAGTCCACAAAAAACATGCCAGGAAGGATCGTGTCCGAAACCCTCCTTATGACATCCCAACCATCTCTTGTCCGACATGTGGACGCACCATTCGGACAGGAATGGAGCTAATAAGCAACTGAAGGACACACAAGGCTGCCAAAGTACATGGTTAATGAGAATGAAAATGGCCCTCTTCGATTACGACGGACAAACAACATCCGAGGCAAATATTTACGCCCATAAAAACAAAAACGTTTTAAGCATGGAGAGACAATTATTTTAATTCCCCAAGTTCTTTTTTGTCTTGATTTGAGTTCCTGTTCTTAATGTAGGCTGTTGTTTATTGTCCCTTTTTAGATAAATGTTCTATTTAATTTTATTTTGTAGAAGTATATCTGTCGACATTGGTTGGGGTAAGGTAAAGGCAGCTGGGCATTGTATCAGCAATACCATTCCTCGTTTGCCGTGGTTACAGAAACATGTGAGCTTTTGCTTCACTAGTCTCATAGGCCCTGCATTAAACGAGAACTTAAAGTTATATATATTTTGTGGGAGACATTTTCGACTCTATGTCCTGGATGCTCAGGTGGCCGCTTCAGACGCGACCGCTTCCGTTTCTCAGCTGTTACGTCCCTTTGGGGGCCAGCTAGCTGAGAGGGTCTTCCGGGAAGACCCATAAAGAGCACTAGGCTCAGGGCTTCTGATTTTCTTCAACATGTAGGATCATTAGTTTATATCTGTAGAATAAATATATTAATTATTATTACACATTTTTGAAGAGGTGTAAATGGAAATAATAAGATGAGAACAATGCTTATATTTTTCTGTAATATATCTATTCATATTTTGCTTGAGAATCAGCAAACCACACTGAGTGTTAAATTTACCACCTTGATTTTAATATACTCATATATAAAGAACATTTTTAAATTATGCATAATAATTATTTTAGGTTCTAAAACGTAAAATCGTTTTATTATCGAGAAACCCAATGTGCGTCTTGTCATAAAAAGGAGGGGGTGGGAGTTTCTTGATGTCCTTCCCAGTTAGATACGTAGCAACTGCTTTATATCCTCACCAATCTTCCCACTAAGGTTCCTTGGTCCGTATGAAAAATAAGAAACGCGTGTGCAAAGTTGCACGGCATCCATTGTCTTTGCGTTGGTCACACCTTTGCTCTCCCCTCTTGCCCGTCTACACCAAACGTCAGTCACTTCACCGCTAGCTAGTAGTCGGCTTCCCTTTTGATCTACATCTGGCCGGTCTACACCCCTACCCAGCTCCCACTTACAATCAAACCGCCCCAGAGCCCCCACAATATATAAATATATATATATCGATTAATTGTTAAAATTTTAATCGATTAAAATTAATTTGATTGATTAAAATTCGATTAAAATTTAAGAAAATGTTTCTAATATCTTCTCCCAATTTAATAATCAATATATATTTTTTGTGCTTACATACTTTTCCCTCGTATTATTATTATTATTTATTTAGACGTGCATACGTAAACAAAAATGTTTTTCTTCCTTATTTCTTGTATAGCAGAACGAATTTGCTGTGTTACGTCACACAATTTGGGAGCCATGGAATTAACATGACTAAACCGATTTCGCTAAATAATGAATCGCGACTTAACAGGATCTATCTGTGCGTTATAAAAAATATAATTAATCGAAATTAATCGATTAATCGATTACATATTTTTCCGATTAATCGAACACATTAAAAAAAAATCAGCAACAGCCCTAATATATGGACATTCGTTACACATACGAATGGTGTGATTAAAAAATAAATAAAGGCTTAATTCATTGAATATTACTTAGGTTAAAGTTTCTGAAAATACCTTCATCAGTAAAAAGAAATAAACATGCGTATTTAAATTAAATAAATACTAGACGCCCCGCGGCGTAGCATACGCCGCAGACTTGCTCATGGAGAGTTCTTTTACCCCTTAAAGGCACTTTTTAGGGCGCCTACGGCACCGACCTTTTTCAAAAGCCCAACTAACTTGTCCATGTTTGATCAATATGAAATATTAAACTTTCTGAAATGCACACAAAGTATTTTATAATAGGGGTTCCCTTTTCCAAAATTAAAATATCAGTGATACAATGACGTCATATAATTTTTTTACAGCGCATATTTAATTTGCACACCTTTTGATGCATTGGTGCAGTAATTTGGTGCGTGCTTTCTAAAATTAGTATCTGTTGCACATGCAGCTTCTTGTTGCCTCGCTTATGAGGTTTTACATATGCAGTTCACTCATTCTCTCACTTATAGATATTTTTTTTTGCCTTCTTAATTATAAATTTTTAATTTTTATACCAAACACCAGCCCCACGTTTATAGTCATATTATATGGAAGTACTTGAACTTATTAGTTTTAAATTATTTTCTTCTTCTTAGTACACTTATAAAAACGTGGTTTTTAAAAATCTTTTTTACCTCTATTTTTTAAATTCTTTTAGTCCACTTATAAAAACGTGGTTTAAAAACAATATTTTTGTACCGCTATTTTTTTTTACCAAACACCTCATAAGCGCACACCCAACGTTTTAAAATCACGGTGATGTGGTCACGGGGTGAACTCATGGATGTAAACAAAAGCAGACGGTACAGATGCTTATATATAGATAAACTAAAAAGTTCAATAATTTAATAACGGTACCTTCGATCGATCTGAAATTTTGATACAATGCATTGTCATCCAAAATCTATCTGTGGTAAAATTTTGAGATCTCTAGGACCATCAGAAGTGGTTCAGTTTTACGTTGGCAGATTTGAAAAAATTGTGGACACGAAAGCAAGTTAATAAAAACGTGGTAATAAAACAAACCCGTAAAAACAAAGTTTTTGACTATAAATCCCTTATATATGAGACATAACTAACAGTATTGATTATTTTCAAACATTTACAGACTGACACCGAGTGATGTCCCTTGTCTTTAATAAATGGGGGTGGGATGTGAGGGGGTGTCGGCACGACGGTCGGCGTCAACACGACGGTCGGCGTCAACTCAAACTCACGTGAAACTGGAAGAAAAAAAACAATAACAAACAGTGAATTTTGAATTACATACCTCATATAAGGATAAACTAAAAATGCATTAATTTAATTACGGTACGTTCGATCGATCTGAAATTTTGATACGATGCATTGTTAGGTCAGACGGGTCCGTGTGCCAAATTTCAGTTCGATCGGATAATGGGAAGTGGGTCATTTTCGACTTCTGTTTTGCCGCCCGCCCGCCGAGCCCAAGACAGAGAGAGACGGCCGCGAAGTTAATATAAGGGATTTAAAAAGAAAAACACCACCACAATTTTTTGTGTGCCTAAACTTTAGAAACAAATCCTTCACTTCCTCATAAGCTAAAGTAAGCAGTGCAGTTACCTGTTCCATCTTTATATAAATAGAAAGTCTCTTTTTATAAACTAAAAAAAACCATATAAATATTCAAATTAAAAATGTAGAAACAAATCACCCTTCGTGCGGTGCACGCACCGTAACATAGTTACGAGTGTTTTATTGTGACTTGTGCAGCGGTACTAACACTTTAGAGACAACAACTTGCTCTGTTAATTGTGGCAGCTGTACTAACACCATAGAGCACAATTTCCCAAATTTTTTATTGTGCCAAACATATGTGGAAGGGCGATCCCTTTTTATAAAATCAAAGTAACCCGCGACCCCCATACAATTTGAAAAAGCCATTTTTAATAAGAGAATAAACAAACGAAAATGTATTTTATGGTAATTTTATTTTAAATTAGGCGATTAGGTCTAATAATTACTTTAATGAAATTGTTGACATTGCATGTAATTAAAAAACCTATAAATTCGCCGATAAATTACTTAAAATCATTCCGCAAGCAGAATAATTCATCTTGTAATTCTTCGCAACTGCTGTCTTCATCAAGGGAAGCAGAGAATGGATTTCGTGTCAATGTGCTTCTTATTTCAGCTTATCGGAACAAAGCTAGAGTTTAAGGGATTTGAGATGCCCAAAGATCTCCTCTTTCTTATGTTCATTTATTTCACCTTAGAATGCATCTACTACATAGGAGAGTTTCACAAACATGGCAATGTTTCCAAGAGTTATTTTTCTTCACCAGTTTTGCAGCTTTGATATGAATGCCATGTTATTATCGTAAAATGAAATAATAATGCTGGTGGCTTCATCTGTCGTCCGTATCTTGTTATTGTTGTTGTTGGTCCCTTAGCTTGTTGAGTTGCGACGTTTGGTAATGGCATATTTGTACCGACGCTGGGAGCGTGTACTTCTTGCTCTGATTCAGGTGTGTCCAACTCAAAAATATCTGGAACACCTCTCCTTTACCAAATGACTGTCTCAACATGTTGTTGTTTCGTCGGTATGTCATACCATAGTTCGTCTTAACAATGTATGACCTTGGCGTAGTTGCTGCTGACACGGCGACTGGTGGCTGCCACGAGCCTCTAGGTTCTTTCTGCATCCGTGCTTTGCTTGCACGCTGAGAATGTGTACGGCCGTTGATTTTGTCTGATTTGTTGTAATACTTTGGAACTGGATTTCACAGCCTGCACATTATTTGAACTTGTTGACATGTGCGCACTTGATTTTACGTATGCATTTAAATTCACTGCTGTACTTGATTTCACATCTTGCACATTATTTCATTTATTTACCTTTACTTATAAGCTTAATCTGACATTCCGTTGTCTCATCTATGCTGCATATATTTTCAATTTTAATTAGATTCAGATCTGACTCTCGCAGTAATCTTGATCTGACGTATTATTTTTTTTACGCCAGCCACAATTCTATCTTTTATCAGTTTATTGTGTTAGACTTCCGAATTCACATGACTTTTCTTTTTATGTATGTTATGAAACTATCAAAACTTTTCTTTGATTTCTCAAGAAAAACACGTTGCGCTTGACTTACATTTTTACACGGTAGACAATAAGTTTCAAATTTTCTCAATATGCACTTCACTGAATAAAAAAGTTTATCACATTCATTATATTCTTCTCCTGTCCATTATAATGTATTGAAAACTTCAACTGCTTCATTTCCTTTCCGTGCATAGAGTCATGCTCTGCACTTATTTGCTTCTTGTGTGAGTCCACTGGCGATCTTGTGTCTCTGAAAGGACTGCTTAAATCCCTTCCAGTGATCAGTCATAATTCCATTTAGCTCCAGTGGTTGTGGTGGGCGGAGTTGGTCCATCTGACACCATGGTCTGTATAACAATTGACTTTAATTGCCTCTTCATTACATTTAAAGCCATCCGAGTTCACCTTATAAGACTCGCTTGAGTTCGAATCAATACTCACAACGTAGTCTCCAAACTCAAGTCGAGTCGCATGCTCAAACAATGTCATATATTCGTTTACTTTCCCTGTAGTTTGTGAAGCAGTTTTCGCTGTTGTAAAATATCTGCTAAATATGCTACTCTTTTCAAAAAAGCTTTATAATTAAAATATACCAACAGATTATGTTTCCCGTCATTTCCCGTGCACTCAGAGAAACAATTTGATTTCATCTTTTAATTCAGATTCACTATTGAAATTTCAACCTCCAGACCCCTTTGAGGGTCGCTAACCATAGTTTGGGAACCCGTGCTATGGAGACAACAAGGTTCTTTACCAATGGTGGAAGCGGTACTAAAACTATAGAGAACCAGGTACAAATGTTGGAAAGCGTTACTAACACTATAGAAACAACCAGGTTCGCTACTGTAATGTTCTAAATTTGTTAAACACTTCTTTTTATTATAATGAAAATGGCTTCAAGTAAATTGAGCTATTAACAAAATTTAATATCGACGCGTTTATGCAAAAACACATATACCCAGGACGTCTAACTCTTTTTACACAACTGCAAACCGTTTGGTCTACCAGTGACACCTATAAATGCTATAGATAACACGAACTAGCTTGAAATAAATTAAAAGCATATATTTTTAACGCGATCTAAAAATACAATTGTTGTTCTACTAGTTGCTAAAAAGAATTAATTTTTTAAATATAAAAATGTCATTTAAATTTATAAGTTGATGTCGTAAACATTTAAATTAGGTTAAATAAATTAATTCTCAAATCAGTTACCATTAAACAACAGTATGCGAATAAATACCATTCTTATTAACACTTACAGTCATCCATAGAATTAATTATCAGTAAACGTCAGAGTTATGGAAAGTTTCTTACTTTCAATTTTCACCAGCTTTGCGCTGTTCTAAAGATGGCTATATACATAAGTGAAGGAAGGGAAAAGTCAGTTTGGAAATTCCAATGTTAAAATAGATTATGTATAAGCTTCATAACGTAACAACGGATAGCTTTTTTTTCAATAATAAGACTCCATAGACCACATTTTTCTACGAGGTTGGGGGTGACGGCAGGGGTGTGGGGGCGGGTGTGGTCGCAGTGTTCCGTTGGTAGAAGTGGTGGGTGTGGTGGCAGTGGTGTCAGTGGTAGCAGTGGTGGGGGAGGTGGTGGCAGTGGTGTTCGAGGTGGTGGGGGCGTGGGTAGTGGCAATGGTGTGGTGATGGCAGTGGTGGGAGAGACGGCAGTGGTTGGGGGTGGTGACAGTGGAGTGGTTGGTTGTAGTTTTGTGGATGATAGGGGTGGTGGAAGTTGTGTAGATTGGTTGTGGAAAAAAAAGGGGGGGGGTAAATTGTAATATAAAATATTTGGGCCATGTTTAAAATGTATTGTTAAATTTTCTTTATTTAACCAATATTATTCAGAATTGCAGAGCAACGACTGATCCTATTTGCCTAGCATCAAGAGCTACTAGATATTCTAATTTTTTTTTAAAATGACATTATTTTTTTTCTTTAAGAAAGTATATACTTGACATTTGAATATTTGACAATATCATTTCTATTTTCCCAAACATCAATTCATATAATGTATGTAGCACTTGTTTGTTCATTTTGCCACAAGGTATATATATTTTCCTTATCAATAATATAATTATTGTTATTAATTCCTGCAGTAGGGTAACCGCCAAGAGTGTGTCAATGTGTCGAGCACACCACACAAACACGCCCCCCTTCAGGAAAAGATGCCTGTGTGGCTAAAGAATTGAAATAATTTTACAAGTGGTCCTCTGCCAATTTGAAGACCCACTTAAGTAGTACTGGATAGATGCAACAGAAGAAAAGCCCTTGAAGTACTTAAAAAATGTTCATGGAATTAACTCTTGAGCAGACAACTCCGAAAAAGAGAAGAGTAAATAATATTCGCTTATTAAAATAGGAAGAAATATTAATGCACAACATAGCACCATACACGAATTTTAGAGGAAATGAAAATAATACAACACCTTTAAAGGAACACAGAGGTGCCCAAGTAAGAGGTCCACCTTAAAAACAAAACAGAACCATATGCAAAACAAATTTTTTTACAATAGAATTAATCATGAAGAGGAGCAGACGGATATAACTAATAATAGAGACAGATGGGACAACTGATACCCAAGAGTTTATTAACATATGGAACATAAGACACTGACACACAAGAGGTTATTAACATATGGAACATAACACACTGACACCCAAGAGGTTATTAACATATGGAACATAAGACACTGACACCCAAGAGGTTATTAACATATGGAACATAACACATTGACACCCAAGAGGTTATTAACATATGGAACATAACATACTGACACCCAAGAGGTTATTAACAAATGGAACATAACACACTGACACCCAAGATATTATAAACACATTTAAAAAATACTACATACATATTTTAACAACTGAAAAAACTTAATCAAAAGGGTCATTACGCCCAGATTATGAAAATACTACACGAAAATCAAATGAAAGAAAATTGCAAAAACATTACATTACATTACAAAACAGTGAAGTAACACAGTCAACGTGAACCAAATCGAAACACCTGGGGCATCTGGACAAATAACATAATTTTACACTAATTTTTTTTTAAACACTCTAACCAATAATACACGCCATTTCAGAATAAGGTTAGAGCAACATGGAACAGCCGAATTCAATAAACGTTTCCTACATCACAGCCTCTACCAAAGAAAGACGGTTTCCCAGACAACTGAAAACCCGACAAGTGAACACGTAAACAAGTGAACATACAGACAAGTTAAAACTCGGACAAGTGACGACACCGACAACGGAACTAATAGCCAAGTGAACTGCTGCGATAAATTAACACAAAAATAATGAAAAATAAATTGAATAACTCATAATTCGACACGTTTAGAAATTTCTAATTGAATAATATAGACCAGGGGTCTCCAAACTACAGCCCGCGGCCCATATGCGGCCCGCGAGGCCCTTTCATCCGGCCCCTGGAGACCTTTTAATCTAAAGAAAAAAAAATACTATTTTTATCTGTAGTTTACCACAAAACTAAGTATTTAGGGGTTAGTAGTCGGCCCCCAAACTGCTGTTTGACAGTTAATGAGGCCCTCCGGCAGAAAAGTTTGGAGACCCCTGATATAGACGTTAGATGATGTTTAAAAAAAAATATTTCATTTGTGTAAGTTGACATACAATTCTTTTTTCTTTTTCATTTCTCTCTCTCCCTCTGTCTCTCTCTTCATAATTTGAAATTAATATTAATTTTTGTAAAAAGCGTATCTAATTGATATATGATTCAAATTCAATTTCATTCAAAGCGTTGTACATTTCCGGTTTTAACTGAAAATGTACGGCACATAACATATTGTTTATGGGCACAAACATAAACTGTTTAATTTATTAATGCTTATTTTTTTAAAGTAATTTTTTTATTGCATCTAAAAATGTACCCACATGGATAATTATTACTTAGATATACCTAATGAATTCTATGAATGCTTCAACGTTTTAATTAAATGTAATTTTTCAATTTTTATTAGTTTTGTGCATACATTTCAGTTCAGTTGTCTATAGGTTCACTTGTCTGTTAGTGCACTAGTCCGTATGTTCACATATCGTTGTTTCGATTGTTTTGTGTTCACTTGTCCTTTCACCAAGATGGCTTTTGTTTAAAGACACAGAGAAAACACACGTTGATATTTACAGGCACGTATCTTTTCAGAATACAGATCACAAAATTCACAGCAGAAATAAACTAATAATCTAAAATCACATTTAAAAACTTAAATACATTTCAACCAACAACGCTGTATTAAAGCCAGGGACATCAATACCCACAACCATTTAATCAGATATATTATTAAATGTGCATATAAAAATATAATTAAACATGCAGGGAAAAGCTTTAGACAGTGTAGACCACAAATACCTTTACAAAATATTAAAATGCAACAAAGTAAGAGGGCGTTTTGGTAATTGGGTAACATTTTTTTTACGGGATACCTTTAAAAAAATAAATAATACACTTACTAAAAACAATGTAATTAATAGATAACTATGACTGTGGTGTCTAGAAAAATTAAGAGGGCAAGGAAAAGTGCATTTGTGGGGATTCCTTGGGCCAGAGGTATTAAAGTGATTGCATATGCAGATAATACAATTTTCACCCACACATGACAAGATAAATTCAATTTTTACGATTTTGGGAGAAGTAATGAGTCCAAAATACAAATCTGAAATAAGAGTTACACGAAGAAAATCTGGAGTCCACTTCACCATTTATAAAAATAAATTCTTAAAAAAATTGAATTTTAAAAACTAAAAATGCTAAAGTAGACAATAATAAAGTTACAAAGGTTTTATTACAAAACAAGTAATGCAAACTCGAATGGGTACGTAACCGCAATTTCCAACAATTTGTCCACAACAATTTTCGAGAAAAATCACTAAAGCAAGTAAATAACGACCACACATAATTTTAATAATTCATCAGATATTGCAGTAACTGGTATTTTATATGCAAACAATACCCATGATAGGATCCACATGGAAAATAGATTTATAAAACGATTTGGTACGTTGGCTCCATAATTTTACCTAACTGTAGAATCTTTTTCCCGTTGTGGTTTTCACAATAACTTTAGTTACTTCCTCCTTTTAACTATAACCTGTGTCCTTGTTTGTCAAAATAAAAATTCAAGCATCTTGGCAGTTGAAATACATCATGCAACCCACTCGGTCAATATGGAAAGCTTTGACTAACTATACGACTATTTCCAAGACTTTAAAATTTAAAAAAATAATTACTGCTAATAAATTAATGCATCTTAAAAGACAGGGGCCCTAAGACAAATTCGTTAAGAAAGAAAACACCGCATCATATCCGCCGTCCCAACACCACATCTCACAGAAGTAAAAGGGACGTCACTCTTGCCAGTTGTTTATCTGCACGTCATCCAATATTGTTACAAATTCATTTATTCTGTAAGTTTTATTTAAGACTGGTCTGTGAATTTACAATCTACTGTACTGTAGGAGGTATGCACTACAAAGAAATTCATAACAGCAGATTTCTTCCAATTTAGTTTCATATGAATGACGTGCCGAACATACTTTCCCACGGATGTCATCAAGTCGAGGGGTGAGTTTTAAGTGGACTTGTTAACTTCGTGAAAATCTAACATCAAATCGACTAGGACAATCCTGCCAACTGGGCCTGTTGAAAGCAAAACTCAGTGTCTCGGAAAGCAAAAGTTGAGTAACAATGAAAGTGGGACAACTATGTCAGGAAATACTTGACGAGCATCCCAAAACGCCCATTCGGTCGGATTCATTTTATTAGACTAATTACCATGCATGCACTGTCAGATAACTATACCACTTAAAGACATATCGGTAAAGATAATCAGATAAGTAAACTATCTGCTAGGTATGAATGTTGGGACAAACGTTACACACAATCTATTATTAGTCAGATGACGTCTCTTAAAATAACATTTAGACCATTGGTTGTCTCCTTGTTCAAACTGTCTCGTTTATTTAAAAAAAAACATGAGCCTTTCATGACGTAGCGGGAAGATGACCGTTACAGATGTAACCTGGTAACACCATTGTGTCCGTACACTTTTTGACAATATCGTGGCCAGCTGTGCAGCACAAACCATGGCTCATTTAGATCAGAGGTTCTTAACTTTAATATATCATAATAGAATGGGACTGCGATAAAGCTTTTAAATATAATACAAAATACACAAACAAATTGTTCAATGAAAACAATAAATTTGAGCGTTATTTTAAAATTAACATGACAGTAGATGTTTCTGCTAATGCCTTCATCAGTACAATAACATAAAATACTTACTTACATAAGTAATATTTACATTCTTAAAACATATTATATCATAAAATATTTATGTAAAGTAATAAGGAAGGAAAAACAAAAACAAGCAAGGACACAGGTTATAGGTAAAAGGAGGAATTAGCTAAAGTTATTGTGAAAACAGCAACGGGAAAAAGATTCTGCAGTTAGGTAAAATTATGAATTTGGTTAATTCCATATGGAGCCAACGTACCAAATAGTTTTATAAGTCTATTTTCCTTGTGGATCCTATCATGGGTATTGTTTGCATATAAAATACCAGTTACTGCAATATCTGATTAATTATTAAAATTATGTGTCGTCGTTATTTACTTGCTGAACACTATTTAGTGATTTTTCTCGAAAATTGTTGTGGACAAATTGTTGAAAATGCGGTTGCGTACCCATTCGAGTTTGCATTATTTGTTTTGTAATAAAACCTTTGTAACTTTATTATTGTCTACTTTAGAATTTTTAGTTCTTAAAATTTTATTTTTTTTAGAATGTATTTGTATAAATGATAAATGACATAGCTTTAGATTGTCTCAGCTGAAGTTTCTGATACTGTAGTGGATGTTTGGTTTGCAGGTATTATGTAAACGAAGTGTTGAACCATGGTAGCAACGTTCCCTTTAAGCCGAAATCGAGAAATTAATTGTTAATTTCCTCAGCCTTAATATATATATATATATATATACCTTAATAAAACATTGGTAGTGCTAAACCAAAAACCTCAATTAATTAACATAATTTTACTTTATGTCGGTTAAAGAGGTTCGGTTATAACAGACGCTGGTCGTCATTTTCTTGAATCTTTTAGAAAATATTTTTTACAAGTTTAAAAAAGATGTATTTGCAAGCTACTCAAGTTTTTTGTGCTCATTATGTCAAACAATAACTTGTTCAAACTGGCCGTGTGGATATTGTACAATTTACATTGAAGATTTTTGCACTCAATTATAATTTGATTAAAACTCAAAGTCTGATTATAAACTCTAATTACCGTATAAATTAGCCGTATTAATGGCTGAACGTCAAAAAGAAAGAACGACTTTTAAAGAGCTTAATGTTTCTTTGACTTAAAACAAGCTAAATCTAAGAAGAGCAATTGAAAATGAATTTTACAACATGTATTACTGCGCTGCGGCTGTTTTCCTTAAGGATAAGCTTTTAAAAAATTGTCTGAAGAGATTCCAACAAATTCTGCATACATTACGTTCACGATGGCTGAACCTTCAATTTTCAAGTTTTCAGTTACATGAACAACAGTCCTGCAACAAAATTATTTTTTGTTTTAATACAAAAGCCGTAAATACATAAAGACTTACGAAAAATTTATTATCACATAATTATTTTTCTTCTTAATGTATTAGAAAATAGCTTTTTTACAAATTTCTTTGCAAGCTTACAGTGTAAATAATTTTGAGAAACTATTCTCTAAGTTTACAGAGATTTTTAAATTTTTTTGAAAAATTTATTTATTCCAAAGAATACAGTTATTGAAAATGTACTGTCAAGGGTAAAAGAAATATTACTCTTGTTATAAGTAACATGTTAACGTTTTTATAAAATTTTTATACAACTTTACAAAACAAACCCTTTAAATACCTTGCATCGACTTTTGCGTGAATCGGTGAACTTAAAGAGCCATGATTGTCGCTATCTTCATCGACAAAGGTTTCTTCGTTATCTGCAGAGAGCGTTGATAGTTTGTTCATAAAGTGCAAAAATGTTGAAAGATATTTGCAGTGTGATTCATTTCTAATCAACATATGACGTGTCTCCAGCTTAGTACGTAGTTCACTGGTATCTATGGTTTTATTGCCCAAAACTGTAATTAGAGGACTTAACTCATGTTTGGTGAGCAAATTTGAATTTCTGTTACTTGATGTTAGCATTTCAACAATTTTAGATCGTTTGCCCTTAAGAGCACAGAACCAAGCAGCTGTTTTCATTTTTTGCGTTTCTTTGTTGTCTCCCTTTGTATTAAGAATTTTTTCAACAACGCTGCAGTGACCATAATATGATGCAATAATCAGGGCTGATAATCCAAATGTATTTGTTTCATTGATATTTGCTCCTTTATCAATCAATACTTCTATAACGTTTAAGTGTCCGTTTTGTGCCGCAATTATAGCAGCTGTCATATTATTTATATTTCTATCGTCAATGATCGCTCCTTTATCAGAAAGTATTTCCACAATTTTATGATGTCCGTTTTGGGATGCTTTCATTAGTGCAGTCCAAGCATATTTGTTCTTTTCGTTAACACTTGCTCCTTTCTCAACAAGTAGAGAGACAATTTTTTCAAGTCCATTTTCTACAGCAATCATCAAAGCTGTCCACCCATACGCATTTGGAACATTACACTTTGCTCCGTTTTCAACAAGAATTTCAGCGATTTCTGTATGTTTATTTAATGTGGCTATCATGAGACTTGTCCACCCTTCAATAGTTTGGTCATCAATGTTCACACCATTTTCAATCAACTTTAATACAATATCTTTGAATCCAAATTGTGAGGCTATTGTTAATGCAGACCAACCCATGTTATTTCTGTCATTAACGATTGCGTTATATTTTATTAAAGTCCCAACTATATTAACATCGCCGCATTCTGAAGCTGTCATCAAAGCCGTCCAACCATCGTTATCTTTTAGATTTATATCTGCACCATTTTCAAGGAGCTCTAAAATTGTTTCTTTGACTTGGCCAAATTGAAAATTCTGTATTTCCATTACTTTCACTTGTTTATCTTCAGATTCTCTACCTGATTCATTTAAGAAGGGAAACAAATCGCTATTACTACTTAGCAATGCAAACATGAGAGCAGTCAAGCCGTTCATTTAACCCGGCCCCATTTTTAATTAAAATCGAAACAGTTTCTTTAAATGATAACCTTTTCCTAGAACATATCCCTTCACTTCTATTTTGTCCACGGAATATTTCAATGATCTCTGAATTCCAATTCAAAGACGCACACATTAAGGCCGTGAAACCACCCTTTGATTTCTCATTTACATTAGCTCTCTTTTCAATGAGGATCTCCACTACCGTATTGTTGCCATTTATTGATGCAAACATGAGAGCTGTAGTACCATCAGCAGCCTTAGCCTGCACGTTGGCCCCATGTTTAACAAGTAATCTAACAGTGTCACAATGGCCTTCAAGTGAAGCATACATCAAAGCACTTTTACCCTCATTTGTTGGTATATTAATTTCAGCATTGTTCTCTAACAGTATTTGAACAGTCTCAGTACGACCACTTCGAGATTCTAAGTGTATCGCTCTGTCACCGTTGATTGCTGTGGCATTCACGTCAGCACCTGCTTTAATAAGAAGCGAAACAATCTCTCTATGACCGAAACTTGACGCTGACAGCAGAGAGGTCCAGCCATTATGCAAATGATCATTAACATTTGCACCCTTATTTATCAATAGTAAGGCAATATCTTTATGGCCACTCTGTGACGCTGACATAAGTGATGTCCAGCCATTATTATAATTATCGTTAACATTTGCACCTTTCTTTATCAATAGTAAGGCAATGTCTTTATGGCCATTCTGTGACGCTGACATAAGTGATGTCCATCCATTATTATAATTATCGTTAACAATTGCACCCTTCTTTATCAATAGTAAGGCAACCCCTGTGTGGCCATTCTGTGAGGCAGACATTAAAGAAGTCCAACCCTCATTTGTTTTGCTATTAACAACAGCACCATTTTCAATCAGCAATGAAACTACCTCTTTGTGGCCATTCTGTGCAGCAAGCATTATAGATGTCCAACCAATATTAGTAGCTCCATTAACATCTGCACCATTTTTAATTAAAAGTTCACAGATTTCTTGATGGCCATGCTCTGATGATAAATGTAAAGATGTATAACCATCTTTTGACTTGTGATTGACACTTGAACCCTTTCCAATTAGTATTTCACATATATCCTTTAGCCCACTCTTTGATGCAATCATTAGAGATGTGAAGCCAACAATGTTTGTTTCATTAACATTTGCCCCCTTTTCAATTAAAGATAAACATATATCTTTCTGTGATGCTGACATAAGATTTGTCCAACCATGAATGTTTTTATCGTTGACTTTTGCCTCATAAGTTAAAGATAAATTTTTAAGTTTTTGGGATACAGACATAAGAATTGTCCAACCAGCAATGTTTTTGTCATTAACATTTGCCCCCTTTTCAATTAAATAGAGAACTATATTTTTATGGCACTTCGTGGATGCCATTGCAAGACATGACCAACCGTCATTATTTTTATGGTTAACATTAGCCCCATTTTGCACTAGGAGTTTAACCGTCTCTATATGGCCATTCTGGCATGCTACCATAAGAGATGTATATTTAGCATTGATTTCGTCATCAACATTGGCACCATTACTGATTAACAGTTGTACGGTCTTATTATAGCCTTTATGTGATGCTAACATAAGAGTTGTCCAGCCATCATTGTTTTTATCATTAACATTTGCCCCCCTGGCAATTAGCAGGGAGATAATATTTTTAATCTTTTCAATAGAGCACTTTCTTTTCTTTCCGCTGTTCGGTTGATTTGTATCACTTAATGAGGCTAACATTAGGGCCGTGTAGCCATCCTCGTCTTTCTCATCTATGTTCGCACCTCTCTCGATAAGCATTTCGATGGACTCTCTGTGATAATATTTGGAAGCAAGCATTAGCGCCGTATAACCATCAATAGATATTTCGTTGACGTTATTCATCTGGTCAATAAGACTCGAGACGTCCTGGTCCCTATGGTTTGAAAATGAAGAATGTATCTTCTCCAAAATATGTTTGTATTTATGTTCAGGATTGTTTACGTTTCCCATTTCCTTTACGAGCTCTAGAAACAAGACCTCTTTCTAATTTTTTCATCAGCTTAGCCGTATCTAATTCTCAATACCGATACACAAAATATATTCTGAAAATAAGATTGATAATATTACGTTCTTTAAAATTTAAACACTCGTTTTCAAATATTTTAAACTAAGTTAAGAGCTATTTATTTTCTACTTTAAAATTTGTGTTCAACTTCAAGATTATCAAATTTGTATCTGTAGCAAATATTTTCTCTTTCTTGCCATTGGTCTTTTTTTTCATTACAGAACAATCACACACATACCTGGAAGCGCTAATTTTTAATTACTAAATTAATTTTTTTTACCAAGAGCAAAGATTAAAATTTTATGACACTTATTAATTTTATGCATTTTCTGAATGATTTAAGAACAGGATTATAATAATAATAAAAATAAATTAATAATTTATATAGCGCAGTAAGAAATTGGGCTCACAGTGCTTTACATAAAAAAATAAGAACATACATATAAGTATTAGCGCATTCAATAAACCTTCATATCATAACAACCACATAAATGACAGTACGGTATACATAAGATACGTTTATCGTTAGAAGAAATTTTTTAAAATTAATTTTGTATGTGAATTTTGAAGAGATGCGTCTTTAGTGCAGTCGTCTTGAATGCCTTTTTAGTTGGAATACTTCGGTTGTGTAAATGGTAGAAAATTCAATTGTTTGGCGGAACAAACAGAGAAAGACCTTTCGCCAAATGTTTTTGTGCGTGTCTTAGGAAGAGAGAGAATACGTTTATCTGCAGAAGAGCGTAGCTGACGACTTGGTGAGTAGACAGAGAAAAGTTCATCAAGATAGGAAGAGCATGAGTCAGAAAAGAAGTTGTGATAGAGAACGGACAGTTCATAATCTATTCGGGTTGGAATATGTAGCCAATGAAGTGATTTAAGAAATGGAGAAATATGGTCGTGTTTTGTTGTTGTTTTTTTTGCCTTAAGAACGAGCCTGGAAGCTGAATTTTGAACTTTCTGTAGTCTTCAAATTCATTTTTGGAACCTTCTGTTGACGCTTCTGTGAATGGTTTACTGTAAAAAATGTGTCTCTCTTTGCTATAATTTTTATTCCCTATTTTTCAACTTTGTTGTAGGAGTTTATTTCGTTATTCTTCTCAAAGTCTTTACACCTTTTATATTCAAATCTTTCGGTAACCAAAATATCCATGCTCTCTCTTTTTAAAAGGGAAGCATTTTCGTGCTTTACTTAGTAAAATTTACAAAATACACTTTAAACAATTAGGAAGTATAAACATCTATCGTCTTACCTAGTTTTAATTTTTTTTCTCAATGTTATCCTCCGTAAGTCATATTCATTTGAATAACTGGACTCCACCTAGATTTAAAAATATAATACATCTATTAATAAATAATTAGAAGGAGAAAGACATAAATATAATGCTAAAGGTGAAATAAATATATAAGACTGGATAAAAAAAACTTAATTTATTTGAAAGGTTTTTTGATGCATGCGTGTTCCGATTTGACAGAAATATAAATAAATATTTTAACGAATTTGCTTTTTAAACGAAGCACATAAGCATATAAAATTTTTAAAAAAATTTAAAATATGAGTAACGAACCATTACTATCAATGCTGATTTCGCAGGCTTACATTGGATGTGTTTGGGATTCGTTGCTAAGATAATAGGTAATTCCCGTTGTGTCTTGGCGTATTAGTATTAGATCTCAAACTGAGACTGCATTAAACCCTTCGTATCCGGTGTAACATGCCAGATGAAACCACTGACCAGATTATATCCGGAATATTGTGATCTAGGCTAGAATATAACCCGGGGGTTAAAATGGTCTTGTTCAAATAATACCCCTCCCTTTCTCGAGGCCATTATATATCCCCTGCAAACATGAGTAACCGTAAACAGTAAAAACTGATGAGTTACTATTTAATCATTCTTCTGGGGATTTAGCTTCGCCATATAAATTACACTATTTACGTCTGAAGTACATACAAAAACTACTTTATATTAGGATGTCTGATAGGACAATCACTCTTTATATGAAATAGGAACCATCTCGTTCTTTCATCTACTACATTTTTTTTGCTCTGCGTTGTTATAATATTGGGGCACAACAAAGATTGATGGTGACATTTCGGTTTCTGCAAATTCATAAAATATGAAATTTTAAATTATTCCCCCAATTGTAGATCTAATGTTACGGTCTAAACAAATATTGAAGGAACGAGCAACCAAGCCCGTCCAAGGACGTTCCGCCACCGTTCGGTGGCATGTTGTAGCTCCCCCCCCAACAGCTGTCTCGACCGGCATACATGTGCATCACGTCAAAAATACTATTCATTATAGTTAAAATAAATAACTCGTAAAAACAGAGCTTTTGACTATAAATCCCAACGCGCATAATTCAAAATAAAGTCTTGGAAGAAATACTGCACCAAAAAAAACTCGTTTTGAACATCCGCGTAAACTTGATATGATTGGCTGTAGGAGTCATGTGTGTTTGAGAGACCAATCGCTATAGATGACGGGACAGAACATAGCCTTTTATTATTAAGGACTAGAAAAATACCCGCACTTAGTAGCGGGAGTGTGCTGACCCTTTATCCAAGTATTAGTTGCTGGTTATTACAATTTTTATTTGCCAAGTTAAATTTCAGATTCATCTATTTAGTTAAAATCTTATGAGAAACAGAGATATGCCATTTTACCGCGTGAGTTGTTTTCACTTAATGCAAGGCCTTTTAACATAACCTTACTATTTAAAAGATATGATTTATTAAATAATGATTCTTGCCGATCATAATAACTAAATTTACAATTTCATTACAACTTTTACAAAATTAACATAACTTATAGGTTTTCCGAAAGAGCGCTACCACCCTCGTCACTCAAAAATTTAATATATAATTACGAAACTGCATCGTATTACAATTGTAAGTTATATAATACTAGCGTACACCCGTCAAAAATGACGGAAGTTTTCAGCTGAAATCTATTCATTTTATAAAAATGCACTTTTTTTAGGGCGCCTACGGCGCCGACCTTTTTCAAATGCCCAACTAACTTGTCCTTGTTTGATAAATACGAAATATTAAACTTTCTGAAATTTACACAAAGTATTTTATAATAGGGGTTGCAGGGTGCCTACGGCGCCCACTTTGTGTTTTAATTTTATAATTAACCATTATCAAGTCCTCTTTTCACATTGATCCCTTTTCCAAAATTAAAATATGAGCGAAAACAATGACTTCATATAATATTTTTTCACAGCGCATATTTAATTTGCACACCTTTTGATGCTTTGGTGCAGTAATTTGGTTTTCCCTGCTTTCTAAAATTAGTAGCGTCAGGACAGACTGACTGACTTTCGTGACAATTGCAAATTATATAGTTTTATATGTAACCACGTCTATGAGATAAAGAACATGTGGCACTATCCTTTTAAAAGGCAAAAGCTAAGTGACTCATAGCGTAAATAAACAAAATTATACATGTACTTTCTAAAAAACTTTAAAAAAAAAGGTCGTATTAAAATGATATCAAAAAAATGTGCACACCATATTTAGACAATATAGAAAGCTGGCCGCATAAAATAAAGTCTTGTTATAAAGTAAATGTACTGGACAAAAATAACTCCTCCTATTGACGTATTCATAATTGTTCTAACAGGGAAATAGTATTTAACATTTTTTATGTCTCTATATTTTTTTAAATTTATATTTACGGTTTATAAGCAATGTGTATAATTTCAAAAAGGAATCTTTTTTTTGTGTTCCCTATTTCAGATAAGGCATCATATTTTGTAAATTATATTCAATGCACACGCACACACCAGATTTTATATCTGAAAAATAAAATAAAAATGAAAAAAAAAGATTCAACCGTCTGTTAATAAACACAATTTTAGAAATGGCCTATGCTATTCTGAATACAAAGGAATGAACATAAAAACATATTCAATTCGCAATTCATATTAATTAAGCGTTTTCAAGATCACTTCATTAAATTTAGTCAACTTTTGTTAATACGTTCAGTAGCGAAAGTTTATAATGCATAGTGTATATAAAGCTTAAATAAACTGTTTTAAATTGTAAGTTTATTTGACATAGGCCATCACTTTCAACATAAAATAAACTCGCTACATCTATGGTTTTTAATTAAATGACGAGTTAAGAATTATATTTTGAAAAATCCCTATTTTATTAATTGCATGTAAAATATTAATACAATGCATCGTGAAAATAATTGAAATAAAATAATTTAAACGCATATGTAATATATAAAGCTCAGTTGATATTTTTTATGTTTGTTTGTTTGTATCCATTAAAAAAAGGCCACTGCTTTGTGACATTTTTCCAAAAGATCTCTGCCACTCTCGTCATTAAAAAAGCTATTATATATTTACGACACTGCATCGTAACACAATTGTAATTAATACAATATTTGCAACAGCGTCTATGAAATAAAGATAATAAAGATAAATAAAGAAATTATGCTATAGTCTATTCCTAATTTAAAAAAAACAAACAAAACAAATCAATTTTATGTTAAAAACGCATGTGAAACCATGACAATAATTGATTTTAAAAATGGCCTATGTTAATCCATCATCAAAGGAATGAACATAACATATTCAATTCGCAATACAAAATAATTAAGCGTTTTCAGGATCACTTTATTTAGTTTAGTCTACTGATGTTAATAGGTCCGGTAGATAAAGTTTAAATGGTATAAGTGTATAGGTTATGTAAAAGACAATAGCTTATGTAAAAGACAAACAAAATATAAATGTTATATTAATAGGACACAGCTAAATTTAAGATGCGTTAACGAAAATGTGCGCACAGATATCAGGTGATAAAAGATTTTAGAACGCGCACCGCTAAAAATGAAGCCTTGAAAAAAATACTGACACAATTATTACATAAATATGTTTTTATTAAATGTCGAGTTATGGAACAGAAAATAATTAAAACAAATTCGCAATTAAATTTAAACGTGTAAACAATTAAAGCTAATGCAACGTGTGGCAGTTGTAATTAAATATGTTTAAGTGTCTATCTAATATATAGAAAGTAACAGTAAAGAAAATGACAATTCTTTGTACTACACAGCTCAAATTATGAAGCGTACACGAAAATGTGCGCACCGTAATTAGAAATTATAATATTTTTTGAATGCGCACCGCTGAAAATAAAGTAGGCTGCGGCTATTGGTACTCAGTTACCAATAGCTTCTAGAGAGCTATTGGTACTCGATTACCAATAGCCGAAAGCCGGAAGTAATAGCAACTTCCGGCTTTCGGTAGTCCGCTATTATTAATTGTTAATAAAACTACTGCTAGGTGATATTCTTAGTTTGATGTTGAATATCATTGACTAAAAACTCGTATTCGTAACTGTTGGCGTTGGTCATTGGCCGGGTTTTGTTTTTATTTTTACCACGATCTATTTTATTTTACGTAGTTATCAACTAGTTATTATAGCTTTTCCTTATTAAAATTTGTATTATTATTTTTTAAAAATAAAAAGTTGTTATTTGTCTTGTCAGCTCTAATAATTAACAATTATATGAATGTCACATTTATTTCATTAGTTTTAGTCATAGGTCTTGTTTTAGTTGAGTGGTTTTAGTCTTTTAATACTTTTATCATAAAATATATAGTAATAGTGTTATGGGGCCGTCAATAAATGATGTCACGCAACTTCAGCAGATTTTTACCCCCCTCCAATAAACTTAGATAACCCATTTTTTCCAATATGACGTCACAAAGCTTTAACACCCCCCCCCCATTTTCTTATTAAAAATTAGAATGTTGCAAATTCCTTTTTTGTCATTTAGATATGTATTTAGTGCAAGTCTGCTCTCTATTATCATAACACGTGTAAAGGCATTGATTTGAAAACGTCAGTAAATAAATTCCAAGCAATGAAATATTTAAGTGGAACTTTAATTGAAAGATGAGCGTTTTTTTATATGACGTCACATTTCTTCTTAAACACCCCCACCCCCTCGTCACAATGCGTGACACCCCTTCCACGTGACAACATTTAAGGACGGACCCAGTGTTGACATATTTACATGAAGTATAATTATAGTAGGTCAATGCTCTATGTCTGTAAGTGGTATTGGGACAGGTTTTTTTTTAAAAAATCCATGCTAACATATTACTATTACTAATAATCACTTCATTTTAATTTTAGCCTTAATAAAAAATGTTAAAATAAATATATGAATGGCTTGCTGGGTGGTGTAAGTGTAATAGTGTTAGGTAAATCACAAGTAGTAAATTGTATAAATATTGAAACTCTATATTAAATTAATTATATAAAGTATATTTGACGGGCTGACAATTTTCTATATTAAATCTTAGCATACTCCTAACATGGTCGTCATATTGGTTTTGCATTACTATTTTCAGGAGGGCTATGCGATTGTTTACTAAGTCACTCTATTTTGAAATAATAGAAATATTATTGAAACGTCCTTTTAATAATCTGCACTTAATACATAAGTTTTAAAAAATTAGCATTTTGTAGGTAATGCCCATCTTCACCTCGGTGCCAAGTGATGCTTGCAAGAGCTCTATATTAGGCAATATTCTTTATATCATATTATTACACAGATAACAAATTATTTGCCATTCAATTTACACAACCTTGAAACGCCATGTATCCAAATGAACTAAAATTATATAATAAAATAAATATATTATATATGAATTAAAATATTGAAACAATTTAAAAACAAGACTAATAATGAATAATTTATCAATTGTAATAATTTTATTATACATGTAATTGAAATACAACATGATAATATACATTATGAAACAAATTGAACATTAAAATAAAATACAAAAACTTTACCAAAAGTATATATATTATATTTAGGTTCAGGACACTAAATTGACATAAAAACCAAATACAAATTTATAATTAATATACTAAAAATGACATTTAATACAAGGCAAAAATTTACATATTTACAGTTAAATTTTTTAAAATGATGTCGACTAAAATGAATTAAAAATGTAAATTACATTGTAATAGAATATACTATTACTAGGGCTGCGGATATTAACTTCTCGATTAATCGTTAAAACGACAGCTCTTTTGATGAACTACTGCGTTACATAATGGAGATGAAAGTTCATGAACCCATTAACATTCTACAATGGTGGAAACTTAATGAAGACCGATATCAGATAATGTCATTCCTTGCCAAGACCGTTTTGTGATTACCAGTTACCTCAGTTCCAAGTGAATGATTGTTCAGCTCGGCTGGTTATATTTTCAACTATACTTGCTCATCACTTGAACCAAATAATGTCAACACACTTGTCTTTTTGTGTAGTTGAAGTAGTTGGTTAAAAGATGACTTGTAAAGGAAACATTCCAGTGTTATTTAGATTTTCAACAAGAACGGTTAATAAGTGTTACTTATGACATAAATTTTAATTTTTGGCTTAAATCAAAATTAACGATTAATTAATCGTTAATTTTTCAAAAGTTAACAATTAAATTTTAAATAATCGTTAACAGTCCTAGAATATACACATTAAGAATGAGAAAAATATAAATTAACCACACATCAAGTGTAAAATCTGTAATATCAAACATTTGCAAAAAACTGAAGAAATGACACATTATATAAGGAAAGCAATGTACAACAGAGTACAAAAAAATTAACAACATGACTGACAAAACCATGATTTAAATTTCATACTGGATCTATATCCAATGCAATCATAATGTAACAATGCCAGACAATGGTCACATTGCACCATCTTCAACTCACCGTTATCTAAAATGTTACAAGACAAACAAGTATATAGATTGTCATGTTTTTTCACATGCACTCTAGCTAACAATTCTTCCTAGGCATCATCATGAAATTGATCCTTAATTTTAATTGAGCTGAAATCTTTATCTACTAAACAAGTACCCAAAAAATGGGGCAAATTCAATTGGTCTATGGTATAAGGGGGCTCCCCACCTGTTACACATGCATTTACATGTAATCCAAATTTAAGGTCAATTGTTAAATTTTCAAATAGCAAAGGAACTGAATGCTTTCTTTTTCTCCTTGTGAAAGTCTGTTTATTGTTTATTATGTGACCTGCCCTTCACTCGTACTTTTTTTAAAGCAATGTTAGAGAAACTAGTTGTCTCACTAACTGACAATGATACACAAGGTAAGGATTGAGCATCATTTAAATTAGCTGCATTTGTAGCAGAATAAGGCAGGGAAATAACATTAAATTTTGTAGTACCTGGTGTACTAGGTAGTAAATTAACATTACATTTGGCAGTACCTGAGGAACCTGGCAGTGAAATAACATTACATTTGGTAGTACCTGAGGAACCTGGCAGTGAAATAACATTACATTCGGTAGTGCCTGAGGAACCTGGCAGTGAATCATTAGCCGATGGTACATCAACAGACAAACAAGACAAGGAATCAACATGATTTGAATGGACATTTATTGAATTAGAAGCTAAAGAAATAGAGGGAGTGAAATCAGCTATGTCATCTGAGGAGTCAATACCATGCCAGAGATTAATCAAATGTCTGACATGAAGATATTTATCTTTGAAATCAGCGTCCCCAAGCAAAGGCAAATAGGAAAATATTTCTTTAACAAGTTTACTTGTCAAACATATTTATCTTCTGGGGTACTTATCAAAATATTCTCATAAACATGTTGGCTGATAGCATCAGTGCCATGTACATTTTGACCAAGGCTAAGACAGTCAGACTGAAACATATTCTTGAACTTATGTGTTATATGCACTGGCTCGTAAATTGAAAGACCATTCTGCTTTCGCACAAACATAACATGTTTGCAGAAAAGACCAACATTTTTTAAAAAGTAACAAGTGCAATTATTAAATGTTACAACACAACTTGTATTGGAGCATACAACATTAAAGAAAGGGTCACTAGATATTTGATTAAATTGAAAGGCAGTTTTATCTAAAGATAAAAACTGTTGAATGACATATCCTGAAGCAAAATGAGTCAAATCATTTGACTTTACAATTTGGTTTACAATTGGATTGTTTAGCTGGGTATTGTAGTGTCTAGCATTGGAATTTAAAATTGATGTTAATTTGGAAATCTTTGTTATTTGGGCATCATGGTAGATGAGACGACTAATTCACACATTTAAATTTGTTTGATGATTCAGGATTTTTCAAATTTTGGAATCATAAGATTCCACATGGTTTGTGGTGTGGTGGTCAAGCCTAATGTGATAGTTTCTAGGTTTAAATGTCTGGCCCACATTTCAGTCTTGTTTCACCAGTTTTCCTCAAAATATGTTATGACCTGTAAGGGTGCAAGATTTTTAATTTCTTCTTTCAATAGGTTATATTCATATACTGAATCTGCATCCTTCATAGATAGAAAAATATTGGAAATAGCTTTAACTAAACTTGAGGTTAGACCCTTTTTGGCCAAAGCCTTTTGAAGAGCCAAATTAATATGAAAAACTTTAATGGCCCCTATTTCTGAAAAATCAACACAAAAAAAACAACAACCATGAGCTAGGAAAAAAAAAGTTTTTTAAAAAATTCGAAACATTTGACCAACAAATTCTGCTGCTCACAATGTAAAAATGCGTGCATGACAGGACGACCTCTACCATTGTTGTCAACTGCCATTATTGTAAGCAACGGCAAGTTATAGATGTTGGTTTTATAAGTAATATCCATAACGGCAAGTTATAGATGTTGGTTTTATAAGTAATATCCATAACGTCAAGTTATAGATGTTGGTTTTATAAGTAATATCCATAACCAAAACCTCTGGATACCTCTGAATACAATCAACCATCTCATTAGTTGCATAGGCCAGGTAAATGAAATTACCCTTCCTATCCCTCCCAAAACTGACTTGGCCACCTTCCCCAACTATACCATTTCAGCCATTCCACACTAACCTAAACAGCAACATTATTTTTTCAAATTGTTCTAGCATAGGAAAACTATACATTTTCTTAAAGCTTACATTTTGCTCTATCAGAATATGCAAAAATTGTGTATGTAGTGATAAGCAGTAACATTATATGACTTGTTGAAAACAATCACTGTAATAACTTAAAACTATCCCAGTTATGGAGTTTTCCATTTGGAAATTCCCAGTGTACACATTTCATTTGTTTAAAACCAAATTGCTGATTCAGGTGAGTTGCTAATATAACAAAGAACTAGTTTGTACATATAATTTATGTACTTTAATTGTTTTGCTGTCTGTAATGGAATTTAAAATCTATCTCATTTTTGGTCCCGTGAGTCACGGTAATATATATTCTAGTTTATTTTGCATGTCATTGTTTATTTATTTAAGGCTAAATATGCTATTTTATCTCAGTATTTTAACCGATTATTCTTTAGGCAAAAGTAGGTAGACTTTAAAGTAGAATAACAAACTTTAAATCAATAGCAAAGGTGTGGCCCGTGAGTCACGGGCAATAGACTTTTTGTGACCATACACAGTTAAAAAAATTCTAGTTTATTTTAGTTTTACTTTATCATCTGCTAGTTAATTTGCTGTGAATTATCTTTGATATGATAGTAAATTTATAATTCTAACTCATTTGGTTAATTTTTTATGATTTAAATAAAATGTAAAATTGACTTTTTGTCTCCCTTTTTAATTTTGTCAAATTCTGATTCAGCTCATTTTGTAATGAATAAAAATTGTATTTAAAAC
The DNA here is from genome assembly GCA_944989445.1 of Ampullaceana balthica. Taxonomy (NCBI): domain Eukaryota; kingdom Metazoa; phylum Mollusca; class Gastropoda; family Lymnaeidae; genus Ampullaceana; species Ampullaceana balthica. Next base: position 1,799,753 of record CALYLW010000026.1, read on the forward strand.
ACTTTAACAGACCTGAAAAAAATTGAGTTTGTTATCTGTATATTTGTCTGTGAGGTAAATAAGTTTGAAAGCTCCCAAGGAGTTATTTTAAAAGTTACAGGGTGTCCAAAACACACTTTTGCACACTTCACTAAGTGGTGTCGGCCATTTTGGAATTAAAAAAAAATTCATAACTTAAAAATTATTTGAAGTAGAATAATAATTTTTGTGGTTCTGTTCAAATGAAGATAAGCACTATAAAGGTGAGTATCCAAATTGAATTCAGTTCTAATTTGAAATTTTCATTTAGAATACCTAACAGAAGCGTATTACCAGTGGTGGGCAAAAGTTAACTAAAATTAGCAAACCTTTTCATTTTAGTTAAAGCAAAATTTAACTTTTTAAAAAAATAGTTAGAATTTATAGTTTAGTAAACTTTTAAAATATTAGTTAAAAAGTTAACTAGTTGACTCTTTTACAAAATTAGTTACATTCAGTCATATTTCCTAATTTTTAAGCACACTCACACTAGCATGTGAATGTGAAGAAATGAGGAAATCACGGCTATTGCAACTTTCAAAGGAGGCAAAAATAAAAACCCAAGAGAGAAATAAGCTAATTGATGAAAGGAGGGAGAAGGAGAAATTTAGAAAAAGAGCATACAGGGAAAAAATATCAGGAAAGCCGGCTCACTCTCTTGAAATAAGTCCCCGGGCATATGGTTCGAATCAGAGTTATTCAAGGGCTACGATGAGAGTGAAAAAGGTATTTCCTAAAAGCCCAAGCAAACGAGCTGCTGTCATAAGGAATATTGTGAATGACTGAAATGCATGGTGAACCTCAGGCAAAGAGAGCTCGCAGTGATGGACTTGATGATGCAGCAAAAGCACCGGTATTCAATGTAAAAGATGACATCAGGATAGCACCCGGCAAACGTGACGTTGTCACCAAAGTTCCGTCACAGCCTGAGCATGAAGTTCTGCTAGCTGGACAGACTGTTGCTGTTGTTCTTTGAGGAAAAAGTAACAACACAGTTCATATCTACATGGCTCAAGTGGTGTCGGTGGAGGAGGAAGAAGTGTGTGTGAAGTATATGCATAAATCAGGAAACCAGTACAACTGTATTATTAATTTTTGTTTTCACTATATTTTTCATTACACATGGTTCTAAATCGTAATCATTGGCAGTCTTCTATAGTAGATGCTGTTTTGAAGTGTCTGTAAAATATAATTTATGATCATTCTTGGATCGATTTGATTGTGTCCCGTGAGTCACTTTTTGTGTCCCGTGAGTCACGTTATAAAATCAATCACCATATTTATTAGAGTAGGCAGATTTCAAATTTTATAAGACTATGATATACACTCACAATGGTACTTCAAATTTATAATAATTTTAAATTTTAGTATGCAATAGATTTGAACGGAAATTATAACTAAGTTGGTTACCCTCAAGTGCCTGTTAATTTTGTGTCCCGTGAGTCACGCTTATTTATGTCACTCAAAAGTTGGAAAAACTGGCTAATCAGCAAACGTTTTTTTTATTGGGCTATAAACTAAACTTGCTAGTAGTGGTATATATCATAATCAATGCAAATATTCTAGTACTTAATTAAATATTTCAATTATAAGTCCACCACCTGTCCCGTGAGTCACCGTGGAATGGCTGATTTAACAAAATTTCAGTGGCATTCTGGTCTGTTTCTTGACTGGGTGCACATAACTTAACTCTCAGATTACTGACGTCTTTGGGTGCCACACAAACATTTTGCTCTTTTAAAATCACTTCCCTGAGTTCTGTGTTGGAGACCGTACATTTCAGAGGTGTTCTGATCATAGGCGTTAACTGGATCTTTCGTCGCTCTGGCAAAGCATTAACACTCTAAGGAAAAGGGGGGAAAAATGGTGTATAAAAATAAAATACAGAAAATGTGTAACCAATATACAATAACACTTTTCCTCTACACTAAAATATTTATTTTAGCAGTATGTTGGAGAATTTAAATACCTCCTGGGACAGCACATGGTTGACATGTACTAAATTAGAATACACCACTTGCAATTTCCAACTGTCCTGGACTTGAATCATTCTTACTTTTATCTTGGCAGGACATCCAATTTTTAGGGATCTGTAAACCAAAATAACCAAATGTAACAGTTTTAAAATCATATTTGTGTTAAAGAAAATTACAAAAGTCATGTTGGCACAAAATGTTAATATTTAAATCTTCAACAACAAAAAATACCACACCTTCTGGTTAGGTCTCAAGCCATTGGACTTTGAAAACCTTTCTCTTCCATGCTTACACTCAAACGATAGAAATTGGTAGATCAAACTCTGGTGCTCCACTGATCCTTTTGTAGATGGCAACTAGAATTAATAAGAAATAAAATTGAATACATCTACAATGACAATAATGTAAAATAATTAAAAATATTAAAGTACCTAATAAATTATAAATATTATAACAATTTTAATACTTAATTAGCACATATTAATATTACTTTGTATGACATAATAAACATTAATTCATAGACTCAGAGTGTCCCTGAGTTCACCCAAGTTCGAATGGGTACCTAACACTAGTTTGGGAATAAAAGGGGGCTGGATAACGCATGTAACCCTCATATCTGTGGCCCGTGAACACTGCGCCACTTGCTAACAGACCGGCTTTGCCTGTGGACGCAATAATCTTCTTCTGTATAGAAGGAGTGTCTGTATAGATAAAACAGTATTCACTGACTAATTTATACAAGAGTACTGTTTGTAATATATTAGTAGAGCTTATGGCTTATAGTAATACTCCTATCAAATTAATAACTAAATTTCTATTTAAAATTGGCAGAACTCAGCATGAAAAAGTATTCCAGGCAGGAATAACAATTGTGATTATTCGCACGGTTTTGGTCGTGCCAATAATGCTGAGTATTATCCACACGGGTCATCGGCATATGCGTCTTCAGGTGGCTAGTCACTTTGAAAAAAAAGTGCCCGGTATAGACAAAATAATAGCCGATATCACTCGATTTATGCTAATTGTGTAATTTATATGCTAATAATAATTAAAATGTCATGACTACTGAAATTTTAAAGTAGCACCGCCATAAAAATTTATTGGGTGTGCAATTAATGATAATTACTTATAATTTTAAAATAGCGATATTTTTCCATAAGCTTATCCAGTTCAGTGGTTAATCTAGCTTAGTACAATTTATCATTATGATATGCGGATCGAATCCTAGGACAGTCTTACTTATTAATTATTATTATTATTTTTTTGGGGGGGGGGTAGGGGGTTGTTTTTTGTTTGTTTGTTTTACAACCACAGTGAAGTTATTTGAAAAAACTCAAGCAGGCTCTTTCCCAGAAACATTTTATTATTCTCCCACTCTTTGCCTGTCTTATCTATTCTGTTAGTCACTGTTACAGGCTCTCACTTTTAATTTTTTTTATGCTATACTGGCTATGGCTATACCATTATATCGTCTTTCATTTTTTCATGCTTTAAATTAAATTAACTTAATGGATTAATGACCACAGGTACAACCGTACAATGACCACAGGTACAACCGTACAATGACCACAGGTACAACCGTACAATGACCACAGGTACAACCGTACAATGACCACAGGTACAACCGTACAATGACCACAGGTACAACCGTACAATGACCACAGGTACAATGTTAGTTTTGGGGAGAATAATAATTATCCTTTTTAATTACAGAGTCTCGTCCAATTATGAATGAAAGTTAAGAAAGTAATAATAATAATAATAATAATAAAGTAAATAAAGGTACTTCATAATTATATAGACATAGAATAAAAATACGAAGTTCATTGCACTGGAGCAGTTAATAATAGTATAATTTTATATCAGCTAAATTCGTAGTATTACTAATTAATTAAGTAATCATTAACTAACGGTCCCTAACGATATGCAGGTCCGCTCAGATTATTGCTAACATTATAAAATAGTTTTAATATAATAAATAATAATGAACTCAATATATGGAATAAAAACAAAAGCTTACCTTTATAGAACTCTTTTTTAATAAAGACTGAATTTTATGGCATTTTCCAGATCTTTAAATGAATCAAAAAAGGTATTCAAAGCTAATCTTTCTTCTGGATTCATTTTCAGTGCGTGTAGTCATGAAGCGATGAACAATAAAATGGCGGGTTTCCCGGGTTTTGGAATTTCCGGAACTTCCGGTGTTGCTGTCATCCTATTGGATGACTACCAATAGCTTTCCCACCAGGGACCTGCTATTGGTACTCGAGTACCAATAGACACTCCCATAAAGTATTGGGGAAAAATACGTCACCAAAAGTAACTCGCTTTGAACGGCATTTGAACGTCCGCGTAAATTTGTTCAATACAGAAATGAGGTTAACTTTTTTATTCTTTGTCTCTGCATTTTCTGATTATTTAATTTACGGCATTCGGGCAAAAGGGACAATTACAAAAACTAACTTAAAACCACCTTCAGGGTAAAAGGAACCGTCCTGCCAAATTTGTTCCCCGTCCGTCATTTGGTTTTTCCATGGCTGTCTAACAGAAAGTCGAAAAGTGAAACATACAAACATACAAACATACAAACACCAACTGAGCTTTATATATTAGATAAGCGCTATTTTTAAATCCCTTCACTTCAATGAAAGATATAGAAATGGAAATTTATACTGTTAGGCACCAGTCACAAATATTGAGAGCTGAATTGCAAATAAGAGACTCTTCAATGTCTGCGTTGCAAACTCAATTAATTGAATGGGAATAAAAATATAAAGATTGCTGCAACAATCATATTGAAATAGAGAAAAGGCTGGATGATCTTCATCTTTATATTAAAGAGCTGGAGACTCCAGGAAAGAGTGAAATAGAAACTCATGAGTTAGGTGAAGATGAAAAGCAAATCAGGACTGAGTCTGAATCAAACCAAAGTCAGATACAAAGGTTATCAGAAAAAAGGAATAGAAAATAGTGACGTGGAAATTAAGGTAGAGAAAGAAAGGTTTGAGAGAAATCGGGGAAAAAGCAAAAAGTTACCTGTGATGTCCAACCACAAGGGGGAATTACCACTTCGCCGTCTTGTCTCTCTGTCTCTCTCTCTCTCTGTCTGTCGTTCGGGGGTGGCAAAACAAAAGGCAAAATTGACCCTTTTTCCGTGACGCCATCGAGCTGAAATTTTGCACATAGACTCGTGTGACCTAACAATGCATTGTTTCAAAATTTCAGATCGATCAAATGTACCGTAATGTATCTCTTTATAACTATATTTAGCGGTCTGCTATGGTTTACATTCACGTGTCACTTGCGTTCACGTCAGCCATCGATGACCACATCTCGTGTTTTACACCGAGGGGAGTTCACTCAGTTTCAATCTGTAAATGTTTGTCGAGTTTGAACATAATCAATAGTTTTAGTTATGTCTCATATATAGGGGATTTATAGTAAAAAACTTTGTTTTTACGGGTTGTTTAATTTAAATCCCTTATATTAACTTCACCGTCTTGTCTCTCTGTCTGTCGTGGGCGGGCGGAAAAACAAAAGTAACAAATGACACACTTCCCGTGACGCTATCGAGCTGAAATTTCGCACATAGACTTGTGTCCCCTAACAATGCATCGTATCAAAATTTCAGATCGATCAAATTTACCCTAATTAAATTAATGCATTTTTAGTTTATCTCGATATACCTATATGTCGTCGTCTGCTATTGTACACGTCCACGTGTCACTGAGTTCAGTCCAGCCATCAATTACCACCCACCACCCGGTTTTACAGCAAGGGGAGATCAGTCAGTTTCTGTCTGTAAATGTTTGTTGCGCGTTGCGTATTATATTGTACATATCAATACTTTAAGTTCTGTCTCATATATAAGGGATTTATAGTCAAAAACTTTGTTTTTATGGGTTGTTTAATTAAATCCCTTATAATAACTTCACCGTCGTCTTGGTCAGGCTGGATGAAAAATAAAAGTAAATAAAGACCAACTTGTCGTAATGCTATCGAGCTGAAACTTTGCACATAGACTTGTGTGACCTAACAATGCATTGTATCAGAATTTTAGATCGATCAAATGTACCGTAATTAAATTAATGCATTTTTAGTTTAGAGTGAATTTATAAAGCTTTAAGATAAGCAAACAACAAGTTTCCCAGCACAAATGGAGAGACCTTCGGGAATAAGTTATAATTGCAACTTTTTTTGTGTTTTTGAAAGTGTGGAGTAGCAATAATTAAAAATTCCTACTGAGTTGGTTCGCTACGGGATAAAATTAAAATATAAAACTTAAATAATTCAGGAAAGAAACAAAACAATTCAAAAATTTCCGCCATGCATAAACCTGAGTGTTGGCAAACAAAAAATTAGAGAAATAATTTGGAGAAATACTGGTTAGCATGATAAATACAAAATAAACAGTACCATACTTTGGAAAAGAAAACCTTTAACATCTTGTTAAGGTCTCATTCGTTGTTGGATTATTGCTTGCTCTCCGCTGCATACACACAAGAGATGACACAAGATTTCGGGTACAAATCACTGTTTATTCTGCTATGTACAATTGTATAAACTGGCGGTTCCGCCTAGACATCAAATACATCTATCTACAAATGGCTTAATATTCGAGCATGCCCTCGGTCCGACTCGACCATCCTGGGCCCATGCTCAAGTCCTCTTACAGCTCTACGTAAATACACAAAGCGTTTAAGTCCCTCGGTCCGAACCTAACCGCTTCTGGGCGACATTAAACCTCAGCTCTCTGTGTTACTGCAACCCTGCAGCTCCCCGGTCTGCCCTGACCGGTCTGACCGCACAACACTGTGCGAAGTACACAACTCTCCCAATAACTCTCCTCAACTCGTCCCTTATAAAACCCCCCAAACTGGTCTCAACTGACCCTGGCGTCACACCCCGTGTGACCAGAAGTTCACTCAGACATCACTAGACCTTATTCCCGTGATATGCGTTCATACCCGTCAACAACCATTCACTCACAGTGATTCTCATACCCCTGACACATCTCTTCTGTCGTGTTTTTTGCAAACTTGGCTGCGTAACTTTTCAACTTAATTTCACTTTGACATTTTCCCATGTTACTTAATTCAATATTGAACAATAAACACTCCACCACCACCAAAATCATTTCAACACACTCTCTGTTACTCGCAAAAATAAGTTCAAGACTGGTTGGTGTGACACGTATATTTATTGTAATTTAGAATTATAACAGTTTACAACTACCGATTTGCAACAATCACCCAATCACCCAAAACCCAGCCATCGACCCAGCATACCGTAGCGCTTCATGGAGATACGACTTTAAGTAAATACGAGGAATACTATGAGAGGTTCAAGCGACTCAACTGTGTAATTAACACAAGCACATATGGAATTCAAAGGAGATGAAACGTATCAAAATCACAACAAGTTGACCTATGACCCTGCCAACTAAACTTGCTATCAATTCCCGAATGACGCCACAAAGGGATTATGAAAAATGTATGTTCCCAATAGTGTGTTAAGGGAATTGAGACAAGCCCAAACAATCGATAAATTCAAATTTTGAACGATTAACTTGCTCTTTACGAAGGCGTGTTATTGTTTGAGCTGTAAACTCCAACGATTTAGATCACATGATTTAAAACTGCTACTCTCGATTAAACTTCAGCAACTATTACCCATGGGTAAGATTAAAAAACAAGTAATAAAAACTCGAATAAGAATTTCCGATTTTGTATTCAAGTGAAATTATTCTAGATTACATTAAAAGTCGATTCGAATAAGTAATTCTGAAAGTAAACAAAATATGACGTCATATCCCCTCACGCTACGTCACACCAAGAATGTGTCAATATAATGCGCACCACGCAACAATCTAACATAAGCATTCACAAAGCCGGAAAACCCCATTAACTATCATTCTAGATTAAATTAAAAGTCATTTCAAATCAATAATTTTGAAATTAAACAAAACAATTGCTAACAAAAATTGCTGCTAAAATTACGGGAGTCAAACGAAATTGCTATTTTAAAAAATTCGTCTTCAACATTGTTCTAAATAGTATTAGCTATCGTTTGGCGTTTTTTTTTAACCCGATAGATGTTATGGTTGGCGAGAAATTGACAAAATACCGATATTTTTTAAAGGGTTTTTGGGATTTTCAAAGGAAATCAAGTAAACCATTTCGGTATTTTTTTGGCCGTTGCAAATCCTTTGGACCTGCTTAGCATACTTGCAAAGACCCGAAAAAATCTTTGCAAAGATCTGGTATGTTTCAGGAGGAGTTGCTTACAGATATTTCAAACATATAGAAGAAATTTATCACATGGGAAATTGGGTTAAAAATAATATAAACATAATTTGTATTAAATTTAAACAGTGCGATTTTAAATATTTGTTTTCTTGCTCCGTATGATTTCTTTATTTGAATGAAATATACCTTTTTTAACATACCATTATGTAAGCGCTGATTAAGATGTAACTCTATAAAACAATTTTAAAAAACCCGATTAATTGTAGCTATAATGATACACATGCAGATAAATTTGTGATAAAATACAAATTTACTTTTAGACATTTGGGCAGAGATCTAACGATTTTCTCTCCACCTTATGAGTTGAATATTTAAAAAAATATTTAAAATAAACATTCAGTACTAATTGATTGTATCTTAAGATTATGCTGGCTAATAAAAAAGTTATATCAAATCTTATAACTGTATTCGTATTAAATAAAGAACAAAAATATATGCATTATTAAAAAATAAAGTAAGCTAAAACATAATAAACATTTCTCTGTTTGATAAAACTATTGCAATCATCAATTATAAATATTTCATAACATATGTAAAATACAATGAACACAACAATAGTGAGTTTTAGGAAAAAAATACACAGTCAAAACTAAGCATAAAAAAGAATTAGTTATTTACGGAAATACTTTAAAAATTAAATACACACATTTTCTGAAATAAAGACTAAAATGTCATGTTTTTCTAAACATCAAGTTAATTTTATATTTATTTTGGATTGTAATTAGCAGCACTAAATAAAATGTTCATTTGATTGCATATCTGTTCAGTTCATTATCATCAGAGGGAACAAAAAGAACGGCGATACATTTACTCCACAATTGAAAATCCAAACTCATTCTTCATGGATAAAACATTATTATAGACTTATCTTGACGTGATTGAAATATTCCCATTAAAGCTAAATTTTACTGGGAAGATTAGTAATACAACAGAATGTAGAAATATAACTTTTGTCAAGTCTTTCAAAGTAAATAAGTCGATATTTATGTTTAATCTCGGCAACTTAAAGCTACAAAGTTTAGACACACGAAAAACCAACCAATCTAAATGGATGTTTAGCAAACAAATAGATGTAAAAACAAAGTTTTTGACTATAAATCCCTTATATATGAGACATAACTAAAAGTAGTGATTATGTTTAAACGCGACATTTACAGACTGAAACAGAATTATCTCCCCTGGTTTTAAAACCGGGCGCAGGGACGGTGGGGGATTTGAACATCGACGGTCGGCGTCAAAGCGTAAACTGAACTGGCACTTGAAAGAATTATAAACAAATAGTCGGTTCGGATGTCCGATTAAACTTACAAAGCAAGTTAATATAATGGATTTAAAAACAAACTAATTGGCATAATGAATTTTCATTTCAACAAGTACACATCATGATGACAACATAAAACAAATAAACATGGGATCAAATACGCTTTGAAGTTGAACATAAACCTCAAAGTCTCTAATGATGATATGTATTGATATTTCCTTCAGCAACATAGTTTTCTACTTGTTGAATGTTGACTTGGCCACAGTCTGCTCGAAGATTTTGAACCGATTGGATATTAAAAACACTGAAATAGTCGAGCAAATAGTATTATTAAAATCTGCTTAGTTCTTCATCTATACTATTAAACAACAAATTAAGTTTAAATTTCTCAGGTAACAAAAATTAGGAAGTTTTTAACATTCGACAATTATATTTGAATTTCAAATAAAAATGTTTTTATAAAAGTGGGAATTAAAAAAACAATAACTAAATCTTGGAAATATTTGGAACCTTTTATTTCATAGCATCATCATCAATCTATCAAAAGATGACATCGGCATTCAGATATTTTAATCTTTTATAAGCTGTAAAAAGAATTCACAACTGACAAATTTAAGACTGATAAATACTAGGGGTGTACCGGATACGGATTTGGCTGGTGAAATTTGAGGTGAAATTTGGCAAGAGCTGAAGCCGGATTTGTAAAAATGGCCGGATTCTGGATTTGCCGGAGCTGTAGCCAAAATCCGGTACACCCCTAATAAATAATTATTAATTAATGTATTAATTAAAAATCAAATAAATAACACTCACTTGTGACAAGTAATATTAATATAATTAATATCAATTAATATAATGATTATCTATTTTTTTGATAATAAAATACCTAATTGAATTAAACGATTTTTAAAAATCTTGTCTTGTCTTATCTATACAGACGCTCCTTATATACATACGATTTTTTGCGTCCACAGACCATGCCTGTGATGAAGCGTTCACAGGCCACGGCTATGAGGGTTCCACGCATTACCCAGCCGCCTTTATTTACCTAACTAGTGTTAGGAGCTGGGTGGATTTAGGGACGCCCTAGGCCCCGGGAACAAATCCTTGCCTTCACATTGATTCGAGCCCGTGAGCATTGATACGCCAGCCTAGCGCGCATGCCACTCGACCACCGTGCCCCTAATTGTACATTCGTATTTATAAAATATTATCAAACTAGGTTGTGTGGCGGCGCCGTGGCGCCTGCGGTGCCCACCTTTTTCAAAAGCCCAACTAACTTGTCCTTGTATGATAAATACGTAATATCAAACTTCCTTAAAAGTAGACAAAGTATTTTATAATAAGGGTTGTAGGGCGCCTACGGCGCCCACTTTTTGTTTTGGTCAAAAAGCCCAAGTAACTTATCCTTGTATGATAAATACTAAATATTCCTGAAATGTACACACAGTATTTATATAATATTTTTTGACAGTACTAATCACCACACGATTTTACACGCTTTTATTTAAGTCACAATGTTTGTATGTTGTGTCCATCCACCCTTCCTTCCATCCATCCTTCCTTCAAAACTTGAAACGTAAAATTATACCACTTCTGATGGCCCTAGAGATCTAAAATTTTTACCACAGATAGATCTTGGATGACAATGCATTGTTTCAAAATTTCAGATCGATCGAATGTACCGTATTGAAATTATTACACTTTTAGTTTTTAGTTTTTGTCTATATAAAATATTATCACTTGCGTCAATGAACCATGCCTCAATTCGCCCTAGAGGGATACAATTATTATAACTTTAAAAAGTACTATCAACATCAAGTCTTACTGGCCGAAATATAAGCGTGATCGATTATTGCACTTTTAGTTTTTAGTTTTTGTCTATATAAAATATTATCACTTGCGTCAATGAACCATGCCTCAATTCGCCCTAGAGGGATACAATTATTATAACTTTAAAAAGTACTATCAACATCAAGTCTTACTGGCCGAAATATAAGCGTGATCGATTGCCGACATGGGGGTACGATGTTCAATTTTCAGTTAGGGGAAAATGTTTTTTTTTGTATTATACATATTTAGTGCAATTTCTATATGTAAATAAAAGCGTGTCCTTTTAAAAAAAAGATTTTTTTACATTTAACTTATTTAAACTAATTTTATAAAGCAGCGCACCAAATTACTGCACCAAAAAATAACTCTTTGAGTCAGTCAGCACTGTTTACAACACACATGCTGACGTCAAAGGTTCGTGCGTTGTTTGGTTAATGTTAATCTTGAAACCAAAATGATTATGATTTTTAAGTCTATATTTTCAATTAAAAAAAAAGCAGAGTGATGTCCCTTAGCGTTAGGCCAAAGTGAGTCAGTCATACATAATTGAGGGTAAATATATATATATATATATATATATATATATATGATGACAGCGCACAGATTATTTGCTGTTACTTATAAGCAAATAATTGAAGTATTGGTAAGTGGTTACAAGGTAACTTAAATTTTTGCATAGCATTCTGAATTTATTGAAACTTTTTAAAATTACTAATGAAAGGTTTCTAAATTAGGTAGGGAGCCTACGTAAAAAAGTGCCATATTTTTGTTCGCATAATTGTGACGAGTAATGAGTTCAAAATGTTGATAAATGAAGGGTAAATGAATCTCAGATCTTTAAAATCAAAACTTTCTTTTGCCTTAACAAGACTTTTGTAGTATATCGCCAAAGTTACCCAGCAAAACGTTGATTTCGTTGATTTATTTGTAAAGCAAATACTGCATAAAGTTGATGGTGCATGCTGTGTTTGAAGATAAAAGTTTGCAATAAAACTTGAAAGTCTAAGGTCAGTGTGAGGCTCATAGTTAAATTGACGAAGAATGTTTTGGTTACAGTACATAGGTTTCTGGGTGTTGTATTATTCGAGATCTCCAGTACAGTGAGTGTTACCACCTATGTCCCTTATACATACATCTGGTTTATGACGTTTACAATTGAAAGTATAACTTAAGAATAGTTTAGGTTTCTCCCAAAAGCAAAAAGTCACCTACGATTGAACTCAACAAATATTATTGTTTTAACCAAATTTCCTACTGTTACAAAAATTACATCCGGCTTTCTAATTTATTGCAACATACACAACTAACAACCCACCTAACGACTTAACATATTTTAGCCTTAATCATCTACTTACTGACCTACATCAATCAGCCCATGAACTTAAGCGCATCAACAGTCTATTCACTACAGAACGATTAGTGTTAAACATAATCTATATATATAATAAGAAAAACCCGTAAAAAAACAAGTTTTTTTACTATAAATCCTTTATGTACGAGAAGTAATTAAAAGATTGTTCATTATAACACGCAGCGCAAGACCATCCAAAAATACAAAATTGCAGTTGTGTCGTAAAACGTGTTTAATATAATGCGCACCGATCAGGAATAGGTTTATAAAAAGTGTTGTCAGTAAAATACGCACCTTATTGCGCGACAGAAAGGTTGTTCAATATAATACGCACCGCGACGCTCTATCTCAAAAAATAGCATGATACATAGGAATAAATAAAGTAATCTAAAAAATCAATAATTTAATTAAGGTACATGCGATCGATCTGAAATTTTGATACATTGTTTTTATCATCGGTACGAAACTGCCTGCAAAATTTCAGCTCGCTATCTTGCGAGCAAGTGGGTTAAAAATCGAGCAAAAGTTTTGGCGACAAGCAAGCAAGCAAGCAAGGTCGGCCGCAGACACTACGAGTTAATATAAAGGATTTAAAAATCAAAGTATGTATGTATGTATGTATGTATGTATGTATGTATGTATGTATGTATGTATGTATGTATGTATGTATGTATGTATGTATGTATGTATGTATGTATGTATGTATGTATGTATGTATGTATGTATGTATGTATGTATGTATGTATGTATGTATGTATGTATGTATGTATGTATGTTGTATGTATGTATGTATGTATGTATGTATGTATGTATGTATGTATGTATGTATGTATGTATGTATGTATGTATGTATGTATGTATGTATGTATGTATGTATGTATGTATGTATGTATGTATGTATGTATGTATGTATGTATGTATGTATGTATGTATGCATGTCTGTTATAGCATACTAAACCATTCATCCGATCGCCATGAAACTTTTGGAGACTTTTGAGTACGCTCCAGGGATGGAAATAGGCTACTTTTTTTTCAAAATTTAACACTCATGGGGCGCCGGGGGCCCATAATGAGAATTTTTTCTTATATGAGCTATATAAAAATTAGTTTAGCGCTTAGCTGCTTGGAAAATGAATGGATCTTGACCAAACTTGGTACATAACAACTTGATAGCCTATATTAAAGTATCATATGGCATTGAACTCCTAATGTCCGTTCCTTCGGGGCCGGGGGCCCAAAATCTTTATTTTTGTAAGCGTTAAATACTTTATTCCCGTTAGCTGACTATACCATTCATTCCGTCGCCATGAAACTTTTGGAGACTTTTGAGTACGCTCCAGGGATGGAAATAGGCTACTTTTTTTCAAAATTTAACACTCATGGGGCGCCGGGGGCCCATAATGAGAATTTTTTCTAATATGAGCTATATAAAAATTAGTTTAGGGCTTAGCTGCTTGGAAAATGAATGGATCTTGACCAAACTTGGTACATAACAACTTGATAGCCTATATTAAAGTATCATATGGCATTGAACTCCTAATGTCCGTTCCTTCGGGGCCGGGGGCCCAAAATCTTTTTTTTTGGTAAGCGTTAAATACTTTATTCCCTGTTAGCTGACTATACCATTCATTCGGTCGCCATGAAACTTTTGGAGACTTTTGAGTACGCTCCGGGGATGGAAATAGGCTACTTTTTTTCAAAATTTAACACTCATGGGGCGCCGGGGGCCCATAATGAGAATTTTTTCTTATATGAGCTATATAAAAATTAGTTTAGGGCTTAGCTGCTTGGAAAATGAATGGATCTTGACCAAACTTGGTACATAACAACTTGATAGCCAACATTAAAGTACCATATGGCATTGAACACCTAATGTCCGTTCCTTCGGGGCCGGGGGCCCAAAATCTTTTTTTTTGTAAGCGTTAAATACTTTATTCCCGGTATGATTTACACGATCTTGAAAAGCATTGACTAATATATCTATCATGATCCAGATTGAAATGAACAGGTATTTTAAAGTTAATTTCTTGCACCGATTGGGCCCGGGGGCCCTTAATGTTGTTTTTTCTAATCTTATATCTATATATATAAAAATCAAAGTATGTATGTATGTATGTATGCATGTCTTTGTATAGCTGACTAAACCATTCATCCGATCGCCATGAAACTTTTGGAGACTTTTGAGTACGCTCCTGGGATGGTCACTGGCTACTTTTTTTTCAAAATTTAACCCTCATGGGGCGCCGGGGGCCCATAAAATGATTTATTTTCTTATATATGAGCTATATAAAAATTAGTTTAAGCGTTAGCTATTAGGTAAATTGATGGATCTTAACCAAACTTTGTATATAACAACTTGGTAGCCAATATAGAAATACTAAAGGGACTAATTTCCTAATGTCCATTTCTTCGGGACTGGGGGCCCAAAATGTCTTATTTCATAAACGTTTAATATTTTATTCCCCATTCAATTATTAAAGATCTTGAAAAATATAGATAAATATATCCACAATGAAATTGATTGAAATAAACAGGCGTTTTGAACTTGACATCTTGCACTAAATGGGCCCTGGGGCCCTTAATGTCGTTTTTTGCTTTTATGAGCTATATAAAAATGAGTTTATGCGTTAACTACTGAGTAAATGAATGGATCTTAACCAAACTTGGTATATAAAAACTTGGTAGCCCATATTAAAATAACAAAGGGCACTGCACTTCTAATTTTTAATTGTTCAGGGCCGGGGGCCCCAAATGTATTTTTTCGTATGTGTTTGAGATATTATTTCCCATTCTATTTTAACGATCTTAAGAAATATATCAATGATGAGACTGAATTAAAATGAACAGCATTTTGAAATTTACATCTTACATCGAATGGGCCGGGGGCCCCAAATGTCTTTTTTTGTGTATACTCTAAGATATTATTTCCCACTCAGTTTTTAACGATCTTGAGAAATATATCCATGATTAAAATGAATTTAAATGAACATGTTTTCAAAATGTACATCTTGAATTGAACGGGCCTGGGAGCCCCTTAATGTAGTTTTCCTTATATCTACATATATATAAAAATTAGTTTAGGTGTTAGATAATGAGAAAATAAATGGATTTTGACCAAACGCGGTATATAAAAACTTAAAAGCCTATATTAAATTTCGATAGGGCACTGATCTCATAATGTCCATTTCATCGGGGCTAGGGGCCCTAAATGTGTTTTTACTAAATTTTTAATATTGTATTCCCCATTCAATTTTACACGATATTGAGAAATATAGATACATATATTTATATTTTTGTTATGAAATTGATTGAAATGAACAGATTTTCGAACTTCATATTTTAAACTGATGGGCCTGGTGACCCTTAATGTAATTTATTTTTTATCTATATATATTCCTTTTTACTGAGATCGTTGCAACGCACGACAGGTCTGCTAGTCATTAATAAAATTTCGTTTACTTACGCTTGAACTGCAAGACCACCCTGAAGCAGCAAAGATGCACTGAAATATAATAAGACATATGAATACGTTTTAGCATTTTTATCTCTATATTTAAAAGTATAATAAAACAGTTATATTTTAGAATTATAACGAAAGAGTTTTTTAAAACAAGTGAGAATATAAGCATTAAATATTATTGATGAATACAAACATCCAATTAAATAAATAAATATAATGATATATTACCTAGAATTATTAATGATGCGATGAAACTGCGACGGTTGAAACAATAAACGCATTAAACTGTACACATCGTCATACTCAAAGATTTCTTCATCTGCTTCAACTGCCGACACTAACTTTCTCATGAAAGGTAAAAATTTGGGGAAAAATCTGCAGTAGCCCTCATTTCTTATTAAGATATGTCTTGCCTCCAGTTTTGTATAGAGTTCACCAGAGTCAATACATTTATTTTCTAAAGCTGTAATTACATGGCCCATAGTCCATGTGTTTCTCAAGGTCAAGTTACCTCCTGCTTTCATTAAAATTTCGGCTATTTGAGAATGTTTGTTTTTTAACGCACAGATCAACGCCCTTGTCGTGTTGCTTTGAATTTGATTGTTGTCTACCTTTACTTTAAGTATCTGTTCAACAACGCCGCAGTGACCATAATATGATGCAATAATCAGGGCTGATAATCCAAATGTATTTGTTTCATTGATATTTGCCTTCTTATCAATCAGTATTTCAATCACTTTCACGTGTCCGTTTTGTGCCGCAATCATGGCAGCTGTCATATCATTTATATTTCTATCGTTAATGGTAGCTCCGTTATCAGTATCAGCAAGTATTTCCACAATTTTATGATGTCCTTTTTGGGATGATTTCATTAGTGCAGTCCAGGCATAGTTATTCTTTTTGTTAACATCTGCTCCTTTCTCAACAAACAGAGAGACAAGTTTTTCAAGCCCATTTTCTGCCGCAATCACCAAAGCTGTCCACCCAAAGGCATTTGGAACATTACAATTTGCTCCGTTTTCAACAAGAATTTCAGCGATTTCTATATGTTTGTTTAATGTGGCTATCATTAGACTTGTCCACCCTTCAATAGTTTGGTCATCAATGTTCACATTATTTTCAATCAATTTTAATACAATATCTTTGAATCCAAATTGTGAAGCTATTGTTAATGCAGACCAACCCATGTTATTTCTGTCATTAACTATTGCTTTATATTTTAGTAAAGTCTCAACAATATTGACATTACCGCATTCCGAAGCTATCATCAAAGCTGTCCAACCATCGTTATCTTTAAGATTTACATCTGCACCATTTTCAAGAAGTTCTAAAATTGTTTCTTTGACTGAACCTAAGTGAAAATTCATAGTATTCTGAAATAATTCCCTAGATTCTTTTACTAATCCGCTTAAGAGGGAAATGAAATCACTATTCCTGCTTAGCAATGCGAACATTAGGGCCGACCAACCGTAATGTTCTTTAGCATTTACGTCAGCCCCATTTTGAATTAGAATAGAAACAGTTTCCTTGTATGCTAGCTTTAATTTGGTAAAGGGATAAAGCTCAGGATGTAATTTGTCATTCCTTATTTTTGCAATAATGTCTGAATTCCAGTTCAATGAAGCACACATGAGGGCCGTGATACCAAACTTTGCTGTTTTATTGACATCTGCTTTCATCTTAATGAGAAGGTCAACTGTGCTACTATTGCCATTCAGTGATGCGCACATTAGAGCTGTTGATCCATCCAAAGCCTGCCCGTTTACTTCGGCCCCGTTCTGTATCAGGAATTCAACAATTTCGTAATGGCCATTCTGTGAAGAGTACATCAGGGGCGTTCTGCAATTATTTGTTTTTATGTCAATCTTCGCTCCCTTGTCAAAGAGCAGTTTCAAGGTATTCAAATGACCATTCTGTGACGCCAAAAGCAGTCCAGTAGAACCATCATTAGCCGTTTCATGAACATCACCTTCGTGTCTAATAAGCAATGAAACAATGTCATTTCGACCATCACGTGCTGCCACCATTAAAGTTGTCCATCCATCAATATTTTTATCATTTACTTTTGCCCCATTTTCAATAAGAAGTCTAACTGTATGTTCATGGCCATTGTTAGCAGCTATCATAAGAGATGTAGATCCGATAGTTGTTTTATCATTAACTTCTGCACCCAATTTAATAAGTTTTAAAACTGCATCATTATGTCCATTTTGTGATGCTATAGAAAGAGGTGTAGAACCATCATTTGATTTATCTTTAATATTTGCACCGTTTTCAATGAGCAGTGAAATACTATATGCTTGACCTTTCTGTGATGCCGACATAAGAGATGTCCAGCCAGCATTGTTTCTTTCATTAACATTTGCACATTTTTCAATTAAAAGAAAAACTACATTTTTGTGTCCATTCAGTGATGCTATATGAAGTGCTGTCGATCCATCATTGTTTTTATCATTTACATCTGATCTATTTTCAATTAATAGTAAAACAGTCTCTTTGTGACCGTTCTTTGATGCTATCATAAGAGATGTCCATCCATCGTTATTTTTATCGTTAACATCTGATCCATTTTCAATTAATCGTAAAGCAGTCTCTTTGTGACCGTTCTGTGATGCTATCATAAGAGATGTCCATCCATCGTTGTTTTTATCATTAACATCTGATCCATTTTCAATTAATAGTAAAACGGTCTCTTTGTGATCGTTCTGTGATGCTAACATAAGAGATGTCCATCCATCATTTGTTTTATCATCTAAACTAGCTCCCTTCTCAATCAATAACAAAATCGTCTCATTATGACCATGCAGGGATGCCCCCATAATAGATGACAGCCCACGATTGTTTTTATCATTAACATTCGCTCCCCTTTCAATTAATAGCAAACACGTCTCCTTATGGCCGCCTTGTGCCGCCCAAAGTAAAGGTGCATTTCCATCATATTGGTTTCTTTGATTAACTATTGCCCCATTTTCAATTAGAGTTGTAATCGTCTCCGTGTGACCAAACTTGGACGCTATCATGAGCGCTGTTAATCCGTTATCGCCTTCATGATTGACTTCAGCCCCTTTTTGGATGAGAAATTTGACAGTCTCTTTATGGTCATTTTCTAATGCCTGCAAATGGCGCATCTGATTGCGATTTGCATTCCCATTACTTTGTAAAGCATTTGTAAAGTTACTCTCCAATCTCTTTTCATTTCCCTTCTTACAAAATGCCGCTATTAGGGGTGTGTAGCCATTTCCCCCTTTTTCATTGATCCTTGCACCCTTCTCTAGTAGCAATTTGATAGCTTTAGTGTCACAATAATACGATGCAAGTAAAAGCGCTGTCCAGCCATCGGCTGTTATCTCATTGACATTTTCCATTCTTTCAATGAGCTGTATGACCCTTGTCTTTTGATTACGCGAAAATGCCAGTCTAATGTCAATCAAAATGTCAATGCTATTGATAAAATTATACGCCATTTCCAAATGGAGTTATCAGTGTTGTTTGTAAGGTTTACCTAGTGTGCGTCTATTTTATCGAACTGTTGGTTTTAACACAGACACAGTCTTTCTGAAAAAAATAAATAATTATATTTAATATCAGCACGTGAATCATTGTTATTTAAGTTATAATTTTTTAAAAAATATAATTAAAGTTTGATAAACTGTTAAAATGTATTGAATTTATTTTCCCCTGTTATTCATTCCTTATAAGATTTTATTGACATTGGTAATAAAATAATACTCGATTTGTGTTTATTTAAACGACATGATTTTCGGGGAATGTATGTGGGTCACTTTTTTTTACTGGGGGACAATGATGTATGATTTATCAGTTGATACTTTTTTTTACTAAGCTAAAAATAAAGGCGCTTCTAATAAAGCTTAGTTGTGTGATACGGATGATAGATATCATTGCCGGTATATCAATGGTGTGAGAAGCGACGAAAGAAAGAAATACAGTTTAGAAAACAATATTATGCGAATACATTGTATTGAAAGATACATTATTTAACAAAAGTCATTCCTGCAAGACAAAATGTTTAAGTATATTCCGTTTTCAATTTTAACTCATTTTCTATCATCGGGCTAGCTTCTAACCCTATAGGATTTGATACAGTCAAATCATTACACTTTCATTCGCACATTATGATGATTTTAGAGAATCCGTAATCCAAG
Source organism: Ampullaceana balthica (assembly GCA_944989445.1). Classification (NCBI taxonomy): domain Eukaryota; kingdom Metazoa; phylum Mollusca; class Gastropoda; family Lymnaeidae; genus Ampullaceana; species Ampullaceana balthica. Next base: position 1,820,123 of record CALYLW010000026.1, read on the forward strand.
ACATGTGAAGGAAAATATAATCTGGGATTATTAAAAAGTTATCGGTACATTGCCATCAAGATTTTGTATTATCTACGTCATCACGTAAGAAAGCTTATACAAATCATTGGTCTGCATGGACTTCGAGATTAACCCCCAAGCCCAAAATCTCTTTACTCTGAGTTGTGATATCCTATAAAACTAACATTGTTCCATTTTGACCACTGAATTGACCCTGATCAGTATAAAATAATATGATATGTTACAGTGTAAGAAAATACAATTCCGTTATTTGCAGATTTTAACGTTGACTTCAAGGTCTAAAACTCAATTTAGAAACTATGGTCTGCCAATTTACATTATTTAGGTCCAATAAATATAACGTATACGTATGTTTTAACAGATGGTTACATGTATGTGTTATTTGTGTAAACACCAGGGAATATTTGTCATTGGGATTAAGCCTAGCGTACAATTTTTAACGACTTATTTCAGATTCCTCTTACTTTGATTGTGGATGAAATTATCAATATAGAGCAGGGGTCAGGGAACTTGTTTGCCCGCTACCCCAAAATATGAAGTTTAAGTTGAAGTTACCCCCGAAGGCGCGAGGTCCTGAACAAACGACTCTGGAGTCGTAAGTCGCCCCCCCCCCTTCACAACTGATATGGGTCAGAACCCCAGCAGAAAACGCATCTAGTGAGTTTAAGAAGCTTGATAAGCATCTAAAGATGAATCGGAAAAGAATTATGGGTAAATATTTTTAGGTCAAAAACGACATGGAGGATCCATTTTGCAGGGGTAATTTATTTCATACAATTATAAAAGTTAATAGGCCAAAATAATTGTTATAATGGTTACAGGGCCAACGGCCCTGGACATTCCAGTTATAATGATTGATCGAACAAAAGCAATCAAGTTGGATAAACACAAATTTACTTTAAAAAAACTGTGAAATTATGAATTTAATAAAAATTTAGTTGATCAATTATTCTTATAAAACACAGAGGATTCTTCTTCAAATCTCTGTACAGTTCTGTTCTTGGAGATATGAAGTTGCTTCATTTTATGTACATTACATCGAAATTGGGGCATTTTCGTGTCAGGGCAAGTTGGATGCTGTCTTCAGGGTTAAATCGATTTCACTTCTTTTTTTTCAATGTTGACTAGAGTGTAAAATCCTTATTCACAAAAATACGTTGCTGCAAAATGCAAGATATGGTTGAGACTGTAATCAGGCTTTTAGATAAATCATTAAATGATATTAAAATCGGGACTTTTTATAGACCTGAGCAGTCCATTGCTCTTTTTGGCTTTGAATAACACCACAGCTAATTTTACATTTGATTTGATTTGTTTTTTGTCTATTTGTTCATAGAGAAAGGATTTTTGCCGTAAGTACGTTGTTCTGTCACGTCTTGTCAGGGCTATACATATTACACCCTGTTTTAATAATATATACATTTATTTGCAAAAGGCAAAAATGTTTGGACGGCCTCCTCATGTGCAGTGTTGAAAGCCTTTGCAGCATTTGAAATAAAAATGTGTCAGATCTGCTTAGTTTGCGAATTCAATACGTGGATCATTATTGGATTGAAGTTTAAGAAGTGCCTTTGTCAACCCTTGAGTCTCATCTGGTACATCCACATTGTCACATCAAAAGAGATCTACCATCCAACTGATTTTATGCCAATGACTAACTGGAAAGTAAACAGTTAATTACTATTTCACCTTGACAAGATGTCTGATAACTACATTTCCCCCCCCATATAATAAGCAATAAGTTTTCTTCCCCCCAGGGATGTTGGTGCGTCTTATACAACGAATAGAAAGTATTTGGTTCAGAATCTTTTTTTTTCTTCTAGATTTTCCCTCTTTAAAATAGGATGCATTTTATATTCCGGAGCGTCTTAAAAGGCGAAAAAACCGGTATATCCTTGCTGTCGTCAAAAGTTAAATTTCCACAATCTTTGAATTAGAAGGACAGCTTTGAAAAGCCCGCTAACTTGTTTTCTTCTGGTTGTTGTTTCCAAATTGAAAGCTTTAATAAAAAAACAGCAATCCCTTCTCTGTCTGAAATCATATTGATAAAGTATACGAGATGTGCAAATCAACAATGGTTGCAAACTTCTCTGCTAGATCATGCTTTTTTGACCAGCCAGAAATATTTGAAGTTCCGCCTTCAGAGCCCGCACTCTGTTCAGAAAATTGAAAGACACCGTACCTGGGTGTAAAACTAGTTATGTTTTTTCAGCCTCACCATCTTTACAGAAATGACGAAACAGTCGCGTTTGCAGTGCTTATCCTTTAATGAAATTTACAATATGGATAGTATCATGCACGACGCCTTCCAGTTTAGTTTCTCAACAGTTTCACAAGCAGAGCTTGACAATGGATCATACAGTGATTAACTTCAATTTTGGGATTCCTCTCGCTTGGAAAGCCGAAAACCACGTACACGACCCAGCGTACCTGTAGCCCCACCACCTGACACTGCAATACAGTATTCATTAACGTTGTGAATACATCAATTCCTTGACATCGCATTTTGAGAGGAGCATAAAACATCATTTCCTCTTCAATTGTCTGAAAACCTTTGTATTAAAAAATAACACCACTTAATGTGCACATATACTGAAATAGTTTACTATTAAATTGGCTCGATATTAACAGGCCTAAGTGCGTTAGTTTAATTTTTAAGGCATTAGTTTTAAATATCGCAGAGAGGATATTGGAAACAGTTAAGTAATGTGGATTTAGAATATTTTCATTCATGACAATACAACTGAAAGTGAAGAGGAGTGTGGTGTCTTTGTACAGTACGTAGGTTAGAAATTTACACAGACATCGATTTTAACTGGTTGTTGGTTTGGGGGGGGGGTGGATGAGGGTGGGGCTAAGACAGACGACTCCTCAAAATAAATGTCTGACGAGAAATCTGCTAAGCGTACAATATATATATATATATATATATATATATATATATATATATATATATATATATATATATATATATGAGTAAACTTTAAGATCCCTGTAATATCCGACGCATCCACCGTCCACAACCGTATAATTGCAGGGACCACACAAACGCATATGCTTGATCGCCAAAAGTATTCGCTAGGATCTGGTGTGATGGTTGGCAACAAACATTTCTTAAATGAAATTTTTAATTGCTCCTCTTCTTACACGTTAAATTAACGTAGGGTTTAAATAGATTTACAGCGTAATTCTCTCAATGATAGCAAGCGGTAATACAATGTAAACTAAAAAATAAATCAATGATTTCTTTTTGTGTATATAAGCTTCCTTTTCTAGTCATAATTAGGAAATTTCCAGAAGTCAGTGAATCTTGATACACGATGGAATAATATTGGGAATTAAAATTCTCTAGCAATTTACTTCGTTCTCAGTTACTGACTCAATATATATACATGTATTTATAATAATATTTAAAAAAATTTTATACATGTATTTGATTTACCCAAAAACAATGGAAATGTATAACCATTGAAAAACAAAATGTTCAAAACACTACTAAACTACATAGTGAATGACACATTTTGACAGTTTAGCAATTGTCTGGTTTGAAATTCAAACTTTATATTAATGCTAAAATTCTAAATGCCGTTCAGGTTATGAAAAATGTTTAACCAAAGATGGCAGGTGTTTACAGCTACAAGGAAGTGAAATACGCTTGAAATTCTTGTAGAAACAGAGCTCTTTTTCTTGATGGTAGGTGTTCTTATTAAAAATTAAAAATGGCTTTTATATTAAAAATTTAACCCATCATTTTTTAAATAAACGAAAATTCTAGTATTTATTATAGTGGGGAAGACAAAGTTGATAAAGCAACAACAGTTTGTCTGACTGAACTGTTTACATACCTCTGTGTTAACACCTCAATGTTACATAGCTTCTTGAATCTTCCTGAAGTGATGTTGTTCATAACTATTAAAAGTTAAAAAGGGGAAATACCCGATGATTTCAAGCATAGACGCATTTATTGTCATACCAAACAGTATTTTAACTAGGGGTGTACCGGATTTCGGCTCCGGCTCCGGCAAATCCAGGTACCGGTCATTATTATTAACCACGTTTTATTAACTCCCTTTCGTTCCTGTGGCATTGTCCAAGATTTTTTTCAAATCTGCCAACGTAAAATTTAACCACTTCTGATGGTCCTAGAGATCTGAAAGTTTTAACACAGATAGATCTTGGATGACAATGCATTGTATCAAAATTTCAGATCGATCGAATGTACGGTTATTAATTTATTGAACTTTTTAGTTTATCTATAGTCTTTATATATTAGCATCTGTACCGTCTGCTTTTGTTGACATCCGTGAGTTCCCCCCGTGACCACATCACAATGTTTTGAAAACGTTGGGCGGGCGCTTGTGAGGTGTTTGGTAAAATAAATAGAGGTAAAAAAATATTTTAAAAAACCAGGTTGTTATAAGTGGACTAAAAAGAATAAAATAAATAGAAGTAAAAAATAGATTTAAAAAAACCACGTTTTTATAAGCGGACTAAAAAGAAGAAAATAATTAAAAACTTATACGTTCAAGTACTTTGATTTAATATGACTAAAAACGTGGGGCGGGTGTTTGGTATAAAAATTAAAGATTTCTAATTTAGAATGCAAAAGAGAGATTTTAAGTGAGAGAATGAGTGAGCCGCATATGTTCAGTGGCGTAGCTAGGGTAATGTGCGCCCGGGGACATGACACAAAATCTGCGCCCCTTGTCGGACCGAAAGATTTCTGGGGGCTCACTGAGTCCCCCCCCCCAATTGAAATTTTACGGTTTATATGGTTCTTTTTCGAAGCATCTCAGATTTTTATGAAATAGAATACAGACTAATAATTCTCTATACGATTGTTAACAATTTATTTGAAAAAAAAACCTCTACTAATTATACATGACTCGAATAGACATAGTCTTCAAAAAAATTGATCCTCCTTTATTTGAATGTCGCAAACTCGACAATCACGTTGTCAAAATTAATATTCTCTAGTGTTTCTCAAGTGCAAGATCACTCAGACGAAGCATTGAAGCACGTAAATAAGACAAAATAAGTTTTAGTTTGCTGATGGACCGCACACAGCTTTCAGTTGAATTAGCAATTGTTAGAAGTATTTAAAGTGAAGCGCGCAGATTCGTAAATGCGTAATCTCCATATGAAACAATAAAACCAAAAAGATCCAAAGGAGTTTCCGGTAGAACTTCAGTCCTAGTACTGAGCAGCATTTTTCAGTCTCCGATTTCTGTGCACAATTCGTGACCAGTGTCGTATACATTAGCAAAATCTTATCATCAATTTTAACGAAGTGTATCGACTTTTGTCTCAGCAAGAAGAGTTTTCACGTCTAGTAAAAACGGTATTGATAACTCCCATTGGAGTCTATCAATTACGCTTTTCAAATCACGTGAAATTTCTTCTTCTTCAGAAAGTCCTGCATCTCTTGTTAATTCTCCAGGCATCCTCCGATGTCGCCTAATCCTTCTGTCAACCTCGATTACCAAAGTTCTGCATCTTCTTCTCCATTGTCTATCGCAACCTGGCTCAAATTATCACGAATGTTGACAATTTCTTGCTCGAGCGATTTAAGATCAGATGATGCTTCCTTGAAATTCACAGTAGGATTCTGCAACCGTTTCTGGACACAATAAATTTTCCCAAGTATGATGTTCCAGAAATGTAACAAAACTAGGAAGTTAAAGTTTGATATACCCACAAGCAAAGCTTCTGCATCACATCTTGTGTCAGGCGTCATATTTATATTTTCTGATAATTTTCCAACAGCCCTACTAGTTCATCTAGTCCTTCATAATTTTTTTTCACAGCTTCTGATCGTGCACTCCAACGTGTTTCAGACTCCCTCTTCACTGTGATTGGCACAACTCTTTTTAATTCTCCCCAACGAGTAGTTGAACGAGAGAAAACAAAAATTTATACTTTCAACTGTTCCAAAAAGCCTGATAACAGCTGGATCCTGTTTAGCTGGGTGTACTCCTGCTAAGTTTAAGCTGTGGTTGCCACAGTTTACGAACAATGCTCTGTGATTTCAGGCACATATTCGCTGTCGAAGGCCGGATATATGCCCATGCAGTCATTACAGCAGCATTGTCATGACATTGTGACCAACAGTCGGCTAGTGGTATGCTTTTAGATTCCAGTTTATCTACGATAAATCTTTCAAAATTTGCTGCGTCTTTGAAATGTATCTGTACAAAACCTAAAAATGATTCTTTGATGGTTACTTCTTTTAGTTTGAAAATCCACATCCACAAATCTGATGACTTGAGAAAGCTGTTCCCGGTGTCCTAGATCAAGTGTTGAGTCAAGTAAGCTACCGTAGAAATTGTTTTTCTTCTGATTTCACTCAACAGCTGATTCCTTACAGTCGATGTCAATAGGTGGATACATTCTTTTTGGATTTCCGGTGATAAATAAGATACTGAACCTGGATTTTTTCGAACATGTTGTAGGTGTTTTTCTAACAGTGGATCATACTCAGCAACAAGTCTAATCACAGAGAGACAGTAAAGAGAGGCGGTGTCTGATGTTTCATATGAAAGGAATCCAATTTGATTTGACATACCGACACAAGCCCATGAGAGGAGAGACCTTCCATCCCCTCCCCCACTTTACTCCCTCCACAGTGGGATGGGGGAAGTAAGATTTGTCTTTTTAAAAAGAGTCACGCAGCAAAAGGACGCGAATTATCCATTCTGTAAGCCAAGGTTTCTCAACCTTTGAAGATTCAAGGACCACTTGAAAAATGTGTGTCTTAGCTACGGACCACTACTAAATATTGTGCTACTGCCGTGCTGGAAAGTTAAATATAAGTATACTGTGTATATAGCTAGCTATAAGTAGTATACATGTTAGTTAGTAAAAACTATACTATTATGCTACGATTTGCTGCTCCAAAAACAATATTGTAATGGCTTTATTTTGTAAAGAACAAATGTCATTTATATTAGTCTCACAGTCTTCCTATTTAATTATACTTGCGAATTATAAAAAAAACTTTAAGTCATAAACAGTAGTTTTTATTAAAAAGACTGCTTTATTAGTTTATTTAGTACGAACGATGTTTTGATTTTATTGTAAGCAATGCAGAAAATCCACTTCCACAAAGTTTCTAAGGGTAAAAGTGTTTTAAAAGCTATCTGAGACAGTTCAGAGTACTCCAAAATTTCATTAAGCGCACTTTCTAATGCAACATATTCAAAGTGGTATCGCTAGTCAGTTCAATGAATTGGTTTATTTACGATGTTGGTAATTTTATTTGATAAGTCAATGTGTGCGAGATAGGGACTGAAAACTTACAAAAAACCACTGAACGTTAAAAATCACAAAATTGGAATTAAAATTGGCTCTGCAATGATTGAATATGACCAGAAATCAAATTTATCAACAGTTTTTTATATTTATTTCAGCATTTTCTGGTTTCTCGGTGATTTCGTACTATTGATCAAACATGTCAAAGTTACCTTGAAATAATATTCTTTTCCAAAGATCAAGCTTTTTCCTAAAAGCAGACACTTTGTCACTGAGAGTTATATAATGTTTCTGTTTTCCTTGCCGAGATGAATTAAGTTTATTGAGTTCTTCAAAAAGTTCAGCCATATAAGCCAGAACAGCAACCCATAAGTTATGGTTCAAATGATCAACAAGATTTGAGTTTTTTCTACAAGAAACTCTCTTACGTCATCACGTAATTCAAACAGTCTGATAACCAGCGAACATTCGAACATAAGAAATCAAAGAGACGAGAATTTAATGAACGAGCCTTGATAAAATTTAAAAACTATTTAGTCCAGATAAAAAATATATTTTAAGTCTGCGTTAATTATTTTACCTGCTAGCTTTTCCTATTAAAGCATACAGTGCGTAAATTTCATGCTTTGCTCGAGGACCACCAGGCACATCTTCGCGGACCACTATGGTCCGCGGACCACAGGTTGAGGACCACTGCTTTAAGCCACTCCTTTTTCTTGTCTCGGTCATTTCGGTTGCTTTTAGTGTCGTCTCTGTCTGTTCTATTAATAGAATCGCCTTTGTTTCTTATTGCTCCCCTAGTCTCACTCCCAGCAACTCACATTTTTTTTAAAAACGCCATCAGCAATACTACATTGTGGATGTGTCATTTGTTTATTTGTTGAATGGCGCCCCTTAAAGCTCAATGGGGGCGCCAAAATCCTGCCTGCCAACTGGTTTGTAACAAAGACATTTGTGGAGTTTCAAAATTCAATCTTGCAAATTAATTTGGGATACATTAGTTTACATCAAAATGAAATTAAGTAAAGGGTTTTGAATACTCATTTTGGCGCCCCCTAACGTGGCGCCCGGGGACATATGTCCCCCCCCCTGCCCCCCCTCGCTACGCCACTGCATATGTTAGACCTCATAAGCGCCCGCCCCACGTTTTTAGTCATATTAAATCAAAGTACTTGAACTTATAAGTTTTAAATTATTTTCTTCTTTTTAAAAATCTTTTTTTTACTTCTATTTATTAAAAATCCGTCTCAGGCTCCGGCATCAGCCTGATTTCACTTCATAAATCCGGATTAAAAAGATTTGAATCCGGTACACCCCTAATTTTAACAATGAACATCTAGTGAACTCTCTAAACTATTATACGTTCAAGCAGGACTGTATAAACGATTGGCTATGCTAACTAAAATAACTGATAACTGATATTTGTAGAAAAATAAATGATTGTTGCCAAACTATTTGATAAAGAAAAAGAAACCATTGAAAGGGCTTTTAAAATATTTAAAAAATGTTGCAAGTTTATCGGATTGACACTGAAGGCAGTCACACTAGAAGGGGGAACAGGCTGGGTTGGGGGAGGGGTTGGTGAATTGATGACTTCTTGGAACAAAGTAGTTGCAGACTTGGAAAAGTGCTGTTATTTTTAATGAGTAAGACCAACGGAAAAACAAAACATTTTTGCGTCATGAAGTAAATAAGCAGTGGTTTAGGGAGAGCGTATATTTTGATACGATTTGTTAAGTGTAAGCAAAAAGGACTTGTACGCCTTGAACGTTACGTAACCAGGTCGCACCGTTTTAAAATAACATTCTTTTTAAAACTAGAGACACTGGGTTGTCAATGATTGTAATAATTCTACACGATGAATGAAGACCTATGAAAATGGATGAATAATGAACATAGCTAATATCCTATTTTATCACCTTATCAGATTTTGTCTTGGGTAGCGGTCGTCCCTAGCTCCGAATGGGTACCTAACACTAGTTAGGCGGCTGGGCAATGCGTGGAACCCTCAAAGCCGTGGCCTGTGAACGCTGCATCACTTGCCAACAGATCATCCGTCATGGTCTGTGGACGCAATTATCTTCTGCATGGAAGGAGCGTCTGTATAGATAAGATAAGAATTAAACATTACAGACGATAATTGCGTCCTACGCTTATCCATTGTTTATGTGTAGTCTTGCATTCGTATTAGAGTTTTGAATGTTTATTGTTTGTTAGTTGTCTTAGGTTGTTTGTGTAGAGCTGTAGACCATCCCTTTCACGCCAGACTTCCAGACGGAATGAAGGATTATTTGTATGTGTTTGTTCATGTGACTGGAACAAGTAAAGTGTTGCTTTTATCTCTGTGTCTCTGCGACTCGAGTATTGTATTAGATTGTTGTTGTGTTGTTTATCTAAGTTTGAGTTTAAATGGTATATGTAATATTACTACTTCGCTACATATTCTTCTATCCTTAGTGTTTCTAGGTGTAATGATTTCATTAATTAAGTAGTCTTGTCAGTTGTGAAAATTCACCAGTAATGAATCTTGCTGCTAATTTTCTAATTTGTTATAATTTTCCTTTCTATTATTCGGTAGATGTATCTCATAAAGAAGATGAATATTTTAATATGTATCTGATCAATGTAGGGTAGACTTTTTGTTTTGTGTTCCTTTTACATCTATAGCAGCTACAACCGCTCACGGACTTTACAGTGACCTAATTTAAAGAAAAATACACCATTCTTCCCCTAAACTCGTTGCTGTGACAAGGTTGCAACTTCACTTTCATCGCCCCCTAGAGTGCCACAACGTCATATATAACTTAAGCAGCAAAGCATCTTCTACCAATTACTTTTGATTCTAAGTGAGTAGTATCTGCAAGATGTTATTTTTTTTATCAAAGTAGTACATTAAGTCAATATGTAAATACTTTCGGGCATCATTGACATCAAGTATTCACGAACTTTTCTATTTAGTCTGCCGTTTGAAACTGTGATGCCTATCAAATTCGTTGAGCATGAAAGTAAATAAATTAAGAAAAAGTTATTGTAGCTACATTGTAAATATAATAAACGTATGTATTGTTTTCCCACTGCTGTAATTAATGGCCAGATAAAGGCTATTTTAGAGTCCTTTTATGATGGAATGAAGCTCTCTGATCCAAATCGTTGCGCCTTGTACTAGAATAACCCAACAGAAAGTTAAAAATAGCCGACTTGGCCGGGCACTGCAAGGTTATGAATTTAAATGTGACTAAAAATATCCAGATTTCTGAAATTTCCCACTCTATTTTAGTTACATCTTTGGGTAACAAGTGGCATTATGTCCCCTGCAGACTTTCATTTAAAATAAAGTCTCCGGGGTTAAAACAAAACCTCCCCTTAAATATTTGAAATTAAAAATAAGTGTTTTATTAACACTTATGTAACAGTATATTTTGTATTTGTGTAACATGCATTTGTGTATGATTATTGGAGATTCAACAATCATAAGTTTAGTCAAGGGCGAAACAAAATGAGGGCAAAGGGGTACATGCTCCGAGAGACTAATATTTGGGTCCATGACGTTTCAACCCCGAACGATTCGACCCCCGACGGTTCAACCCCACCGATTAGACCCCAAGACGGTTTCACCCCACGACGTTTCGACCCCGATCGATTCGACCACGGACGGGTTGATCCCGCATGGGGTCGAATCGTCCGAGAGCGAAATTTTCAACCACCAAATTTTTAGGATTGGATAATTGCCCAGAGTTATTTTAAAAGTAACAGACACATCAAATGAAAAGCAAAGATGATCAAGTAATACGAGAACGTGATGCTGATGTCTTGGAACATGTAATTCACTCTTTACTTTCGTGAGTAGCACCTGTGATTATGTACTGAGTGGTTTTAATTGTTTATTTAATTAAGCAAGCAAACAAACATTCAATTAATTTAAAACGACACTTGTAATTCTCGTGCCGGAAGACGTCTGGTTTACCATAATTATATTCAGGTGTTCTTCTTTCATAATACACTACATCATCAGTGGCGGATTTAGGTTTGTCTGCGTGGGGGGCGAGGAGAATTTCAGGGGGCACCGAATTTTTTTTTAAAATTCATTCACTTAAGCCAAATATTTCTAGGTGCTGAAATAAAATTCATTTGTCTAAATTGCTGGTTTTGCAATGAAGATTAGAAATTTGATATGAGATTCACTCTTATTGCTATATTTTATGTTGAAAAACACATTTCTGCTCATTTTAAATGTAAGATTTACTCTAATAAGTTTTCATCTTAAGAGACTGCTGCAGTCTCAAATATGAAATCTAAGGTGTGTTGTTTATGTTACATACATTTTCAGAGTTGCCCTGTGGCAACTTGCTAGAAAAAAAGTAACAACTAGTCTTAAGTAGATATGGTTAATCAATTGAATTTATGAAAATGGTAGTTAATTTGGGAGCTGTTATTTGTGACAAAATCTAATTTCTCATAATCCTTTGTGTTCACTTTCAATTGCTGAATATCCTAGCAGACTTTAACATAGAAAACTCAGCATAATATGTTTATAGTCTTTGGGATAAATAAAACATCTAAAATGTTTTGATAATGAGGTAGAATTTGATTTAAAATATTTTATAGGCCTCCAATAGTTTGTTGTACTATCGGCAAGATGACTCATCAGTTTGTTCAGCTTGCCATAAATAGCAGTGACAGTAACTCAAACTAAGTGTTAAATAATATATGCTGCGTTGATCATTCGAAGTACATTATTTAATATAATGTTTGTTTACATCAAACCATTGCAATGAATCTCTTCAAAATACAAACCATTTCTTTATATTCACGAGAGTAATAGGTCACAAATGCAAACAAAATATAATGTATTTTAAAAAAATGTTAATAATTAATAAAAGGCCTAATTAATTAAAGAAATCATTTATCATATATATATTATAGGCATATATCATATGTAGGATAAAAAGATGACAGTAAATTATGAACTTAGTTCCAAAGAAAACAACTTATTTTTTTCTAATAAAATTTTAAGAGCTACTGTTTTTAGTTCTTGTAATAGTTTTCTATCTGAAAGAATGAAATGAGAATTTTAGCTGGCTAAATAGTTCAGTTTAAGACCAGGCAATCTGATGCTACAAATAATGAAAAACACAGATACTTTGGTGGAGCGGATTAGTCAGGATTAGTAACACACACACAAAGAGTGCCAATAATATTATCATCATTTGTCCTTTGAGTTCCTTGTGGAACAGAGGGCCTCTGTCAAAGCTCGCCACTCTACACGGTCCCTTGCCAGTCGTTTCAGTTCTTCCCAGCTCTTCCCAGTCCTTCCAGCCTCGTCCAACATGCTCCGTCTCCATGTACGCTTGGGTCTTCCTCGTTGTCGCTTGCCCTGGGGGTTCCAATCTAAGGCCTGCCTAGCCCTGCTGTTATCTTTCCTGAGGGTGTGTCCAATCCATCTCCACTTTCTTTCCATGATTTGTTGTTCTACTGTTCTTTGTCCACACCTCTCCCACAGCTTGGAGTTTTCGACCTTATCGAACCATTTTATTTTCAGAATATTTCTAAGGCATCTGTTAACAAAGGTCTGGAGTCTATTTTTTGCTGTCTCTGTCGTCCGCCATGTTTCGGATCCATAAAGTAGGACCGTTTTAACATTGGTGTTAAAGATCCTTACTTTTGTTTTGACAGAGATGTGTGTAGATCTCCAGACCTGTTTCAGATTGGCAAAAGCCTGTCGCGCCAAATTTATTCTTCGTTCGATGTCCTCATCTGTTCCCCCTGCTACACTGACCACACTCCCAAGGTATATAAAGTTGTTAACTTGCTCCAGGTTGCGGTTTTCTACTTGGATGACTCCATCTTGTAGGAAGTTTATTTTCAAAAATTTTGTTTTTTGAATGTTTATCTTGAGTCCTACTCTTTTCCCAGTCTCGCTCAAGGCTGTGACCTTGTCTTGCATGTCTTGGAGTCTGTGGGACAGAATGGCCAAGTCATCAGCAAACTCCAAATCTTCTAGTTTTTGCATTAGGTTCCACTGGATTCCTTTTCCTGAGCTTGCATAAGCTTCTTTTGTGACCCAGTCTAACACAAGAAGAAACAGAAGTGGTGAAAGGAGGCATCCTTGTTTGACTCCAGTTGTGACATGGAATTCATCTGTTAGTCTACCATTATGTACTACTTGGCAGGTGAAGTTTTCGTACAGATTTCGGATGATGTTAGTTATTTTATTTGGTATTCCATAGTGCCTCATTATTGACCATATAGTTTCTCTATTTATGCTATCAAAGGCCTTTTCAAAGTCCACAAATGTGACATAGAGTGGAGATTGCCATTCAATAGATTGTTCTATAATTATCCGGAGTGTTGCTATTTGGTCAATGCATGATCTTCCTTTTCTGAACCCAGCTTGTTCTTCTCTCAGGAGATCATCGCAGGCATCTTTTATTCTGTTTAGTATCGTTCTGCTAAACAATAATATTATACTTATAAATAAACTAAACAATTTACTTCAGAATTTAAAAGAATACATTTTCATTGGAAGTTTGGTGAACATCAAACTTTGGGAAAATCAATGAACTTTACACAAACAATGATTTTAAGTTCCTTAAATAAACATTTAAAACTCTAACAAGAATGCAGGACTAAACACAAACCATGGATAAGCATAGTATTCTATATTCTTCAGTATAGAAGGAGCGTCTGAAACAGATAAGATAAAATAGGATAAGAAAGAGCAGTGAGCCCTATATAAATTGCTTTCTACGGGATTTCATTGAAGCAAAACGATTTATCGTTGATTCAAAGTCAACTTTCTCAGCTAGATCACGTTCAATCGAAATTAATGCCAATCCAGACAGACGTTCGTTTGTCATTGTTGAGCGCAAATAATTTTTGATAGGTTTCAATCTACTGAAACTTCTTTCAGCAGTAGCACTGATAATAGGAAGAGTCAAGTAAATTTTATAGAGTATTGACAAATTAGGGAGACCTGATGCCATTGGTTTTTCAGTCAAGAATTGCTGAACCTTTTTAAGAAGTAGTTTACTAGATAATGATAAATATATTAAAGCATACAAATCTTTGAAGGTATCATATTCTACGATTGCTTCTTCAAGGTTAATGTCGTGTTAGTAAATTTTGCATAAACTTTGAAAAGAATCTTTATTTTCTTCCGACATTTGTGATGGATCAATAACATAGAAATAAGTAACTGTGCTCCAAAAGTCATTAAATCGATCATCTATTTGTGTTACAAGTGTATCAAAGATAGTGAAGTACGTTTCAGATTTAAAGCGTGTGGTTGGATCATCAGCCCTTTTATCTCTGCTAAGTTCGCCTGCCATGCTTTTCTTTTTTGCAATTCGCTTTTCTTTAAATTCTGTTTTAACATCTAGTTTGGAACAATTTTCGTTAATAAATGATTTGACATCTACATTCAGAATTTCAAAAGCTTCATCGCTTCTCATTTCAACAAACTTATTTCTTCCAACATCGATCAATTGTTTTGCAAAGGCGTTGCAAGTAGTTTGATGACACGAAATAACTTTTATACAAACAGCTTCAGAATAAAAGAATAATATTTTGTTATTAAACCAGAAAGTCCCATAGCTTCTGCTCTGACATTTCCTTTTACTCTATTGATTCCCCTGAATCAAGTGTGGCTTTAATAGCCAACGACTGCATGAACTGCATGCTTACGGTTTGCACATCTTGTATCAGAAAGCAGTGCTGTTAACTCAAGGTGCCTAATTTTCCCAGGCAGGAGTAAAAAAAATCCCAAATTAGACTAAAAATTCCCAAATGCATTAAATTCTGTTGGCGAAGCAATCTCAAATATTCCCATATTTAAGGCCAAATCCTCATAAATTCCCAATTCTATAAATTTGCCTAAATTTGGCTTTTAAAAAGAATCCCACGATTTGGGAAATTTCCCAGGAGTTAACAGCACTGTCAGAAGTCGTTTCAGACTGTTGATTCATATTGAGATTTCTGGTGTTCTTTAAGAATATGTAGACATGGTAAACTAGACGTAAGGAATGCATACAACCTTAAAGCTGTGCCAAAAAAACAACTGTACATCACTGTTTACAGACATTGCTTCCATAGTAGCAAAATTCAAAACATGGGCACAACAATTGGGTGAAAGTTGCTTTATTTGAGTTTGAAGGCCACTCTTAATCTAGAGAATGCCTGTCCTCGACAGAGTGTGAAATCAATGTTTCGCTTTTCTAGTTCCGTTAAAATCTTCTCAGCAAATGCCTTAGCATTTTTTTTAAAAGTCCCACAACCAGTGGTCGTACGGGATTCTAATGTTTCCATTAGAACTTACTAGGGGCGGGCTTGGTAGACCTTGGTGGGCGCCCCACCATCTCCCTTCCAGGTCAGCGGAGTACTTTCTTAGCGTTAGTCATTCCATTTTTATTGTGGCTTTATCGTGGGCTAGATCCCACGCCCCTCAGCTTGTGGGGCGAGCGCACTATGGACTTCGCTATCCATAAAAGCCTATAGTTCTTTCCACATGTCCTGATTTTAAAAAAAAATAACGTAAAGAAACTGACATCTGATCAAATCTTGATATATCAATGGTTGAATCAATAATTAAAGAAAAGAATTGTGCAGACTTAACTTCATTATCAATTGTCGCCGATAATTCAGATGCGAGTGATTGATTTAAGCCAGATATTACATTTGAAATACGATATATAGCAAGCAGTTTGGTGTTGATTAGAAGTTTCGTGTTTAGCAATATTTTTTTCTGCTCTAGTGACACATTTTTAGTGTTTACCGAGGGCGTCTTTAGGGGGCGCCATTTTAGACCCAACAGGGGCGCGGGGGAGGGGGGCAAGCCGCCCCCCCTGCCCTATAGCTAAATCCGCCACTGTACATCATCTCCCCTCACAAAATTATTGCATTTTTAATTTAAATTTGGACATTATAACATTCATCCGTGGAGTCTAGTAGTATTGTCAAACAGTAAATTATAGTTCATTAATGAGTCTTTTGATAGGCCTTAATTGTCTGAGAAGTTCAAACAGATTTACAACACCTTTTCGGAATAAAATGTTTCTTCTGATGTGGGTGGAAATACATATTCTGGAACTGCTGAGGTGTCAGTCTTATTTATGAAGCGGATGAATTAGACACACTGGTAACTCTTGTTGCGGTTGAAACATTTGAAGTTACTGTAACTTGTGAAAGGAAACATGTAGGTAACACTTCCTTGGGAGTAGCTGGGGTGAATAGCACAACACTATCATGCTACCATGACAGCTCACATGAAATCACGAATACTAACTATCGAATGATGGTTAAGCATCTATATAGACACAAACGTTTGTACATTACATTTTCCTAATCTTTTCTCTAATTTCCGGAAGAAGGTGCTGCAGTGAAATTAGCTGATCTTACTAAAACTTTATTAAAGACAATTGAGCAAACATGGTAGAAAGAAAGTCCATTTTATTTATTATATTTATGAATTTCTTATTGTATTTAAGAACGACCAAATTTTCTTTATAGAAGATTGAAATTTGTCAAACTTCAACCATTAACCTTATGAAGCTGCTGGCTCATTTCTAAACTCTGTAAATGATGAAAGAGGTAGTTTATAAATATTTAAGATAAACCAAACAAGAGCTTCCCAGCACAAATGGACAGACCTTCGGGAATAAGTTATAATTGTAACACATATTAGAGAATGTGGAAGTGTTGAGTAGCAATCATGGAAAATCTTTTATGACATGGTTCGTTACGGGATAAAATTAAAATCAAAAACTAAAATAATTCAGGAAAAAAATCGAACTCTAAAAAATCAGTCATGTTTTAACCTGAGTGTAGGTGAAAAAAATTCAATTTAATACTGATTAGCATGATAAATACAAAATTAACAGTTCCATACTTGGGAAAAGAAACCCTTTTAAAGTTCTCTTGTGCCTATAGCAAAATTATCTGCGGAACTCTTCAACTTCATTTCACGTTGACATGTTGTTTCCATGTTACCCAATTCAATATTTAACAATACACACTCCATAAAACGTCTCAACGCACACAGTCTGTTACTCGCTAAAAATAAGTTCAAGACAGGTTGGTGTGACACGTATCTTTATTAAAATTTAGAATTCTAACGTTTATACAACAGTCGATTTGCATCAATCACTCAAGTCTATTAAAGCAGCCATTAGATCATACGATGGAGGGCGTGTTATAAACCTGTTGACAAGAGCCCAAAAGCCCAGCCATCAACCCAGCATTACGTAGCTGCGTCATAGACATACGACTTTTAAGTTAATACGAGGAATACTATGATCAGTTCAAGAGACTCAACTGTGTAATTAGCATAAGCACTTATGGAATGCAAAGGAGCAGGAACGTCTTTAAATCACAAATAGTTGACACATGACCCTTCCACTTAAACTTGCCATCTAATACCGAATGACATCACAAAGGGATCATTAAATTACATTACTGTGGGAATGAAATGGAGAAAAGCCCAAACTATGGGTAAATTCAAATTTTGAGCGATTCAATAGCTGTTTACGAAGACGTGTCATTGCTTGTGCTGTTTACCCCCCAAAAGATCTAGATCGCGACGCGTTAAAACTGCTGCTCTAAATAAAACATCAGCAACTATTGCCCTGGGTTGTGAATTCAATGTTCCCTTTAAGATGCGTGGTTGCGCGGCCGCGCAGATATCTGACCGACGCCGCGCAGCAGTTTTGAATTACGTGCAGCAAATTTTGTAAATATAATGCACAAAAATGGATGCTGAGCAACGTTGCACACAAGTTTTTTCACTTTCCACACAGACCAACGAACCTTAGAGGGAACATTGGGTGTGATTAAGAGATGAAAAACAATATAAATATACTTTTTATTAAATGTGAACTGTGCGAATTTAAATATTTATTTTCTTCCTCCGTATGTTTTCTTTCTTTGACTGAAATATACAATATTTTTTAAACATGCCATTAGCTAAAGGCTGATTTAGGTATTGCTCTCTAAAAGTATTTGATAAAAAAACTATTACTTGTAACTATAATGATACACATGCATGTAAATTTGTGATTAAATAAAAATTTAAATGATAGACGAGTCACTGGGTTTAATAGTTACGCAGAATAAGTCGAGCTTTAAAAGAACATTAAATGGAATTATCCAACGCATCAGAGTATGGTTAGGTGAAAAGAAAAGTTAGTGAACCTTATCAATAAGTCTATCCACACCTCCTCCATTCTGTCTTTCTTGTAGTTTTTTCCAACACATCTCATTAAGTTCTGGTAGATTATGTTCAGTTTAAAAGTTAAATACCATGTTATATATTGCTAATTATTAATGATATGAAAGCCTACGTCATTCTGTAACGCTAAAGGACTTAATCAACAGATTTTTTTAAAATTGAAAATATAGACGTAAAATCATAATCATTTTGGTTTCGAGATTAACAGAGCGTGTGATGTTTCTCGCCGTAAGATATTATATGACGTCATTGTTTGAGCTTCTATTTTAAATTTGGAAAAGGGAATGATGTAAAAAGAGTTGTTAATAGTTTGGCTGACGATAACGCTAAGGGACATAATCGGCATATTCTCGATATTTATGCTGATTATGTCCCTTAATAGTAATAGTTCAGCTAACGTTCACCGCATGCAGAATTTTTAATGACAGACGGACACACTGATTCGAAACGCATGCAATAACATTCACGTAAATTACTTGGGCTTTTGAAAAACGTGGGCGCCTGAGGCGCCCCAGAACAACCGAGTTATACGTATTGTAACTGAAAGATGGGTAAAAAATAATATAACAATTAATGCCTTCTATTTCAATACATTTTAAATTTTAATTTACGTATTTATGTTTAAATGTATTGAAAGTAAAACCTGTAATGTTTTGTTTAAAAAAGCGGGCTGAGATCTAAGGATTATTTAAATTATTATAAATTTTCAAGATGAAAATTGTGTATTAATTTATTACATCTTAGGATTATGTTAACTAATATAAAATTATATCATATCTTAAAACTGTATTTGTACTAATAAAGTCTAAAAAAAACATATGCACAATAAAAAAAAAGTAAACTAAAAATATAATAAAATGATTCCTTAGCATGATTAAATATTTTGATAATGTTTAATAAACTATTGAAATCATCAATTATAAATATTTTATTACATGTGTAAAATAAAATG
Organism: Ampullaceana balthica; assembly: GCA_944989445.1. NCBI lineage: Eukaryota > Metazoa > Mollusca > Gastropoda > Lymnaeidae > Ampullaceana > Ampullaceana balthica. The sequence continues at coordinate 1,839,568 of CALYLW010000026.1, forward strand.
TATACAATAATGTTACTTTCAGAGAAAAAAACAAATTACACAGTCAAACCTATGCATAATAAAGTGTTAGATATTTAAGGAAAGCCTTAAAACATTAAATAAACACATTTTCTGATATAAAGACCAATATGTCAATGTTTTAAAAAAAAATCAACTTAATTTGATAATATTTATTCGGGCATTTAATTGGCAGCACTGAAAAATATGTTAATTTGATTGCTTATCTATTCATTTCATTTTCACCAGGGGAAAAAAATAAATAAATAAAACAAACAAACAAACAAAAAAAAATAAAAAAAATAATAAAACGGCGATATTTTCTGTACAAATGAACCTCCAAACCAATTCTTAATGTTTAAAATAACGTTAGAGACTTATCTCGACGTGAGTGAAACCTTTGCATTGAAACCAAATTTTACTTTTCTGATTAGCAATACAACGGAATGTAGAAATCTAAAACTTATCAAGGCTTTCAAAAGTAAATAAGCTATATTTATTTTTAGACACGGTAACTTCACGTTACAAAGTTTAGACAAATAAAACATCCCTCCCAAGAACAAGTTATATATCGATGTTTATATAAAAAAACAAACTTATCGGCACAATGAATATTCATTTGAAAAAAAACACAAGATATGATGACGAAATACAACGAAGAAACATGAGATCAAATTAACTTTGAAAATGAATATGAAACCTCAAAGTCTCTAATGTCATTATAATATTATTAATCATTAAATTATATTATTAAGGATAAAAGATATTGATATTTCCCTCACCGACATAGTGTTTTACTTGTTTAATGTTGACATCGCCATTGTTTACTTGAAGATTATGAGCCGATTCGATATTAAAAACTCTGAAATGCCAAGCAAATAAAAGTATTAAAATCTGCATAGTGATTAATCTATTAAACAACTAATGAAGTTTAAATTTTTCATGGGAAAAAAATAGGATGTTGGTAACATGCAACAATTGTCGATGTTGGAGCCTAAGGAAACCACAACCTTTAATATGTTTGATGTTATCCTTCAACTATGACAACGTGTTACCAAAAATTAAATTAAAACATTAAAATATCTTTAGAGAAGCGAATCTTGGACCCTCGGTCATCTTTAAAATGTGACAACGTCAGAAAACAAATTCTACAAATATCATAGAGTATAATCTGGCGTAAAACGTTAAGAAATGGGGAAAGCAAATTGTTAGAATACCATGAACCTTGTTTTGCCCTTTTTCAACTTGATTAAAACGAATGCACTTGAGCCGTGATGGCAACCTTTTTGAGGCCGCGTGCCCAAAATTCAATTAAAACCTACTTTTATGTAGCAAAGTGCCAACACAAAGTGACTGCAAAGGGGTTTGATTAAGGGAGTAATACTTAAGTCGCGTTCCGGCTAATGAGGCTCTGCGTGCCGTCTGTGGCACGCGTGGCATAGGGTCGCCATCACTGCACTAGAGTGTGGCTGAATTTCGGCTTTGGTTTCGATGCGGTAGCTCTCCATTTCATCACTTTTGGGCTAATGACAGTTCTGATTCTGACCAAATTCAATTTTGAATCTAAGTCTTCTCTCGTTTTCGGTTCAAAGTGATTTAGTCTGATGGTCGGCGAGCGACTACTAACAATATATCAGATTTTACTTTTCATAACATCTTTTTGTCGTTATATGACAAATGAAAAAAACCTCTTCCAACAGTGTTCAAATGCATATACAATAGAAGAAGAAAGGCAGATATGAGACGATCCGACCTAGTTGCGACTTCTTTTGTGTATTAACAGCGCTGAGGTCTTATCTTATGTTAACGTCGAAAAATAGAAATAACTAATACTTAAAAGCGGCTATAAAAATTACTTTCACCGTATACAAAAATTCTCCAAGTAAACTGATAATTATATACCATTATGAGATGGGTGAGATAAGTAGAAAAATTAGCAATCAAGAAATGCGGTTAAAAATGAAGTATTTATTTAAGATATTTTGTCCTTTGAGGAGGCATTTAATAATATGTTTTAGTCATAGCTCTAAAATTCAAATCCATCAGCTGTTTTTACTCACTTATTGTTTTTTAAAATCCTGTACGTTAACAGATTTTTCTTATTCGATATATAAAATTGATTTATGAATAACAATTATTTATAAAAGTGGGAATGAATGTATACAAATGTTTGGAACCGTTTGGACCATTTTTTAACATTTAATTGCAATAAAGTAAAAGAAATACTTCAGAAAATAATTATAGTATCATTTAAAATACGTGAAGTCAATGGTCTCAGTTTGCCTAATTTGTAAATTGACAAATCCTATCACTTTTCGGGCCTGGCTGTTATAGTAGTCTAGGTCTCAAGTACAATTATTCAGCACCAGTTCCGCTTTCTCCCCCAAAAAGTTACCCCCGACCAAAATTTAAAAAAAAGTATTGTTTTAACCAAAGTTCATACTACTCGACCATTGAAACTACAGGCTTTCTAACTGATAACAACACAAATCATCAACAGACCAAACCTAACTTCTTAACACATTTTTGAACATATTAAAAATTACAAACTATTTACAACTTAACCACGCACTGACCTACTTAAGATTAGCCCATGAATTTAGAAAATGCATTGTACATTTTCTACAGACCTTTCATTGCTAAACTTATTCATTAATAAAATTCCGTTTACTTACGGTTTAAGAAAAACAACCCTATTCATTAAAGATGCACTGAAATATAATAGGAAATGAGAATGGGCTTAGCATTTCATATCTAAATTGAAACATATTTAAATATAGTTTTATCTAAGATTGATAACGAGCATTTTTTAAAGACAGTTGAGAACACAACCATTGCGTATTAATGATTTAAAGTACATCCAAACAAACATACTTGTATATACATACATACATACATACATACATACATACATACATACATACATACATACATACATACATACATACATACATACATACATACATACATACATACATACATACATACATACATACATACATACATACATACATACATACATACATACATACATACATACATACATACATACATACATACATACATACATACATACATACATACATACATACATACATACATACATACATATATATATATATAAATATATATTATTTATATATATACATAATAAGAGAGAGAGAGAGCGAGAGAGAGAGAGAGAGAGAGAGAGAGAGGGAGAGAGAGAGAGAGAGGGAGAGAGAGAGAGAGAGAGAGAGAGAGAGAGAGAGAGAAAGAGAGAGAGAGAGAGAGAGAGAGAAAACTATATTACCTAGAAATATTACTGATGCGATTAAACTGCGACGGTTGAAACAATAAACGCATTAAACTGTACACGCCATCATCTTCATGAGTATCGTCATCCTCAAAGATTTCTTTATCTGCTTCAACTGCCGATGCTAACTTTCTCATGAAAGGTAAAAACTTGGAAAGGAATCTGCAGCAGCCCTCATTTCTTATTAAGATATGTCTTTTCTCAAGTTTTGTATAGAGTTCACCAGAGTCAATAGGTTTATTTTCTAAAACTGTAATTACATTGCCCATAGTCCATGTGTTGACCAAAGTGACGTTACCTCCTGCTTTCATTAATATTTCAGCGATTTGAGAATGTTTGTTTTTTAACGCACACATCAACGCCCTTGTCATGGTGCTCTGAGTTCCTTTGTTGTCTACCTTTACTTTAAGTATTTGTTCAACAACGCTGTAGTGACCATAATAGGATGCAATAATCAGGGCTGATAATCCAAATGTATTTGTTTCAATGATATTTGCCTTCTTATCAATCAGTATTTCAATAACTTTCTCGTTACCGGTTTGTGCCGCAATCATGGCAGCTGTCATATCATTTATATTTCTATCGTTAATGGTAGCTCCTTTATCAGCAAGTATTTCCACAATTTTATGATGTCCTTTTTGGGATGCTTTCATTAGAGCAGTCCAGGCATATGTGTTCTTTTCGTTAACATTTGATCCTTTTTCAACAAGCAGAGAGACAATTTTTTCAAATCCATTTTCTGCAGCTATCATCAAAGCTGTCCACCCATAGGCATTTGGGACATTAAAATTTGCTCCTTTTTCAACGAGAATTTCAACGATTTCTGAATGTTTGTTTAATGTGGCTATCATGAGACTTGTCCACCCTTCAATAGTTTGGTCATCAATGTTCACATTATTTTCAATCAACTTTAATACAATATCTTTGAATCCAAACTGTGAAGCTATTTTTAAAGCAGACCAACCCATGTTATTTCTGTCATTAACCATTGCTTTATATTTTATTAAAGTCTCAACTATATTTATATTTCCGCACTCTGAAGCTGTCATCAAAGCCGTCCAACCATCTTTATCTTTAAGATTTACATCTGCACCATGCTTAAGTAGTTCTAAAACTGTTTCTTCAACTTGGACAAAGTGAAAATTCGTTATTTCCATTACTTTAACTTTTTGTTTATCGTCAAAATCTGTACCTGATTCTTTTAAGAAGGAAAGCAAATCACTATTAATACTTAGCAATGCCAAAGTGAGAGAAGTCAAGCCATCATCTACTTGTGCATTTACCGCGGCCCCATCTTTCATTAAAATAGAAACAGTTTCTTTAAATGAGAATTTTTTTTTAGAACATATCCCGTCACTTGTATTTTTTTCACGGAATTTTTCAATGATATCTGAATTCCAATTCAATGACGCACACATTAAGGCCGTGAAACCAACCTTTGATTTCTCATTTACATTAGCTCCCTTTTCAATGAGGATCTCCACTACCGTATTGTTGCCATTAATTGATGCGAACATGAGAGCTGTAGTACCATCCGCAGCCTTAGCCTGCACGTTGGCCCCATGTTTAACAAGTAATCTGACAGTTTCACAATGGCCCTCAAGTGATGCTAACATCAAAGCACTTTTACCCTCATTTGTTGGTATATTAATTTCAGCATTGTTCTCTAACAGTATTTGAACAGTCTCAGTATGACCACTTTGAGATGCTAAGTGTATCGCTGTATCACCGTAGATTGTCTTGGCATTAACATTAGCAGCGTTTTCAATAAGAAGCGAAACAATTTCTCTATGACCGGAATGAGATGCAGCTATCAGGGATGTCCAACCATTATAAAAATGGTCATTCACATTTGCACCCTTATTTATCAATAATAAGGCGATATCTACATGGCCATTTTGTGACGCTGCCATCAGGGAAGTCCAACCCTCATATGATTTGCTATTAACAACAGCATCATTTTCAATCAGCTTTAAAACTACCTCTTTGTGGCCATTCTGTGCAGCAAACATTATAGATGTCCAACCAATAGCGGTAGCCCCATTAACATCTGCGCCTTTTAAAATTAAAAGCTCGCATATTTCTTGATGGCCATGCTCTGAAGATGACATTAAAGATGTGTAACTATCTTTGGATTTAAGATTGACCTTAGAACCTTTTTCAATTAGTAGTTCACAGATCTCCTTGTGTCCATTTTGAGATGCAACGATTAGAGCTGTGCAGCCAGCATTGTTTGTGTCATTAACATTTGCCCCATTTTCAATTAAAGATAAACTTATATCATACTGTGATGCTGACATAAGAATTGTACAACCATCATTGTTCTTATCATTGACGTTTGCTCCTTTTTCAATTAAAAATCGAGTTACATTTATATGGGACGACATGGATGCTATCGCAAGACATGACCAACCGTCATTATTTTTATGGTTAAAATTGGCACTATATTGCACTAGTAGTTTAACCGTCTCTATAAGGCCATTCTGGCATGCTATCATAAGGGCTGTATATTTAGCATTGTTTTCGTCATCAACATTGGCACCTTTACTGATTAACAGTTGCACGGTCTTATTATAGCCATTCTGTGATGCTAACATAAGACTTGTCCAACCCTCATTGTTTTTTTCATTAACATTTGCCCCCATGGCAATTAGCAGTGAGATAATATTTTTAATCTTTTCATTAGAGCACTTTCTTCTCTCTCCACTGTTCGGTTGATTTGTCATATTTAACGAGGCAACCATCAGCGCCGTGTAGCCATCCTTGCCCTTCTCATCTATATTCGCACCTCTTTCGAGAAGCTTTTCAATGGACTCTCTGTGATAATATTGTGTTGCAAACATTAGCGCCGTAAAACCATTACATAATATTTCGTTGACGTTATTCATCCTGTCAATATGTCGTAGGACGTCTTGGTCCTGCTTGTTAAAAAATGCAGAATGTATCGCATTCAAAACCATTTTGTCTTCAGAGTACTGATTGTTTGCTATTTCCATTTCCATTATGAGCGCTAGAAAAAGGTCTTACTTCTAGTTTTCTTCTTCAGCCTATGCGTTTCTAATTCTTAATACCAATACACGAAATTTTCTGAAAATAAGATTAAAAATATTTTTATTATTAAAAAGTTAAAGAAACTTTTTCTAAATACTTAAAGTTTAAAGCTATTTATTTTATACTAAAATACAAAATACACAAACAAATTGTGCAATTAAAACAATAAATTTGAGCTTTATTTTAAACTAAAACGACAATAGACGTTTCGGCTAATGCCTTCATCAGTACAATAACATAAAATAGGTACTTACATATATTTAAATTCTTAAAACATGTTATATCATAAAATAATTTAAAATATTCATGTAAAATAAAAATGAAAGGAAAAACAAAAACAAACAAGGACACAGGATGTAGGAAAAGCTATTATTTTATACTTGAAATTTGCATTCAACCTCAAACATATCCAAATTTTCCCAGTAGCCATTATTTCTCTTGCTTGCTTTTGGTCTTTTTCTCAGTTAACAACATCCAAACCTAAATCTAGAATAGCTGATTTTTAATTACGAAATTTAAAAAAAAATTGTTAAGAAGAGCAAACTTGTATTTGTATGATACTTATTAATTTTATGCATTTTCTCAGTAATTTAAGAAATTTATTTTTAAAAAAGTTTGAAGCTTCGGCTGACTTAAAAATGTGTTTTTCTTTGCTGTAACGGATGTGACGTTTATTATTATTTAATTTCAAATTTGTTATAGTATTTTATTCTGTTGTTATAGTCTTATGCCGAATACTATTATATTTTAAAGAACTCGTTACTCGTGGGACTAAACTATCTACTTTAACTCAATTCAAACACAGAGACTCTAAGACGACTGGAACACTTATTATTCTGTTTATTGCCTCACTTGTTCAATTCTAGTTGCTTCTCACTTAACAGGCATCTCCAACATCCAACTGTCTATGAGTCTACACCAGGGGTCGGGAAACTTTTTGTCTGAAAGAGCCATAATCATTACATATTTTGAAAAGCAATTATGTGAGAGCCATACATTATGTTTAAAATTTAAAATTAAAATCTCAAGTAAATTAATTAAATGTGTGCATTCTGTGTAATTTCAACAGTAAAAGTACAATAATTAAGTTTTTGAATTATTTTTTAAGAACATTGTTATTCTATTTTTTATATGATATTAATGTGTAGATCAAATGAGTTTGAATAGTTTTTTTAAAAAAAATAAACGAACATTTGTCTGAGAGCCAGATGCAGGCATCAATAGAGCCACATCTGGCTCGCGAGCCATGGTTTCCCGACACCTGGTCTACACTGTCCCAGGAGTCTGCCTCTACCATCTTCCCAGCGTCCTGTTACTACCCAATTATATCCTATCAAAACTCCGCCCCCGAGTCCAGCCTTCTAATATGTCCATCATATGTAGTTCCGCCCCTAGATTATGACTTATGGTGAGGGTTTGACATAATCATGTCTGTTGAAACCCCCACCACTGACCTACCCCCCCCATCCAGGCTACCTGTGGCATTTTGCCCCTTGCGCAGTACCGCGTACTCCAGTGGTCGGCTACTCTTATCATCTCATCTACTGACCGGGGCAGTTAACACCAGAACTACACTTTTAACGCCTCTGGTCAGCCTGGTCAGTTGTCGTCTTTGCCCCTACATTAAAGGACCACGAGTGGCTTCTGTCCGTGCCACCCTAAATCTCTTATCTAAAGGCCCGCGCTCAGCTCCTGGCGATCAATGCTTTGAATGCAAATTAACCTAAGTTACTTACAATATTACTACTACTATATGCATGTGACACTTGGACCGTATACCTACGCAGTGTGAGGTTGCAGAACCACTTTTACACCAAAAGCCTAAGAAAAACTCTCAATACAAATGACAGGAAAAAGTTTCCAGACACCAAAATATTAGCCACGGAAGGACTAACCAGCATCCACATTAGCCTCATGCAGTGCCAACTGCGCTGGGAGGGGCATGTAGTGCGCATGCCCGATCATCGCCTCCCCAAGAGGCTCTTCTTTGGTGAGATTACTGAAGGGCGTAGAGCACGCGGAGTTCCACGTAAGCGCTACAAGGATACACCCAAAAACTGCTCTAAAAGCCTTTGACATTGGACATGACTCCTAGGAGGCAGCTGCCATCCAGTGACAGAGCCCTCTGACGCTCTATGATAAGGAATGGCGCAGCTGTCTGTGAGGCTAATAGACAACAGGCTGCAAGATCAAACGAACGTCAAGCCAGGAAGGACCGTTTACAAAATCCTAATAAAGGGATCCCATCCATCTCTTGTCCGACATTCGGGTGCAAATTTCGTGCAGGAATAGGGCTAATAAACCACCAGACGACAGACGTGGCGGCATAGCACTAGACTAATGTGATAAGAGTGGTGTCATCGTCGACTACGATGGACGAACAACACCAACTATTTTATTAAAATCCAGAAAATAATGGGGGTGAGACTACAACCAGGCTTTTAAATTCGTAAATATATAATATGAAAACAGGGAATGAGTTAGCCTGAAAGGACGAAACAAAACAGCGAACGTTTCGGCAAAGAGCCTTCCTCAACGAACAAATAGTACACAAATAAAACGAATATAACGAAAGAATAAAAAAAACTTAGCTGCGGTGAAAACCAATTAGTCCAGTAGAGAAATAGTAAGGAGAGAATAGTATGGGCTCATATAGGAAAGGAGAGGGTGTGTGTGGCCAATCAATTAGGTTGCCAGTGCAAACACAACATTCATCCCATGTGGTGTTAGGGTCCCATACTCTTAGATTAGTCTATTCTCCAGACTGACCCTGCCGAGTGTGTTTGTACAAGAAACCATATCGGTGACAGACATGTCATCGACACCCATGTGGTCACGTCCATTGAAGTGTCGGGAGACAGGACACTGTTTGTCTTGTTTAATCTCACGTATATGCTCAGAGATACCGCAGGAGAGTAACCTCCCCGTCTCACCTATGTATTTCAAAGAACAGCGCTTACACACAATGGTGTAGTCTGTAGACCACATGCGGCTGGTACAAAGAAAGCCATTCCTAATCTTAAATATCCCCTTAGTGAAGACAATCTGGTCCATCTGGGTAACAAAGCGATGACGGCCGCAAGGCTTAGTGCCCAGATGGGAGGATCGAATACTAAGACGGCTACGAACCAATAGGTCTCGCTAACTAACTAGAATGGAAAATAAAATATATTGAACAGGATAGTGAACTAAATTAATTTTTAAACATTTTGTGAAGTGTGTTCCGATTGGACAAAACTATTTTAACGAATTTACTTCTTAAACGAAGCACATAGGCATATGACATTAAAAAAATTAAAATATGAATAACGACCAATCACTGTCAATGCTGATATCTCCGAGGTAAACAGGAAGTTTTGGGGCTTCGTTGCTAAGATAATAGGTAATTCCCGTTGCTTCTTTGCGTATTAGATCTCAAATTGAGACTGCATTAAACCCTTCGTATCCTGTGTAACATGCCAGATGAAACCACTGACCAGATTATATCCGGAATATTGAGACCTAGGCTAGAATATAACCTGGGGGTTTAAATGGTCTTGGTCAAATAATACCCCCTCCCTTTCTCGTGGCCATTATATACCCCTTGCAAACATGAGTAAACAGTAATAAACTGATGAATTACTGACTATTTAGTCATTCTTTTGGAGATTTAGCTTCGCCAGTTAAACTATTTCCTTCTGAAGTACATTAAAAAAAATCTATATACTAATAAAAGGCAAAGCCCTGCCTCACTGAATCATCACTAATTCTCCAACTTCCCGTGTAGTTAGAAACACGAAACTTTTGAAAGTTGTTGAGTACACTCTCACTACGATAATTTGCGAGACATAATTTTAAAATACACACTCATTGGGCGCCGGGGGCCGAAAGTTACTTTTTTTTTAAAATATGAGCTAAATAAAACCTTACTTATCATTAATTCTCCAATTTCGTGTAAAGGTAGAGGCATGAAAATTCGGGAAGTTCTTGAGTACATTCTCGTAATAGTAACAGATGAAAAACATATTTGAATTATCACTCATTATAATGTATTTTTTTCCTTATATGAACTATCTAAAACAGACTCATCATTAAATTTCCAACGTCCCGTTTAGGTAGGAGCATGAAACTTTGGGAATTTGCTGAGTAGACTCTTACCATAATTGGCGAAAAAGGATTTTTAAATTCCCACTCATGGGGCGCCGGGGGTCCAAATGTAACTTTTTTCTTATATAAAAATTGATTCTCCAACTCCCCATGTTGGTAGAAGCATGAAACTTTGGGAAGTTGGTGAGTACACTCCCGCTATGGTAACAGGCGACAAAAATATTTTAATTATCACTCACTGGGGTCCGGGGGCCCAAATGTAGCTTTTTCACCTTATATGAGGTTAATTAAATTTGTTTAAAATGTGGATACTATGTAAATGGATTTGATAAAACTTGGAATATAAAAACTTCATGGTCTATTTTAAAATATTATAGGGCATTAAAATTATATTTTTCATTCTTTTGGAGCCGAGGGCCCCTAATCTCATTTTCGTAAACGTTTAAGAATTTGTAACCATTCAATTTCAAAGGATTTTTAAAAATATAAATATTGACAAACAAATATTTCCATCATGATACAGATTGAAATCAATTGGTGTTACGGGGGTTCTCAACGCTAACTTAAATCCCAATTTTCCGCTGAAAACGCGCGTATTTTGCTAGTGTACAATAAAATAATAATAATAAACTTACTTATATTACTATGTCTGATGGGACGGTCACTCATTATATGAAAAAGGAACCATCTCGCCGTACCAAGTCTTTGATCTACAACGTTATTTTTTGCTCTGCGTTGCAAATCACTTCAATGACCAAAGCTGTTTCTGATTTTTCAATTTTCTTGGCAAAGAACTTTTTTTCCCGCCTTGCTCAACTCTAATATCAGATAAAACAGGAGAAGTGAATTTCTTCCCTAAAAGATAATTTGACACAGAGAAAGTCTTACGAGAGTCATTACCAGCAGCTTTAAGAAGAGACTGAACATGTTCAAAGTTAGGTTGTCTTACTACTTGCGGATACTTGTTTCTTGCCTTCAGGAACTTCTATTTGTCAGTTTATTAACTATTTTTTCTCTAACGCTTCTCAGCTATATGTCGAAAAAAGTTAGCTTTCTGAACTATGGGAGTGAACCAAGGGGAATCTTTTCTGCCATTAACAATTTTTTCACTTTGTGACCTAGGTATCAAAGAGTCCGATTTTACAGGAGGACTAGCTGCTCAATTTCATCAGGAGTTAATTTCAACAACTCAGTATTTAAAAGACTATCCGGAAGAGAATTCATGTTGATTCTCTTCAAGTAGGTACCACACAATGACGCAAAATTGCGTTTTTTCGCCCTGAAGCTAAAAATTAGCAACTTTTCACTCACTATTTTCTATAATAAAAAGAGATGTTATACAAATTAAAGTTGTACCATTGAAAAGTGTATTTTAAGCCCTTTAATTATATGTTATTTTCTTTGATGTTGACCTAATTTAAAATATTACATTTTTCGCTAGAAAACCATCACCATAACGATTTTTGAGCAGCAGCCGAGTTATGGTTTTTTACCCTCTTCCATTCAACGCCTTTGCCGTAGCGAAAAATACATACAATTGTGTTAAAAACTAGTGTATCGTATGCGAAATTGGACAATCTTTAGTTTCGCATTAAAAAAAACATTATAGAATATTATTTAAAATGTAAGAAAATGTAAAAATGCCAAAACAAAAATCATATAATTATAAGTTTTTGACATAATTGGACTTGTTGGTTAATATTTTTGAAAGGATTGTCCATTTTACAATTGATATACGGAAATTTTTTTAAAATCTTTATTTCCAACGTCGTAAAACGAAATAAATAAACCTATATTTTCGTTTCGAAGAACGTTTCGCCGGTGCGCGGCAATGGCCGAGTATATAATGCTAGCGCTCCAGCAAGGACAAGCAAATTGACATTTGTCGATCTCGAGGGCTTATTTGGTAAGTAATATTATTAAAATAAAACATATCTATTATTTGAAATATCTTCTAATTATTTATTTATTGGCAAATGAGTAGTTTTCACTAGTTAGTTTTACGATTCATTGTACAGTAACGTTCACTTTTTAAATCCCTTATATTAACTTCACCGGCGTCTCTCTCTCTCTCTCTCTCTCTCTCTCTCTCTCTCTCTCTCTCTCTCTCTCTGTCTGTCTGGCTGTCTTGGGCGGGCGGGCGGAAAAAGAAAAGTCAAAAATGACCCACTTCCCATGATCCGATCGAACTGAAATTTGGCACACGGACCCGTCTAACCTAACAATGCATCGTATCAAAATTTCAGATCGATCGAACGTACCGAAATTAAATTAATGCATTTTTAGTTTATCCTTATATGAGGTATGTAATTTAAATTCACGGTTTGTTATTGTTTTTTTGCCACGTGAAAGTTTGAGCTGACGCATTGAGGCGACCCAACGAAGCGACGGTGCGCTTTTGTTTACATTTTACGTGTCACTCTGAGCTCGGTCAAGCGAATCGGTGACCAGACTTTTCCCCTCTCCACCTCCCACCCACCCCTCCCCCCCTAGGGTTATGAAGCAAACTTGAGTTAAGACAGATTCAGTCTGTAAATGTTTGAAAATAATCAATACTGTTAGTTATGTCTCATATATAAGGGATTTATAGTCAAAAACTTTGTTTTTACGGTTTTGTTTTATTAGGTTCGTAACTAACGTAAACCACCACCCCTACTTTGAAGTGAAATCTATTTTTATTCTGACTTTTGGTATAAAATTGATGTATTTCCCCTGAAATATATTAGTTTTATGAGTAATAATTAATATATTTCATAGTAATAAAATGATATTATTAATCCTAAATTGTGATTTATATTAAGGGTCACGTGATCATAACTTCGGTTGCCAATGTAAACAATGATTAAGAAAAAGTCAATAAGTTAATAAGTTAGGGGTGTTTTTTTTTCAATTATAAATCACATATGAAGAAATATAAGAATTTCAGCGCAAAGTTAGAATAATTTCTATAATATATAATTTATGTTCTGGGAAATATGTGTTCAATTTTTTTAGATGATGGTGAACTATATGGTGCACTTGAGAGGACTTTTCTGGCCAGTGGAAAGGATAGAAGACCATCACTGCCCACTCTTGTTATTACCAACAAACTACTACTGCAACTCTATGTTTTAAAAGAAGAAAATAACAAGTCATGGGATCAGGTATCTTTAAAACTAATACTGTTGTAATTAATTATTTTAATGACTTTATTATAATTAATATGTTTCTTCCAATATATTTTGATCTTTAGTCCTAGTAATTTTGAAAATTTAAAATTAAACTCTGATAAATTGTCATTTTCAGCTTGAAACCTGGTTCTCACTGATGAAACAAGGGGGAAGCTTTACAATTTGGAATCAAGCTGAGAAGGTTTTTGACAGTTTGAATTTAATTTCATCAGTAGACTATGTACATTTCTTGGATTAATACATGTATATCACATATATATTTCTTGGATAAAGAATTGGATTTTGATTTAATAAGTCCTACCTTATCATTTGGAAATAACAGAAAATCTGGGCTCTCCACCTAAGGTACATGTGAGGCTGGTGCTTGAAGACAGGTACCAAATAACCTTATTATTGAGTTTTATGTTGATCTTGTGCGGAGACTTATAAATAGCTTTGCTTATTGATGATCCTACATGAGGAAGAAAATCAGAAGCCCCGAGCCTAGTGCTCTTCATGGGTCTTCCTGGAAGACCCTCCCAGCTATCTGGCCCCCTCCCCCAGAAAAGGACGTTGACAGCTGGGAAAACCCCCCCCGCAGCGGCCGCTTCTGAAGCGGCCACCTGGGCATCTAAGACATAAAGTCGAGGATGCCTCCCACTAAGTTGGCCTAACAAGGAGGGGTGGAATTGCCTTACTATGACCCGCTACCACTTTGGCGCCACCCCAGCAAAGCATACGAGTCTCAATGGGTTGGACCACCACGATGCGGGGGATCATCAATGACCTACCTAGGGTGCAACCCCCACTGGAAGGTTTCCTCAGAGCTGGCGTCCGCTGCGTTCTTCATGGTTCCTTTTGCTAATCCGTACTGGCGCTCCTGGCCCTAAACCGGCACCGCTCATTGGCGTTGCTAGTAAAATTGAGGGGGACGAAACGGTCGCTTCGGATTTACCCGACCCTCTACGGGTACTTTGGTTTTCATCATCGACATTACATTTAAGATGCTTTGTCTAAGATCCGTACAGCGACTGTAATCATATATGACTAGCACCTAACACCTAACATGTCGGACTTTGGCATTGCCTGCCGGGAGATGTTGGTTTCAGGTCGCCGAGTCGCGGTCAGGTCCGTTCCCCGCGACCCTACTCATCCGCCGTGCCCCGTAGAGGCCTCCCCCTTACGACGGACTTTGCTTATTAAATGACTGTGTCTAAAGATATGTTAAGTTAAATATTTTATTAGTAAGCTGACTATTAAGCTCATATATTCTGTATACTAATAATTAATAACATTTTTTTAAATATTGGGATTAGAAAAAAACATTTGTAATTATTTAATTTTGATATAATACTACTTTTCTGCACTTAAGTTCATATGAACCATTGCGCATATCCAAACTCATTTGTATTTTAAATGTATATAGAATGGGTTAATTTGATCTTTGAATAGTTATAAGAATTGGTTAGTCTTTATTTTAATGCAATTTTTATAACTTTAGGGTTATGTGTTATTTTTTTTACAAATTTTTGAAAATGACTAAATTTTAACTTTTTGAGAACCCTTGCATTTTTCTAATCGTACATTTATTTTGATTATTGAACTTTGTGGGTAAACACTTTATTTCTGCTTATAGATCTTTATTTACCCTTCATTTTGATATAAATATCTTGCATCCTGATTCATTGGCTTATTTTTTATGTTTTTTGAAAAGTTGTTAATTTTAGGATTTTTACCTCCTTTTATATTTTTCTCCAAAAATGATGCAAATCTATTTTCAGGTCAATACATTTTTAGGATTAAATTATTTTGCACCCCTGAAAAAATTGAGTTTGTTCTCATATACTTTTGGTTGAAATGAGAGTGAGTAAGTGGGTATAAGTAAAATAATTTTACAGATATCGCCTTTCAAAAAACAGCTTTTTTAGGGAAGAAAAAAACCCGAAAAAACCTGAACTTCAAATGTCCATAACTTTCTCATTTATGAAGATATATGAACAAACTTGGTGTCCTCGGTCTTAGAATTACTAGTACTTTAAAATACTTCATCTAGAAAACTGTGGGACCATTTTGAAATTTCAGTTTGTGGTACCTACTTCAAGTTCCTGACTTGAATTCTCTTCCTCTGGTCAATCGTCTAGTCACGTCTGTTGTAAACCACACAAGGAAGTGAGCCGATAAGGAGGGTTTTCCACAATCAAAGAGTGAACAACACTGATTTGTCTGATCGCGATAGAACCCAATCTAAGATATGGCAATACCTCCTTAACAGCAAGACCTAAAGAACCAGGACGGTGGTGACAAAAACACAACCTGCTGGGGTCATGTCTTTAATTACTGGTTCGTCCCCACCTTCATGAAGCCTAGTTTCATTGATCACTATAATATCAAGCCACTTCTCAGTAGTGAGGTCATTTATGAGCAGTGCTTTATTTACAGTTGACTGTGCATCAAAGAGGCCAATCGTGACATCACCCACCACATTACACGGTACCATTCTGAAAGCTAATTTTCGAGATTACATTTATTTTGTGCTCCAAAGAAAACCTCAACTTCTTTTTCTTTTCCCATTAAACACAAATTTCGGCATTGTGCGAGAACAACACTGCTAAGAGTATGTCTAACAGGGGTACATCGCTGACGCAGCACAGTAGCTGAGTGGTAAAGAGTGGTCATTTTAACAAGTATATTTAACTCTCACATTCTCTCTCATTATCATTCTTACTCTCTATCTATCTATGTCTCTCTCTCTCTCTCTCTCTCTCTCTCTCTCTCTCTCTCTCTCTCTCTCTCTCTCTCATATGAAATAGGAATGCAATGAAAGTTAAAAATAAATCAATTTTACCTTTTTTAATGCACTTTAGCATTTTTTCTGGTTCTTTTTAGGAAATTTCCAGATATCGGTGATACTTAAAACATGCTGGAAGCATATTGGAAGTTAAAATCTTTTGGACACTTACTGCGTTCTCAGGTAGTAATAATAATAATAATAATAATAAATTGATTATTTATATAGCGCTGTATCCCAGTAAGGAACTGGGCTCACAGCGCTTTACATGAAAGAAATAACATACCTATATATATACATTTGTTTTACCAAATATAATGGAAATTGATTATCATGTTCAAAAACACCACTAACCTGAACAGTGTAAAGCAAATTTTGCCGTGTAGCATTTATCTGTTATCTCTACAAGGAAGTGAGATACAGGAAGTTCTTTAAGAAAGGCGCCTTAAATTTTTTCTGGTAACTGTTTTATTAAACTCTTTGTGGCAGGGGCAGCTGTTCTCAAAGATTTCACCCAAATGGTCATGTAAACCACTGCTCAAGCTCTTAATTGTGGACAATTTCAAGCATTTCTTGATAATTCTCTAGCACAGTATATCAATACAAGCGCACTACCCATGCTTTGCTACTGGGTCAGCATAATAAAAATGCAAATACTTTGTTTTTGAGTGTCATATTACATGAATACTGTAAAGAACATTGCCGTACCGGTTGTTGGTAACCTCGTTGCTGGTTGGGCTATAATCTGCTTTCACTCAGTTCTTAAAATCTCGCCACACTTTGCTCTCCTACTCAAACACCAAACTCCAAGACTGAATGTACACTAATTAATTCACTTTATTGATTCAATTGTTTCACTACTACATAACACTAATCTACTTTAGTCCTTCTACTTTCAATGTCTACCAGTCCTAAACGATTGTCCAAAACAACTAACCAACTTTCTGTCTCCCGGAGTCTCCCCCTAGTTCTCCCGAGTGCGTCCACTGTAATACCCCTAAAGTCTCTGCCCCTAAAAAATCATGCCATGTCCGGTACGTCAATTTCTAATCTGTAAATCATCTAGTACCACCCCCTAGATCAGGGGTCGGGAAACTTTTTGTCTGAGAGAGCCATAAACACCACATATTTCAAAAAGTAATTCTGTGAGAGCCTTACATATTTCTTAAAACTAAAAATTCAAGTAAATGTGTGCATTTTGTGTAATTTCAACACTAAAAGCACAATAATTATGGCTCTGAAATCTTTTTTATAATACTGTCATGCTGTTGCTAAACTAATCAATGATGAGTATTACTTACCATTAATGCGACTTATGGTGCTGCATGGATTTGCTAATGGCTTTGTAGTCTGGTTGATACGTGGTGAGGTTAAGCTTCATGCAGGCGTTTAGACTTCCATCCGTTAAAAGTGATCGGTGGTTGGTCTTGATGTTCTTTAGATGTGAGAAAGACTGCTCGCATGCATACCTAGAGCCAAACATTGTCATTACACGCTGCAGTGTGTGGTATGTGACGGGTAGCACGTTCCAAATTTTGACAATCAGCTTGTCTGGGTGTTGAAGTTTTTTTCATTTCTGCCCATTTGTGTTGGCTCGCCAACTCTGCTTGCTGTCGTACAAGTCTTTCCAAATCTTCATTCAGTGACTTGAACTTATTCATCCACATATCTGAGGCATTCAGGTCAGCAGCTTGGATCTCAAAATCTCTGACGGAGACTCCGGGGATGCAACTCAGGTCAATGCTGTCCACTGCACACTCGTGTGGATGGGTGATGAACTTAAAAAGACGGATGTGCTCTTGAAATTCTCCAAAGCGCTTTTTAAATGACTGCAGGAGATTGGACGTGAAGCCTGTAAGCTGCTGAATATTAAGATGTTGAGCAGGGTCGCTTGATTTGCACGTATCTTTGAACTCTCCCAGTTTTTCAAAGTGTAGTGCACGACCTGTTTCAATGTCGGCGATGAAGAGTTCTATCTTATTTTCAAATGCAAACACTGCTTGTTGCAGGGATGCGATTGTATTTCCAACGCCTTGCATTTTCACATTGAGCTGATTTAGATGTTCAGTCATGTCTACGAGATAATAAAACTTCAGGAGCCATTCAGTGTCAGCTAACTCGGGATGCTCGACATTCTTCATTTCAAGAAAAGTCCTAATTTCGCTCAGACAAGCCACAAATCGGCTGAGCACTTTCCCCCTTGACAACCAACGCACGTTGCTGTGCAGAAGCATACCAAGATAATTGTTCCCAACCTCATCAAGCAGTGTTTTAAACTGGCGATTATTTAATGCTCGGGCAACAATAAAGTTGACTACCCGAACCATCAGCGACATCACCTCACCAAACTGCTCGCCACACATCTGAGCACAAATCGCCTCCTTATGTAGGATGCAATAAAGCTTAAGATGCGTCTGTTTTCATGCTCACAAAGAAGAGCGACAAATCCTCTGTTTCTCCCCACCATGCACGGAGTACCATCAGTGCACACCAAAACAAGTTTATCCATCGGTAGATTTTTTTCTTTAGCGAACTCACTGAAGGACTCAATAAATCCTGCCCTCTTGTTGTGCCCTTCATAGACAAAACAGCAAAACTTTCCTCATGTAATGTTTCACCAACAACATACCTTGCAACCACGCTGAACTGGGATAAATTACTTATATGTCTGTTGATTCATCCAAAGTGAGAGAGAAAAACGGTGCCGCATTTATATTCTTCACTAGCATTTCCTCAATTTGATTTGATGTCATGATGCTACGATCGTGAAGAGTTCTTGCGGACAGAGGCATTTATTTTATCAGTTTAATTATTTTTTCCTTATTTGAAAGGTCATCAAAAAGTTCATTGGCAACATCAAGAATGAATGCTTTGGCATACTGCCCATCTGTGAATGGCTTTCCGTTTGTCACAATAGCTAAAGCGCCAGCAAAGCTAGCCGAATTCCAGTCACCTTGTTGGGTCCAAACACGGATTTGCTGCTGAAAAGCTTGCACACTTGATAGAAATTATTGACATGCTTTCTTCCTGCTGTCTCCCGCATGATGTTTCAATGCAAATGTAGAACGGCGTGTCTCGAAGTGTCGCTTTACATTTGACCGTTTCATAGACGTAATTTTATCACTGCATATTAAACACACCGCAGAAACCATTCTCTCCATAAAGGCAAATTCCTCCGTCCATTCCTGCTGAAAAGTACGATACTCATGTCTTTCTTGCTTTTAGCCATCTTGTCAAAAAGGTTTCTAAAATTAATTAGATTAGAACGCGATTAAAACGAAAGTTTACTTTCTGATCCGATGACAATCTGTTGTGCCGACCTTTTACACATGCAAACATCGTCCGCTATTTTCGAAAGCAATATACACCTACCCCACTTGAACAATATATTTTTCCACTTTTACACAGAAATCATTGTGATCACTTTGATCCCGAATTCCAAAATCTCTCTCCCTTAAATAGCAATCTAACTCCCAAGGCCTAAGGTTACTAACCCATGACCTTGATTATTTCATGTATTCTATAACTTATGGCTCTCCTCATTACTACATGTATTCGGATAGAATTGATTGGTCTACCAACATGCGACCTCCAAAAATTTTCCCGCTTCGAAACTTTCAAGAATGTTTTACATCACGTAAGCCATAAAAATAAAATAATAATTAATAAGGTTATTGACTATATATTATAATCTGGACAGGGGTGTGTTACATCGGGACATTTGTGTACTTTTCGTTTTTTTTAAAATAAAAAAAAACAAAACAAAAACTTACATTAATTCAACTTAAAGTGTGGGAATAATAATTTAAAACTTCACCTGTCTCATGTAATAAAACATGATGTGTATTTTTGTCTCTATTGTAGGAAAATTTCAAGGTTGTTTCAGTAGTCGATAAAAAATATATACATTTAAAAAAAATAGTACTTTAATAACATGACAATATTTCTGTTGATTTAAATCAACTTAGAATAATTTTTAAATATTAAAAATATATTAATACATGTTAAGCCAGAATCACTCTGCCTAAATCTCCAACTGGATTAAAAAGCATAAATATACACAACAGAATAAAATAAACCCGTAAAAACAAAGTTTTTGACTATAAATCCCTTATATGTGATACATAACTGTTGTTCGTCCGTCGTGATCGACGATGACCACTCTCATCATGTTTGCTGGGCCGCCACATGTGTTCTCTGGTGGCTTATTAACCCTATTTTTGCACGAAAGAGGCGTCCGCATGTCGGACAAGAGATAGAAGCGGTTTTGGTTACGTTCCTTTCTGGCTTGGCGTTTTAACTTGGCAGCCTGTTGTCTATTAGCTTCACAGACAGCTGCGCCATTCCATATCGTAGAGCGCCAGTGGGCTCGGTTACTGGCTGCTGCTACCCAGGAGTCATGTCCGATGTCGAAGGCTTTCAGAGCCGTTTTAAGTGCGTCCTTGTAGCGCTTTCGTGGACCTCCGCGTGCTCTATGCCCTTCGGTAAGTTCACCATAGAAGAGCCTCTTGGGTAGGCGATGGTCGGGCATGCGCACTAGATGCCCCGCCCAGCGTAGTTGGCTTTGCATGAGGATAGTGTGGATGCTGGGGAGTCCTGACCTGGCTAATATTTCGGTGTCTGGAACTTTTTCCTGCCATTTTATATTGATAATATTTCTAAGGCTTTTGGTGTGGAAGTGGTTCAGCAACCTCGCATGGCGTTGGTATACAATCCAAGTTTCACATGCATATAATAAGGTGGGGAGCACTACAGCTCTGTATACTTTTAGTTTTGTTTGGGTGCTGGTTCCCCTTCTGTTCCAGACACTGTCATGTAATCTACCGAATGCTGCGCTGGCCTTTGAGATTCTGGAGTTCACCTCGTCATCAATATTGGCCTTCTGGGACAGTGTGCTGCCAAGGTAGGTAAAGCGGCTCACTGTGCTGATTTTGTTGCCGTTGATAAATATGTTAGGCTCAGTATAGGATTTGCCCGGGGCCGGCTGGTATAGGACTTCTGTCTTTTTTGTGCTGATGGTGAGCCCAAAGTTAGAGCACGCACTGGAAAAATTATCAGCACTTAGTTGCAGTTGTGCTTCGGAGCCTGCATAACTAACATAACTAACAGTATTGATTATGTTCAAACGCGACAAACATTTACAGCCTGAAACTGAGTGAATTCAACCTGGTTAAAACACGAGATGTGGTCACCGATGGCTGGCGTGAAGTCAAGTGACCCGTAAACTGTAAACAATAGCAACTACAACATTTAGTTTTATATAGAAAAACTAAAAATATATTAATTTAGTTACGGTACGTTTGATCAATCTGAAAGTGACACGAGTCTATTTGCAAATTTTCAGCTCGATTGCATCACGGCAAGTGGGTCATATTTTACTTTTGTTTTTCCGCCCGCCTGCCTGACCACGAACGACAGACAGACAGACAGAGAGAGACGGCTGTGAATTTAATATAAGGGATTTATTTTTAAAAAACGTAATAAAACAAGTTTTTGACTATAAATCCTTTATGTATGAGACGTAACTAAAAGAATGTTCATTATAATACGCAGCGCAAGACCATTCAAAAATACAAAATTGTAGTTGTGTCGTAAAACATATTTAATATAATGCGCACCGATCAGGAATATGTTTATAAAAAGTGTTTTCAGTAAAATACGCACCATATTGCGCGACAGAAAGGTTGTTCAATATAATGCGCACCCTTACACTCTATCTAAAAAAATAACATGATACATAGGAATAAATAAAATAATCTAAAAAATTAATAATTCAATTACGGTACATGTGATCGATCTGAAATTTTGGTACAATGTTTTTATCATCGGTACGAAACTGCCTGCAAAATGTCAGCTCGCTAGCTTACGAGGAAGTGGGTTAAAAATCGATCCAAAGTTTTGGCGACAAGCAATCAAGCAAGCAGACACCACGAGTTAATATAAAGGATTTAATTTTAAAAAAACGTAAAAAATCAAGTTTTTGACTATAAATCCTTTATGTACGAGAAGTAACTAAAAGAATGTTCATTATAATACGCAGCGCAAGACCATCCAAAAATACAAAATGGCAGTTGTGTCGTAAAACATGTTTAATATAATGCGCACCGATCAGGAATATGTTTATAAAAAGAGTTGTCAATAAAATACGCACCTTATTGCGCGACAGAAAGGTTGTTCAATATAATACTCACCGCGACGCTCTATCTCAAAAAGTAGCATGATACATAGGAATAAATAAAATAATCTAAAAAATCAATAATTTAATTACGGGAAATGCGATCGATCTGAAATTTTGATACATTGTTTTATTTTCGGTACGAAACTGCCTGAAAAATTTCACCTCGCTAGCTTACGAGCAAGTGAGTTGAAAATCGATCAAAAGTTTGGCGACAATACGGGCGGCCGCAGACACCACGAGTTAATATAAAGGATTTAATAAAACAAACCCGCAAAAACAAAGTTTTTGACTATAAATCCCTTATATATGAGACATAACTAACAGTATTGATTATTTTCAAACATTTACAGACTGAATCTGTCTTAACTCAAGTTTGCTTCATAACCCTAGGGGGGGAGGGGTGGGTGGGAGGGGGAGAGGGGAAAAGTCTGGTCACTGATTCGCTTGACCGAGCTCAGAGTGACACGTAAAATGTAAACAAAAGCGCCCCGTCGCTTCGTTGGGTCGCCTAAATGCGTCAGCTCAAAATTTCACGTGGGAAAAAAACAATAACAAACCGTGAATTTGAATTACATACCTCATATAAGGATAAACTAAAAATGCATTAATTTAATTACGGTACGTTCGATCGATCTGAAATTTTGATACGATGCATTGTTAGGTCAGACGGGTCAGTGTGCCAAATTTCAGCTCGATCGGATCACGGTAAGTGGGTCATTTTTTACTTCTAATTTTCCGCCCGCCCAAGACAGACAGAGAGAGAGAGAGACAGAGACTACGGTGAAGTTAATATAAGGGATTTAAAAATGAATAAACGTTTAGCTATAATAAAGTGTAATGTATTTGTATTTGAAGTTATTTAAAGTTGTGTACCTCAAAAAAGTGTTTTAATTTCATGTTATTATATATTAAAAATAAATAATTGTGAGTTTATTTTAAAATAGCCAAATACCTGTTACATTTCAATGAACTTTTTTTTCTGCATGAGTCTGTCGACCCATTTAATATCTCCATAACTTTTTAAAAGTGTATTTTATGTCTTTTTGTTTATGTGCTTTGAATAAAAACGTGGGGCGGGTATTTGATATAAAAATAAAAGAGAGATCTATAAATGAGAGAATGAGTGAACTGCATATGTAAAACCTCATAAGCGCCCGCCCCACGTTTTTAGTCATATTAAATTTAAAGTACTTGAACTTATAAGTTTTAAATTATTTTCTTCTTTTTAGTCAAAATCAGTTAAAGTCTGTAAGTGTTTGTCGCGTTTGAACATAATCAATACTTTGAGTTAGTTCTCATATATAAATGATTTATAGTCAAAAGCTTTGTTTTTACGGGGTTGTTTAATTAAAAAAATGTGTTTTACATCTATTTATTTTTTTATACCAAACACTTCATAGGCGCCCGCCCAACGTTTTAATACCACGGTGATGTGGTCAAGGGGTGAACTCAGGGATGTCAACAAAAGCAGACGGGTACAGATGCTTATTAAGAGATATAATAAAACATGCATTAATTTAATTACGGTACATTCGATCGATCTGAAATTTTGGTACAATACATTGTCATCTAAGATCTATCTGTGGTAAAATTTTGAGCTCTATAGGACCATCAGAAGTGGTTTAATTTTACATTGGAAAATTTGAAAAAAATGCGGACAGACAGACAGAAAGCAGGAACGAAAGCAAGTTAAAAAAGCTTGGTAAAATAAGTTCCAGACAGGTTTGTGTGACACGTATCTTTATTATAATTTAGAATTCTAACTTTTATACAACAGTCGATTTGCATCAATCTCTCAAGTCTATTAAAGCAGCCATTAGATCATACGGTGAACAACGTGTGATAACCTGTTGAAAAGCGCCCAAAGATTTATATCTTTTTCTATTGACTCACAAAAAGAAGAAGCTTGGTAACCTTAAACCTAAAATTATACCTCAACAGACCACCACCAATAAGAATTTAGTCGTTAGCATACCCCCGGATTTACCTCTCTCAGAGAATGAAAGATCTCTTCTATCTAAGGGTCTTAAATTCATTCCTCTTACACCATCATGCGACTGTTTTCAACTACAGAGCGATTCTCAACGTTTTTTCCGCGCTATCAGACTTCAGTTCCATTTTGCTGGGAAAAACAACGCGCTTCGCGAGGATGAATTATTCCCATTCCAAAAACAAAGGAAATACACTTAGACACCACCGCCTGGTCAATCCAAGGCCCTGGACTTATACATCAAAAGCACCGAGCACGAAATAAAAAAAACTTTTGTTACCATGACTCCGTCATTCCAACCTTTCTACAGTGGAGTTGAAAGCCTTGTCTCTATTGCGCAGCCGTAAAGACATTGTCATTAAAACGGCCGACAAAGGCGGAGCTGTCGTTGTATGGGATAGAGAGTTGTATATTAAAGAAGCTCAGAGACAACTGGAGGATACCCAGTTCTACCAGCAGAGAACCACGGATCAAATCATAAAAAACAACACTACTGTTAAAAAGACCATCGATGAGTTGATAACCGAATGCGCTCTCCCTCAAGCAGCAACTAGGATGCATATTTTTGACAGTGACCTGGGTAAGCCATCTTTTTATCTCCTTCCTAAAATTCACAAGGATGGTAACCTTGGTAGACCTACTGTCTCTGCATGTTCTTGTCCAACAGAACACATTTCTGAATTCTTGGACGTTATCTTCCAACCGATAATGACATCCCTTCCCACTTACATCAAGGACAGCAACCATGCCTTAAGGACGTTCGACTCCCTGAGCATCAATCCATACAAAATCCTTGATGTATGTTCCCTCTATACATCCATTCCACACAACGATGGCCTTCTGGCTGTGCAATACTTTTTGAACAGACAACCTCACCCCAATATACCCACACACGCCTCACTACGCTTGGCGGAATTGGTCCTAACTCTCAACTCGTTTGAGTTCAATGGCCAGTTTTTTTACCAAATCAGTGGGTTCGCTATGGGCACTAAAATGGGACCAAGCTATGCTTGCTTGTTCATGGGCCATTTCGAGCACAGAGTGGAACAAGAATACACTGGTCGCCTCCCCGAATTTTATAAGAGACACATTGATGACGGCATTGGGGTTACTCATATGGAGAGAAGTGAACTTGACGCGTTCATCAATTTTTTAGACTCTTTCCACCCCTCCATTAAGTTGACTCTCACAATTTCCAAACTATCGGTAAATTTCCTGGACATTACTGTAACTCTCCAGGAAAACTGCCTCCTCACTTCGGCCTACTCCAAACCTACAGACAGCCACTCTTACCTACTCTATCCCTCGTCTCATCCCAAATTCTGTAAGGATTCTATCCCCTTTTCACAACTTCTTCACCTCCGAAGACTATGTCAATCTAATGAGGAATTTTTGGAAAAGGCGTTGGAAATGGTGGAGTTTTTTTAGACAAAGGTCTTATCCTGAAGCTATACTTTAATCTGCGCTTCAGAGAGTTAAAAACTTCACTCTTGCCGACGCCTTGGTATCAGGCATCAGTGATAGTAGTGAGAGAAGCAAATTGATTCTCACATACCATCCCCACAACATCAGAGCCAAGGAAATCTTTTTGAAAAACCGCACCATCCTCCTCGCTGACCTTGAGACTAACAGCATATTTTCCACCCCACCCCTCATTGTATTCAGGAGGGACAAAAATCTGAGAGACCTATTGGTTCGTAGCCGTCTTTGTTTTCAGTCCTCCCATCTGGGCACCAAGCCATGCGGCCGTCCTCACTGCAAGACATGTCCCTTTGTTACCCAGACGGACCAGATTGTCTTCCCGAAGAGGATATTCAAGATTAGGAATGGCTTTCTTTGTACTAGCCGCAATGTGGTCTACGCCATTGCGTGTAAGCGCTGCTCTTTGAAGTACATAGGTGAGACGGAGAGGTTACTCTCTTGCCGTATCGCTGAGCATGTACGTGCGATTAAACAAGACAAACAGTGTCCTGTCTCCCGACACTTCAATGGACGTGACCACATGGGCGTCGTTGACATGTCTGTCACCGCAATGGTTTCTTGTACAAACACACCCGGCAGGGTCAGTCTGGAGAATAGACTGATCCAAGAGTATAGGACCCTAACACCACATGGGATAAATGGGGTGTTTGCACTGACAACCGGATTGATTGTCCACACCCACCCACTCCTTTCCTATATAAGCTTTTACTTTTCTCTCCTTACTATTTCTCTACTGGACTAATTGGATTTCATCACAGCTAATTTGTTTTATTCTTTCGTTATATTTGTGTACTATTTGTTCGTTGAGAAAAGGCTCTTTGCCGAAACGTTCGCTGTTTTGTTACGTCCTGTCAGGCTAACTAATACACTATTTATATGTTATACACTTACTAATAGCAACTATTGCCCAGGGTTTTGAGTTAAAGATGAAAAACAATATAAATATGCTTTTTATCAAATGTGAACTGTACGATTTTAAGTATTTGTCTTCTTGCTCCGTATGTTTTCTTTCTTTGACTGATATATATCTTTTTTAAAACATGCCATTAGGTAAAAGCTAATTTAGGCATTACAATATAAAACTATTTGACACAAAAAACGATTACTTGTAACTATAATGATACACATGCAGGTAAATTTGTTATAAAATAAAAATTTACATGATAGACGAGTGACTGGGTTTAATAGTATCACAGAACAAGTCGGGCTTTTAAAGAAGATTAAATGGAATTATCCAACGCACCAGAGAATGGTTAGGTGAAAAGAAAAGTTAGTGGACCTTATCCATAAGTCTATCCACCCCTCCTCCATTTTGTCTTTCTTGTAATTTTTTTCAACACATCTCATTAAGTTCTGGTAGATTATGTTCAGTTAAAAAGTTAAATACTATGTTATATATTGCTAATTATTAATGATATAAAAAGCCTAGGTCATTCTGTAACGCTAAGGACATAATCAGAATATTTTTTCTTTAAATTGAAAATATAGACGTAAAATCAAAATAACTTTGGTTTGGAGATAAACAGAGCGTGTGGTGTTTCTCGCCGTAAGATATTTTATGACGTCATTGTTTGAGCTTATATTTTAATTTTGGAAAAGGAACGATGTAAAAAGAGCCGTTAATAGTTTGCCTGACGATAACGCTTTTGGACATAATCAGCATATTCTCGATATTTATGCTGATTATGTCCCTTAACAGTTTGGCTGAAGTTCAGTGCGTGCAGAATTTTTAATGACAGACGGACACACTGATGCAAAAGCATGCAATAACATTCACGTAATTTACGTAGGCGCCCCATAACAACCTAGCTATACGTATTGTAACTGAAAGATGGGTAATGAAAAATATAACAAATAATGCCTTCTATTTCATTACATTTTAAATTTTAATTTACGTATTTATGTTTAAATGTATTGAAAGTAAAACCCGTACTGTTAAAAAAAGCGAGCCGAAATCTAGCGACTATTTCCGAACCTTCTGAATTGAAAATTAAAAATATTCAAGATGAAAATTGAGTGTTAGTTTATTACATCTTATGATTATTTTGGCTAATATAAAATTAGTGTAACAAGTAAAAAAGGGTTGGCATCGGTGCAGTAGCCAAGGGCGCCAGCTGAAAAGGGAGCCATTAAATCTCTAATTTTAAATTTGTATTTAAATAAATACAGTCGGACCTCTCTAAGTCGAACTCAAAAGGACCTGAAAAAAATTATACTTACAGAGTTTTTGATTTAGGAAAAATGGCTTAATAGGCACCGATTAATCAAGGACAACGTAGATATTGAGAGGTGGGGGGACAGCCATACCGGCTAGTAGGCTTGACATGAAAGAGATGCGGTGTCTATGTTTAATATGAAAGGAAGCCAACTTGCTTTGACATGCCGACACAAGCCCGTGAGAGGAGACACCTTCCCTCCCCTCCCCCATTTTACTCCCTCCACGGTGGGATTGGGAGGGGGGTAAGATTTTTATTTTTAAAAAGAGTCACATTGTGAAGCAAAGGGACGCGAAATAGTTACATTTCCTCTTTCTTGTCTTTGTCATTTTTTGTACTTGTAAGGGTCACTTAATCCCTCGTGGAATGCACTAAGATAAGATTTTACATACATTTCCGTCGCTTTACGGAACCCGTGTTCTGAAATGTCACTCGAGAATAATAACCCAAACGCCTAAATTCAATTTTTTTTTCCTAACAAATGAAAAAATCACAAAGTTGAAACAAGTCAATTTATCAAGGGCTCCAAATATAAATTAGCCATGGACGTCAAAAACCTAGTTACGCCTCTGATTGTATTTATAATAATAAAGTTAAAAAAACAACATATGCACAATAAAAAAAAATTAAGTAAACTAAAATAGAATAAAATGATTCCTTAGCATGATTAAATATTTTCCTAATGTTTAATAAACTATTGCAATCATCAATTATGAATATTTCATTACATGTGTAAAATAAAATGAACACACCAATACTGCTTTTTAGAAGAAAAAACCCAATCTAATTACACAGTCAAACATATGCATAATAAAGTGTTAGATATTTAAGGAAATCCTTAAAACATAAAATACACACATTTTCTGAAATAAAGACCAATATGTCAATGTTTTTCCAATTTTTAACTAAATTTTATAACATTTATGTGGGCATTTAATTAGCAGCAATGAATAAAATGTTCATTTGATTGCTTATCTGTTCAGTTCATTATCGCGAGAAGAGTAAAAATAAGGGCGATATATTTTCTTTACAAATGAAACTCCAAACTCATTCTTCATCGTTAAAACTACGTTGAAGACTTATCTCGCCGTGAGCAAAACCGTCCCATTAAAGCTACATTTTTAATAGGCTGATAATAAGCAATACAACTGCATGTAGAAATCAAAACTTATCAAGTCTTTCAATAGTAAATAAGTCAATATTGTTTTTTAGACACGGTAACTTCATGTTACAAAGTTTAGACCAATAAAAAGATCACTTCCAAGAACAAGTTGTGTATGGATGTTTATCAAAAACAAACTAATTGGCACAGTGAATATTCATTTAAAAAAGAACACAAAATATGATGACAAGATACAACAAAGAAACATGAGATCAAATAAACGTTGAAATTGAATACGAAACCTCAAAGTCTCTAATGTCATTATAACATTATTAATCATTAAATTACGTTATTGAGGATAAACGATATTGATATTTCCCTCACCAACATAGTGTTTTACTTGTTTAATGTTGACATCGCCATTTACTTGAAAATGTTCAGCCGATCCGATATTAACAACTCTGAAATAGCCAAGCAAATAAAAGTATTAAAATCTGCATAGTGATTAATCAGCGGCTGGATAGCGAAGTCAATAGTGCGCTCGCCTCACAAGCTGAGGGGAGTGGCATCGAGCACACGTTAAAGCCACTATATAAATGTTGATCAATGACTAACGCTAAGAAAGTCCTCCGCTGACCTGGAGAGGGATGGGTGCCGCCAAGTTCTACTAAGCCTGAGAATGTTCTAATGGAAACATTAGAACCCCTTACGACCTCGGAAAAAAAAAGGTTATGCGACTAAAAAAAAAGTGATTAACAACTAATAAAGTTTTAATTTGTCAGGGGAAATAAACTAGGAAATAAACTGGGATGTTGGTAACATGCAATAATTGTTTCCCCATGATGCTGGTTAAGGAAACCACAACCTTTAATATGGTTGATGTTATTCTGTAACTATGACACTGTGTTACCAAAAATTAAATTAAAAAATTAATTTTTTTAAAGACCCTCGGTCATCTTTAAAATGTGGCAACGTCAGAAAACAAATTCTACAAATATCATAGAGTATAATCTGGTGTAAAACGTAAAGAAAGGGGTAAGTGAATTGGTAAAATACAATGAAGCTGGTTTTGCCATTTTTCAACTTGATTAAAACGAATGCACTTAAGCCGTGATGGTAACTTTTTTGGGGCCGTGTGCCCAAAATTCAATTAAAACCTACTTTTATGTAGCAAAGTGCCAACACAAAGTGCCAACACAAAGTGACTGCAAAGTGGTTTGATTAAGGGAGTAATACTTAAGTCGCGTTCCGGCTGATGAGGCTCTGCATGCCGTCTGTGGCACGCGTGGCATAGGGTCGCCATCGCTGCACTATAGTGTAGCTGAATTTCGGCTTTGGTTTCGATGCGGTAGCTCTCCATTTCATCACTTTTGGGCTAATGACGGTTCTGATTCTGACCAAATTCAATTTTGAATCTAAGTCTTCTCTCGTTTTGGTTCAAAGTGATTTAGTCTGAAGGTTGGCGACCGACTACTAACAATATATCAGATTTTACTTTTCATAACATCTTTCTGTCGTTATATGACAAATGGCTCTAAAAATTCAAAGCCAACAGCTGTTTTTACTCACTTATTTTTTTTAAAATCCTGTACGTTAACACATTTTTCTTATTCTATATATAAATTTGATTTATGAATAACAATTATTTATAAAAGTGGGAATGAATGTATACAAATGTTTGGAACCGTTTGGACCATTTTTTAACATTTAATTGCAATAACTTAAAAGAAATACTTCAGAAAATAATTATAGTATCATTTAAAAAGGAAATGTAATAATACGTGAAGTCAATGGTCTCAGTTTGCCTAATTGGCAAATTGACAAATCATGTTTTGGTGATATTTCTTCGCTTGCAAAATGCATATACCTATATGTTTTGAGATAACTATCAGGACATCCTATCGCTTTTCGGGTCTGGGTGTTATAGTAGTCTAGATCTCAAGTACAGTGGGCGTGAGTACCCATGCGCCTTATATAAACAAACGGATTTAATCGGTTTCACCTAAAAGTATTATTTAGCACCAGTTCCGATTTGTCCCCCAAAAATTTACCCCCGATCAAACTCAACAAAACGTATTGTTTTAACCAAAGTTCAAACTACTCGACCATTGAAACTACAGGCTTTCTGCCTGATAACAACACAAATCATCAACAGACCAAACCTAACTTCTTAACACATTTTGAACATATTAAAAATTACAAACTATTTACAACTTAGCCACGCACTGACCTACCTAAGATCTGCCCATGAACTTAAAAAATTCATTGTCTATTTTCTACAGACCTTTCATTGCTAAACTTATTCATTAATAAAATTTCTTTTACTTACGGTTGAAGATAAACAACCCTATTCATTAAAGATGCACTGAAATATAATAGGAAATGAGAATGGACTTAATATTTCATATCTAAATTTAAACATATTTAAATATAGTTTTATCTAAGATTGATAACGAGCATTTTGTAAAGACAGTTGAGAACACAACCATTGCGTATTAATGATTTAAAATACATCCAAACAAATATACTTGTATATACATATATAGCTATAATATATATTAGGGCTGTTAACGATTAATTTATATTTAATCGTTAACTTTAAAAAAAATTAACGATTAATGAATCGTTAATTTAGATTAACGCCTGACATTAAAATTTATTATGTTATAAGTAACACATATTAAACGTTCTTGTTGAAAATCAAAATAACACTGGAATGTCTTCTTTATCTGTAATCTTTTAACCAACTACGCAAAACGACAAGTGTGTTGACATTATTTTGTTCAAGTGAAGAGCCGGTCTATTTGACAATATAACCAGACGAGCTGAACAATCATTCACATTGAATTGGGGTAACAGGTATGCACAAAAAGGTCTTGGCACGAATGACATTATCGGATATCGGTGTTCATTAAGTTTCCGCCATTGTAGAGGGTTAATGGATTCAGGAAATTCAATCTCCATTTTGTAACGCAGTAATTCATCAGAAGAGCTGTCGTCATTTTTTGTCGCTGAATCAGACTCCATTACTGCCATTAGCTTAATACGTTTTTCATTTGGTTTGATAAGTAGGCAAAGTGTTAGAACCGTGGTAGTCAAACGATATCTCACAATGGATACAATAAAATTTATCAACATTTTGAACATTTTCATCAGTCACTAGTTTAAAACCAAAATGTTCGTGTAATCGTCAGAAAATTTGTTATTATTTATCAGCCGCTTTTTTTTTACTTTTTGAATTACGATAATTTGTAAGTGATGGGTCGATTAATCGTTAAAAATAATTTAATCGTTAAATTTTTGTAACGATTAATCGAGAAATTAATAGTTAATTTCCGCAACCCTAATATATATATATATATATATATATATATATATATATATATATATACAGTGGGACCTCGGTATACGTCGTTAATCCATTCCAGACCATTTTACTTAAAACCAAGTTGGACGCATAACAAACGTACTTTTTCCATAAGAAAAAGAGAAAAATGATTAATCCGTTCCCATGTTAAAACATGTTGTCATTTACATATTATACATTTATTGAAGTGCTTCTATACGACAATTTAAACACTGCTTAATACTAAAATACATAAATTAAAAAAAAACTGAGACAAATTTTTTCTGTTCTCCATTTATCCAGATCAAAAGCAAATTTGGACCCAAAGGAGCCACTCATTTATGACGTCATGCACTGAGGTGGAGGGGGGTCACACATTTGTGACGAGGGGAGGGGGAATGTTTAAGGACTGTGACGTCAAATAAAAAAACGCGAGCCTTTAAAGATAAAAGTTCCACTAAATTATTTGACAGGTCGTCGTCTTGGAGATCAGTTTAGAGAACATCTGTATAATATAAAAAAACAAGCTCAATGTCCTGTGTCTAAACCTTTCAACAGTGTTGACCATGAAGGAATTTCAAATATTGCTGGAACTGGTATTTTATATGCGAGCAATACACATTATAGGATCTACATGGAAAATATTTATATAACACGATTTGGTACGCTGGCTCCGAATGGAATTAACCAAATTCATAATTTTACATAACTGTAGAATCTTTTTCCCGCTGTGGTTTCGCTATAACTTTTGATAATTTCTCCTTTTTCCTATATTATGTGTCATTGTTTGTTGCTTTTCCTTTCTTTTTATTTTACATAACAATTTTATGATATAGTATGTCTTAAGAATTAAAATATAATTTTATTACTTGTGTAAGTACGTACTTTATGTTTATTGTACTGATGAAAGCATTAGCAGATACGTTTACTGTCATGTTAGTTTAATAATAAAGCTCAAGTTTATTGGTTTCATTACACAATTTGTTTGTGTATTTTTTTTTATTATTTGAAAGCTTTATCGCAGTCCTGATATATATATATATATATATATATATATATATATATATATATATATATATATATATATATTTATATATATGAGAGAGAGAGAGAGAGAGAGAGAGAGAGAGAGAGAGAGAGAGAGAGAGAGAGAGAGAGAGAGAGAGAGAGAGAGAGAGATAGAGAGAGAGAATGCTATATTACCTAGAAATATTACTGATGCGATTAAACTGCGACGGTTGAAACAATAAACGCATTAAACTGTACACGTCATCATCATCACGAGTATCGTCATCCTCAAAGATTTGTTTATCTGCTTCAACTGCCGATGCTAACTTTCTCATGAAAGGTAAAAGTTTGGAAAGAAATCTGCAGTAGCCCTCATTTCTTATTAAGATATGTCTTGTCTCCAGTTTTGTATAGAGTTCACCAGAGTCAATACATTTATATTCTAAAGCTGTAATTACATGGCCCATAATCCAGGTGTTGACTAAAGTGACGTTACCTCCTGCTTTCATCAATATTTCGGCGATTTGAGAATGTTTGTTTTTTAACGCACAGATCAACGCCCTTGTCGTGTTGCTTTGAATTTGATTGTTGTCTACCTTTACTTTAAGTATTTGTTCAACAACGTTGCAGTGACCATAATATGATGCAATAATCAGGGCTGATAATCCAAATCTATTTGTTTCATTGATATTTGCATTCTTATCAATCAGTATTTCAATAACTTTTTCGTGTCCGTTTTGTGCCGCAATCATGGCAGCTGTCATTTCATTTATATTTCTATCGTTAATGGTCGCTCCTTTATCAGCAAGTATTTCCACAATTTTATGATGTCCTTTTTGGGATGCTTTCATTAGAGCAGTCCAGGCATATTTGTTCTTTTCATTAACATTTGCTCCTTTCTCAACAAGTAGAGAGACAGTTTTTTCAAGTCTATTTTCTGCAGTAATCATCAAAGCTGTCCACCCATAGGCATTTGGAACATTAACATTTGCTCCGTTTTCAACAAGAATTTCAGCGATTTCTGTATGATTGTTTAATGTGGCTATCATTAGACTTGTCCAACCTTCAATAGTTTGGTCATCAATGTTCACATCATTTTCAATCAACTTTAATACAATATCTTTGGATCCAAATTGTGAGGCTATTGTTAATGCA
This sequence comes from Ampullaceana balthica, assembly GCA_944989445.1. Classification (NCBI taxonomy): domain Eukaryota; kingdom Metazoa; phylum Mollusca; class Gastropoda; family Lymnaeidae; genus Ampullaceana; species Ampullaceana balthica. The sequence goes on from CALYLW010000026.1 coordinate 1,874,411, forward strand.
GACCAACCCATGTTATTTCTGTCATTAACGATTGCTTTATATTTTATTAAAGTCTCAACAATATTTACATCACCGCATTCTGAAGCTATCATCAAAGCCGTCCAACCATCGTTATCTTTAAGATTTACATCTGCACCATTTTCAAGAAGTTCTAAAATTGTTTCTTCGACTGAACCTAAGTGAAAATTCATAGTATTCTTAAATAATTCCCTAGATTCTTTTACTAATCCGCTTAAGAGGGAAATGAAATCACTATTCCTGCTAAGCAATGCGAACATTAGGGCCGACCAGCCGTAATGTTCTTTAGCATTTACATCAGCCCCATTTTGAATTAGAATAGAAACAGTTTCCTTGTATGCTAGCTTTAAGTTGGTAAAGGGATAAAGCTCAGGATGTAATTTGTCATTCCTTATTTTTGCAATAATGTCTGAATTCCAGTTCAATGAAGCACACATGAGGGTCGTGATGCCGAACTTTGCTGTTTTATTGACCTCTGCTTTCTTCTTAATGAGAAGGTCAACTATGCTACTATTGCCATTCAGTGATGCACACATTAGAGCTGTAGATTCATCTAAGGCTTGTCCGTTGACTTCGGCCCCTTTCTGTATGAGGAATTCAACAATTTCGTAATGGCCATTCTGTGAAGCAAGCATCAGGGGTGTTCTGTCTTTATTTGTTTTAATGTCAATCTTCACTCCCTTGTCAAAGAGCAGTTTCAGGGTATTCAAATGACCATTCTGTGACGCCAAAAGCAGTGCAGTAGAACCATCATTAGCCGTTTCATGAACATCACCTTCGTGTCTAATAAGCAATGAAACAATTTCATTTCGACCATCACGTGCTGCCACCATTAAAGTTGTCCATCCATCAGTATTTTTATCATTTACTTTTGCCCCATTTTCAATAAGAAGTCTAACTGTATGTTCATGGCCATTGTTAGCAGCTATCATGAGAGATGTAGATCCAATATTTGTTTTATCATTAACGTCGGCACCAAATTTAATCAGTTTTAAAACTGCATCATTATGTCCATTTTGTGATGCTATAGACAAAGGTGTAGTACCATCATTTGATTTATCTTTAATATTTGCACCCTTTTTAATGAGCAGTGAAATGCTATCTGCTTGACCTTGTTGTGATGCCCACATAAGAGATGTCCAGTCAGCCTTGTCTCTTTCATTAACATTTGCACCCTCTTCAATTAATAGTATAATAACTTCTATATAACCGAAGTAGGATGCAAGCATAAGAGGTGTTGTTCCATTGTTGTCTCTTTCACAAACATGTGCACCCTTTTCAAGTAAAAGAAAAACTTCATCTTTGTGACCGTTCCGCGATGCTATCAGAAGTGCTGTCGATCCATCGTTGTTTTTATCATTTACATCTGATTTATTTTTAATTAAAAGTAAAACAGTCTCTTTGTGGCCGTTCTGTGATGCTATCATAAGAGATGTCCATCCATCGTTATTTTTATCATTAACATCTGATCCATTTTCAATTAAAAGTAAAACAATCTCTTTGTGACCGTTCTGTGATGCTATCATAAGAGATGTCCATCCATCGTTGTTTTTATCATTAACATCTGATTTATTTTCAATTAATAGTAAAACAGTCTCTTTGTGACCGTTCAGTGATGCTATCATAAGAGATGTCCATCCATCGTTGTTTTTATCATTAACATCTGATCCATTTTCAATTAAAAGTAAAACAATCTCTTTGTGACCGTTCTGTGATGCTATCATAAGAGATGTCCATCCATCGTTCTTTTTATCATTAACATCTGATTTATTTTCAATTAATAGTAAAACAATCTCTTTGTGACCGTTCAGTGATGCTATCATAAGAGATGTCCATCCATCGTTGTTTTTATCATTAACATCTGATCCATTTTCAATTAAAAGTAAAACAGTCTCTTTGTGACCGTTCTGTGATGCTATCATAAGAGATGTCCATCCTTCGTTGTTTTTATCATTAACTTTTGATCCATTTTCAACTAATAGCAAACACGTCCCCTTATGGCCGCCTTGTGCCGCCAAAAGTAAAGGTGCATTTCCATTATACTTGTTTCTTTGATTAACTTTTGCCCCATTTTCAATTAGAGTTGTGATAGTCTCTGTGTGACCGTACAGGGATGCTATCATGAGAGCTGTTAATCCGTCATCACTTTTATGATTGACTTTAGCCCCGTTTTGGATGAGAAGTTTGACAGTCTCTTTATGGTTGTTATTTAATGCCTGCAATTTGCGCATCTGATTGTTATTTGAATTCCCATTATTTTGTAAAACAGTTTCAAAAATACTTTCCGATCTCTTTTCATTTTCCTTTTTAAAAAATGCCGCTATTAAGGGTGTGTAACCCTTTGTCCCTTTTTCATCGATCCTTGCACCCTTCTCTAGTAGCAATTTGATAGCTTTAGTGTTACAATAATACGATGCTAATAAAAGCGCTGTCCAGCCATCGTCTGTTTTCTCATTGACATTTCCCATTCTTTTAATAAGCTGTATGACGTCTTTCTTTTTATTACACAAAAATGCCCCTCTAACTGTCATCAAAATGTCATGATTAGTGATAACAGCATACGCCATTTCCAGTTGAAATTTATCAGATTTCTTTGTAAGGTTTAATTACATGTTAGTCCATTTGATTGAACTGGTGGTTTTAATACAGAAACAGCCTTTCTGGAAAAAAAATGTAATTTTTGTTTTCAAGAACTGCATGCCAAGTTTTTTATTACATTTAACAGTTATTAAAAAAATTAAAATAATTTAAATTGAATAAACCGTAGGAATTCATTAAATTTGCTTTCCCCTTATTATTCATACCCATCAAGATGTTATGATAGCGTTAATTGCGTTAATACTTCATTAAAGCTCTTTGAAATGATAGAAATTTTGGGGAATGTTTGTGGGGCATTTTTTTACTGGGTTAAAAAGACGTATGATTTATAAATTGAAACTTTTTACCTTAATATGCTTAAACTAAAAAGACTTACAATGAAGTGTATTTGGGTGATACGGACTGTATTAGTTATATATCATTGCTGGTAGCATATGATCTGCAGATATAGAAAACAATATTAATATTATAGGTGTACATTGTAACAATATATTTACGACAAAAACAAAAGTCAAATTTAAGACATGCCCTGCGAAACAAAATGTTAAAGTATATTCCTTTTTTAATTTTAACTCATTTTCTGTCATCGGGCTAACTTCTAACCATTGTTTTTCAATTGATACAGTCGCATCATTACACTGTCATTCACACAACTTATTATTTAGTTATTCTGTAATCTAAGACATGTGGATTATAACATAATCAGGCATTATTCAAAAGTTATCTGTACATTTCTATCAAGTATTTAAAAAATCTAACTAATAAAATATAGTATGAACAACGGGATCACAGCTCGATGGATCCGGGTGAAAACTCTTGTAAAGCTGTGTGTCATCAGCTAATTAATAGCGAAATACACCACGACCTTCAATGATTCTGCCTAGCTGCCTCGTATAGAAGGAGACAGGAATCGGTCATAAAAATGAGCCCTGCAGTAGACCACTAGTTAGTAATGTCTAAATGGGAGATGGCGGCTCATTCAAAACAACACGCTGTGTTCTCTCAGCCAGGAGTGATTTAAACCAGCGAAGTGCAGTTCCAGAGATGCCATACTCAATCAGAAGTCTTGACAACAGAAGCTCATGGTCAGCCACATCAAACGCAGCTCATGGTCAGCCACATCAAACACAGCTCATGGTCAGTCACATCAAACGCAGCTCATGGTCAGCCACATCAAACACAGCGCATGGTCAGCCACATCAAACGCAGCTCATGGTCAGCCACATCAAACGCAGCTCATGGTCAGCCACATCAAACGCAGCTTTGAGGTCAAATAAGGAAAAAGATGGTAACATCACCATGTGTCACATGTGATTAACATAATTTTGTGACGTAAGGTCACCTGTATAAGAAACGCGGGAAGAAAGGAGCATTCCTATTGGTTGAAAGTGTTGGGCGAGGGGTTGTGAGTAGACTTCCGTCAAGGAAGGATGTATGGTGTGTGCCTCAAGTGTTTCAGATTTCCACTTGTATTACCTCAAATGATATTTCTATGTACATAATATATATTAAAGTTGTTTTGGATAAACAAGCTCTTCAGTGAATTATTGTGCACAAGATTATGTACTGTGAGAACGCCTACATAAAGAGAAACATATATAGTTATAGTTACTTTGGTGCAGAAGTAAAAGTTCTATGTGAACACAGTACAAGAGATTTTAAGAAGGAGGTTTCGTGGAAATAAGTATTGGATATTTCCAAAAAAGGAAAGTATTCATTAAAATAAGAAATATTAGCAGCTATCGTATTTTTTTGAATATTCAAGTTCGTAAGAAGCTGTGAATAAACTTTTGTGGTTCAATGAAAATACAAGAATATTTCAAGATGGCGGCATAAACTGCACGTGTCCGCGGTGTATAAAACTGGATCAGACAGGTTGGTTCTAACCTGACAGCCACACAGTGCAAGCGTACTACTGTATACACACGACCGAGAGCTGGTAGGTCGTGACGTCAACAGGCCTACTGTCGTTGCATACAGTGTATAGTAACACACGGTGAACGTATATAGGTCAGCAAGCTCAATGCTAGTTGATTCCAGGAAATATTTGTAAACATAACCTGGAACTTGGAAGGCTATGGACTATTAATTATGAAGTGTGAATTATAAATAAAGGAACGGAATTTTTATCCATTCATTGTGTGAAGAGTTTGATAATTGCAATTTTGGATTAATGGAGTGAACTAAATTGTTTAAAAACTACTCAAAAATTGAAATTTTAACCAAGTGACTTTTATTCAAAACGATTGGACCATTTAATATATTTTGTAAATCTGAGGGAGCGTATATATAAAGTATACTAAAGATCCCGTGTGATGATTCTTTTGTTGTCTCATCTTGTCAATACTAGATTTCATGGTTTAGACGTGTCACTTATTTGAACTTAACATTTTGAATTCAAGATTTTTCATTTGGAAGATTTATAACTTTATCAACATATACCTAAATTCCTTACCAAATTGCTTACCTCATATTATTCAATCAAACAAAACATGGATTACTACGAAAGATTCACTGCCATAGTTGAAGAGATCGAACTAAAGCAAGAAAAATTGAGAGATTTCATTGAAGAAAACGCACAAATAGCCAGAGAAGAAAAGATGCGAAAAATAGCCAAATTAAGAGAGAAGCTAAGAATAGCTGAAGAAAAAGTAAATCAAGGATTAGCTGACGAGAAAGAGAAGCTAAGTATAGCTGAAGAAAAAGAAAAGCAAAGAATTGCTAAAGAAGAAGAAATGCTAAGAATAGCTGAAAAAATAAAAAATCAAAGAATTGCTGAAGAAAATGAAAAGCAACGAATTGCTAAAGAAGAAGAAAAGCTAAGAATAGCTGAAAAAAATAGAAAATCAAAGAATTGCTGAAGAAAAAGAAAAGCAAAGAATTGCTAAAGAAGAAGAAAAGCTAAGAATAGCTGAAAAAATAGAAAATCAAAGAATTGCTGAAGACAAAGAAAAGCTAAGAAAAGCTGAACAGAAAGAAAAAATGGTTAAGAGACAAGACATATTTGCAGCATACAAATTAAACGTAAAACAAAAAAGGGCAAGGTATGAGAAACCAGAATCTGCCAAACCAAGGCAACAGACAAACTATTTGTTGGTACTGTAACAAGCCAGGACATATGGCTAAGTAGTGTTACCACAATAAAGGAAAACCAAATAGGGTGTCACCTAATGACAGCTCTATCAGAAAGAAAATAGAAGAAAGATCAAGACAAGCATGGAAAGAAAAATATAATCATAATTCCAGACATAGAGATTATGATCAAGAAAGACAATCATGGAGAGAAAGAAATAATCATAATTCCAGACATAGAGATTATAATCAAAGTAGACAATCATGGAGAGAAAAATATAATCATAATTCCAGACATAGAGATTATGATCAAGAAAGACAATCACGGAGAGAAAGAAATAATCATAATTCCATAAATAGAGATTATAATCAAAGCAGAAGATCATGGAGAGGCAAATACAATTTTGACTCAAGAAAAAGAAATTATGATCAACCATGGAGAAAGAATGAAAACCAAGATATGAATGATAGAAAAATAATAAAGTTAAATCGAGCACAAAAAGAAACTATTGACACTGTAGCCACTATTAAACATCAAGTATATGGTAAAAGGGATGAAAACCATAGTACCAGAGATAAAGATGGTACTAGTGAATCTGAAACCATTCGTGTGGAATCATCTAAAGTAGGAAGAACGATTGGTTGTTTATTAAGCAGAATGAAAGACATAGATAAAGACAATAATTTCAAGATAAAGCTTTCTGACATTGACTCATCTGTTCGAAATTCTATTGAATTATCTGGAAGCAAAAATGACATCTCAAAAGCTAAGCAACTTATTCAAGATGCTGGTATTGAAATTGTGAATGAACAGTCTTGACAGTTCAAAAATATCATCTGACATACCAGATAATATAAAACACAGAGTGATAAAAAGTTTTTAAAAAATACAAAGGTGTAATAACAAAAGAAACAGGAAACACAAAAACTGTGACTCACAAGATACACGTATTGGAAATGAACCCTTCAAGATCAAAGTATACCCTATTCCAATGGCATATAGAGACACAGTAAGGCAAGAAATTGACTACCTACTTAAAGAAAACAAAATAAGAAAAGCAGTTGAAGCTAACTATACCTCACCAACTGTCATAGTAAAAAAGAAGAATGGAAAGATTCGACTGTGCTGTGACTACAGACAGTTGAATAATATTACAAAATTGGACCATGAACCTATTGGAGACCCAAGAGACATTATAGACATAATTGGTACTTCAAGAATATTCACTACATTTGACTTAAACAGAGGTTTTCGGCAGATAAACATGGATCCTGATTCTGTAAAATACACTGCATTCATAGCCATGGAGGAGGTGTATGAATGGTTAGTAATGCCATTTGGACTGGTCAACAGTACAGCCACTTTTAGCAGATTTATGAAAGTGATGCTAAAAGGAATTCCAAATGTGGTACATTATGTCGACGACATATGTATCCACACTAAAGATTGGGAATCACATATTCATACACTTGAAGCTGTACTGGATAGACTCAAGAAACATAATGTGACAATCTCACCAGAAAAGATCAACATTGGAAAGAAGTATATAGATTTTTTGGGATACAGAATAGGAGGTGGTGCAGTCACTCCTACTGCAGAAAATGAAAACAAGATATTCAATCTGTCAGTCCCAAAATCTAAAAAACAAGTTCAAGCCCTGCTGGGACTATGTAACTTTTACAGACCTTTTATTGCAAATTATGCAGAAATTGTTCACCCACTAACAGAAGTTACAAAAACCAAAGATATTAGAAAATTTCAGTTTCCAGGAGATTGCCTCAACGCATTAGTGAACATTCAGGAGGCATTTAGGAAGAAACCCATCTTAGTTACACCTCAATGGGACAAACCTTTCATTGTTTCTACTGATGCATCGTCCATTGCATTAGGAGCGTGCCTCGTGCAAGAACATGATGGTATCCTACATCCTATACAGTATCTTAGCAGAAATTTGACCAAAACAGAGTGTAACTACAGCACCATAGAGAGAGAATGTCTAGCCATAGTGTGGCTCTACAAAAACTTCAAAAATACCTTCTAGGTAGAACATTCACTCTTCTAACAGACCACAAACCACTTGTGGCATTCAACAAGAAGAAGATCAGCAACGCAAAAGTGAATCGCTGGGCTATGCTATTAGCCGACTACACATTTGACATTAAACCTGTGAAGGGAAAGGACAATGTGGTTGCAGACATATTAAGTAGAATGACAATAAATACAGACATTCTGTGAATTCCTAAGTGATAAAAACAGGGACTTTCTTAATATTAGTCTGTGAATTCCTCAATGATAAAACCAGAGACTGTATTAAAAAGACATTCTGTGAATTACTAAATAATAAAATAAGAGACTATATTAACATTAGTCTGTGAATTCCTAAAGGATACAAACAGAGACTGTAATTATATTCATATTTTTATTCTTTGAACAATGGACAAGGAACAATGTTTGCATTCCACTGGATTATTAGTTAATTTTAACAATATTGAGTGTTTAAATATTTTAATTACACAAAATTACAGATGTGTTTAAAGTTCCATTTTCATTTTTTCACCACAGGTAGACGGCTGCAGTCCTACATATTTTTTCTCATTATTTTTTATGTTTAGACTGTTGCAGTTCTACAGATTTTTTCTTATTGATTTAATGTCCAGATGTTGTATGTAAGAAAATGAATCTTCATTGATGATAAATATTTGAATATAGATATAGATTGATTTGAATTTATGAAGACCAAAAATGTTGTATTTCATAAACATTTTTTTTGAAGGATGGGGGTGAATGTCACATGTGATTAACATAATTTTGTGACGTAAGGTCACGTGTATAAGAAACGCGGGAAGAAAGGAGCATTCCTATTGGTTGAAAGTGTTGGGCGAGGAGTTGTGAGTAGACTTCCGTCAAGGAAGGATGTATGGTGTGTGCCTCAAGTGTTTCAGATTTCCACGTTGTATTACCTCAAATGATATTTCTATGTACATAATATATATTAAAGTTGTTTTGGATAAACAAGCTCTTCAGTGAATTATTGTGCACAAGATTATGTACTGTGAGAACGCCTACATAAAGAGAAACATATATAGTTATAGTTACACCATGGTCAGCACTACAAGGAACATCATTCATGACACGTAGTATTGCCGTCACACAGCTGTGACCAGGTCGATAGGCAGATTGAAACTTACCAAGAAAGTCGTAAGTATTTCGATGCTGCACAAGCTGCTGTGAAACTAATTCTCTAAAGGAGATTCGAAACCAACGACAGGCTGGAATCTGGACGAAAATTGTTTCAATCATTTGGATCCAGGCAGATTGGTATAACAACCACAGCTTTGAAAAGATATGGAGCTGTGGCGGTCTGAAGGCTACTATTATCAATATTAAACAGTACAGGGAGCAAGATTTCCATCCAAAACAGTACAAAATAACCCTTGTAGGTATGGGGTCAGCAATGGACGACGTTGGTTTAGATGCCTTGATAATGCGCATCATCTGTTTATCCGAAATCGAAAGAAGCTCTGCTAGAAGGGAACCTTTGAACTCATTCTCCACATTCAATTACTTCGTTGACCAAAGCTCTTCCAAACAGTTTCAATTTTCCATGTAAGGAACTTGCTTCGTTTTTCCGCAAATTGCTCACCTCTCATATAAGGTAAAATTGATGGAGTTGATTTCTTCCCTAGAGGATCATTTGACACACATAGAAAATCTTACGAGAGTCAGTACCAGCAGCTATAAGAAGAGGCTAAACATGTTCAGATTTAGGGTGTCTGACTACTTGCGAATACTTGCAACACCGCTTTGTCTGATCGGAATAGAACCCAATCCCTCCCCACCAGTCTGACCTGAAGAACGAAGACGGCGCCCAAAAAAACCATAACCTGCTTGCGTCATGTCTTTAATCGCTGGTTCATCCCCACCTCCATCAAGACATGTTACAGTGATCACCATAATAACAAGTCACATTTCAGTAATGTGGTCATTGATGAGCAGTGCTTAATTTGCCTTGGACTGTGCATTAAAGAGGCCAATCGCGACATCACCAACCATATGACAAGGTACCCCCTGGAAGCTAACTTTCGAGATCACACATTCCTTCTTCTTCAATGAATACCTCTATTTTTTTTCTTTTTCATTTAACAAAGTTTTCGTCATTGAGTGAGAATTGCACTTCGAAGAGGATGTCTAACAGGGGTACAGAGCTGACGCAGAACAGCAGCTGAGAAGTGAATAGTGTTCATTGTAACAGGTATATTTAACTCTCTCTCTCTCTCTTTCACCCCCCAAAAGGCATCTGCTTACTCGCAAATTGTATTTGTCAGTTTCCGGTTGGTGTTATGTATACCTTTAGTGACATTTATAATTGCCAATTTTTGTTTACTACGTGGGACAGCGTTTCGGAATGTTCAAAAACAAAAAAAACAAACAAAACAAACAAACCATGCTTAATTACCTTTTGGGTTACAAAGATTTATAGCGCAATTCTTTCAATGATATCAAATAGAAATTGCAATGTAAGTTAAAAAATAAATATATTTTAATCTTTTTTGTGTACATTATCCTCTTTTTCTGGTCATAGTTAGGAACATTTCAGATATCGGTGATCCTTAAAACATGCTGGAATCATATTGGAAGTTAAAAATACCTTGCACACTTATTGCGCTCACAGTTAGTAATATATACACATTTGTTTTAGCAAATACAATGGAAATTAATTATCATTAAAATATGTTCAAAAATACTACTAAACGTTTCAGTGTAAAGCAAATTTTGACAGTTTAGCAATTATCTGTTGTGAGATGAAAATTGTTATTCATAATAATGTTTTATTTCTAAATGTCATAAAAGTTATCAATATTGTTAATAGAGATGGCAGGTGTTTAAAGCTACAGTACAAGAAAGTGAAATACACGAAAATCTTTTAGAAAAGAGCCTTACGTTTTGCATGGTAACTGTTTCATTCAAAAGTTAAACCTTCTTTTATAACAAAGGTATACTACATCATTTTTAAAATAACATTATATTTCAGTCTTTGTTCTTGTTGGGAAGACATAGTTGAAAAGAATCACAAAAGGTTGATTGACTGAACACACCCCCTTGTTACATACTTCCTGGAAGTGATATTGTTGTTTACAATTCTTAAGTTAGAAATGGGAAATTCCCGATAACTTCAAGCATATTGTCAATTTAAACAGTAATTGTATAATGAAATAATAAATTTAAGCTTTATTTTTTAAACTAATACAACAGTAATCGTTTCGGCTAATGCCTTCGTCCGTAAAAAAATTACATACAGTACTTACATAAGTATTAAAATTATATTTAAATTATTAAGACATACTATAACAAGAAAAATAGTTACGTAAAGATAAAAAGAAAGTAAAAAATATATACAAACAATACACAGGAAACATGAGGAAGTATCAACATTTAAAGTGAAAACCACAAAAGGAAAAAGATTCTACAGTAACGTAAAATTGTGAATTAGGTTTAATCCTTGTGGAATCAACGTACCAAATGGTTTTATAAATCTATTTCCCATGTAGATCCTATCATGGGTAGGGCTCGCATTTAAAATAACAGTAATTGCAGTATCTGAAATTCCGTCATGCTCAGCACTGTTGAAGTGTTTAGAGACAGGACATAGAGCGTGTTTATTTATATTATACAGGTGTTCTCTAAACCGATTTCCAATATGACGACTTGTCTCCTCCACGTAAATTTAATTGCACCTCTTGCAAAGAATTGCATAAATCACGTTGCGACTTGTGCAAGTGAACACATCTTTTATGTTAAGTTTTTCAAGTGGGAAAGAAATGTTGTCAATTTCAATTACACATGGACCAGTATTGCAACTGTTACGGGTGCAACCTTTTGTTCAGACGTGTCCTTTTACCTTTCCATTATAAAAAAATTAAACCATATCTTTACCTAAATGTTAACAGAAAAACAAAGCATCAAAATGACTTTGTTGAAATAAACCAAATAGAATGAATTAGTCCTCAGTAGCTAAAACAGCACAAATATTCTTACAGTTGTTTCAAATTTCCATCACACGTTCGATCATATGCTGAAATTTCGCCTTGTCACAATTTTCAAAATCTTTTTTGTATTATTACGCTACCTTCATATCACGTGAACAAGTGCTAAAAAGTTTAAATTGTATCGATAATGACAATGTTTATAATCATCATCATCGTCTGTCATGCCATCTGAGGCATATGCCACAAACAAAGGCTCTTCCGCCATCCCGGTCTTGAGCCAGGCTCTCCAACGGTCCCCCATGTGCCCATTTTTTGGTGTCTTCCTCCAATTCCCTTCTCCAAGTCATTCTGGGTCAACCTCTTTTTCTCTTGACCTGGGGGTTGCACGTGAGGGCTAGTCTCGTGATACTGGACGTTGGCTTTCTGAGGGTGTTGCAAATCCATCTCCATCCGCGCTGGCAGATTAACTCTTCCACTGGTTCTTGTTGTATGCGTCGCCAGAGGTCCTCGTTGGTGATGACATTGGGCCAGCGGATTCGGAGAATCATTTGGAGACATGAGTGTATAAACGTTTGTAGCTTTTATATGTTTATATTAACCACCATGCATTCTATTTTTTCTTGAAATTGCTTTTGACCAGGCATACTTCCATCATATAATGAATATTAAATATCACACGCTTAAACAGCGAAAAGTCATAATGCTTACGATTAGTGGATCTATTGTACTTCACAATCATTTATTGATTAATTTTATTTAAAAAGACGCTGTCTTCACAGCTGGCATTTGTAAGGATAGTGAAATTAATTTTATTATAGTAGGCAGGGTAGCTTATAGTCGCAATAGTTTTGAATACAACAATTGCGCTTTAGTTAATGAATCCATTTTTATTTGCCCATAATTCAACCCAAGTCCTTATTTGTCAATTCCATGTCAGGTACGTGCTCTCCTTTTAAGTCATCGTCAGCAACGTCCAGTTGAAAGGAAATCATATCTGTTTCTTTAATTCTATAGGTGTCAATACCTCTAAAACATTTCTACACTAACCTCTTCTACTTTATTCTTCTCAACTCTTACATGTGACAAGGGTGCATCTTTACTCCCATCGCCCAATATTTGCTATCTTGTTCTACATCTGTGAGGTTCCATAAGAATGACAAGACAGTAACATATAATTTTATCTTCAAAGCATCTTCTACCAATTCCAATGGAATCGATGTGAGTAGTATCTGCAAGACATTTAATGTTTTGGGAACACTAAAGTTCATTAAGTCCTTATGTAAATAATTTCGGGCATCATCGATCTCAAGTATAGCTAATTTTTTTTTAGACTGACGTTTTAAACTGTGATATCTATCAAAGCCTCAAAGTAAATAAATGAAGCCCACTTGGAGGTTATTACATTTTAAAATATAATTAAGCTTATTAATTCTCTTTAAATACTATCATTAATGGCCAAATAAATGCTATTTTAGATTCCTACTATGACGGAATGAAGCTTTCTAGTCCAAGTATTTGCTTTTTACTAGTATTATATTAACTTGCTTTGTAAGTTTAATCGGACATCCAAACCCACTATTTGTTTATAATTCTTTCACGTGCCAGTTCATGCGTTGACGCCAACCGTCGATGTTCACACCCCCTACCGTCCCTGCGCCTGGTTTTAAAACCAGGGGAGATAATTCTGTTTCAGTCTGTAAATGTCGCGTTTAAACATAATCACTACTTTAAGTTATGTCTCATATATAAGGGATTTATAGTCAAAATCTTTGTTTTTACATCTATTTATTTCGATTTACGTCTGCTAGAGTTAAACCTCAGCAGTCCGCATAAGTGACCGGAATAAACCAATGTTGAAATATTTTCGATTTACAGTGAGTGTCGGATAATTGGGACGGGTCGGATAATTGTGATCAGTTCGCTCAAAATATTCGAATCGTTTAGAACGGAACTAATCCCAGGACATTCTTGGTTTATATCTACTTCTAAATTGATCAAATGTAAGCTGGCTTTGCACTTACTGTAAAATGTGTAGACTAAAAAGTAGAAAATAAAAATATATAAAAAACACTTTAAAAAAAACTAGTCTTATATTAGAAATGCACTAAAAAGTAGAAAAAGAATTTAAATTTGAAATTTACAGTCAGTAGAGACATTTAGTTCCAAATGTATTAAAATGTAAAAGTTAAAAATGAGACAGGAACGTTAAATCGTAGGTGAAATCAATTATCACGTTGTTCGCCATGACTATAAGACTAGGGTGTTTGCTAGCATAGATATTGATAGATTAAGTTGTAGGAATACACTTATATAAAAAAAAATCAAATATTTTACCAACAACAGAAATATTTAATGTCTTTACTTTGTTCAAACAATTTTATATTTCCTACCAAATATGAACTTTTAAACTACTTGTTACAACAATTTTTATCTGTATCCTCTCATTGCATTTCTCTGATATAATCAATTGTTTTAAAAGTACCGTATATACTCGTTCTATAGCCCGTTCGTTCATAAGCCGACCCCCCACTTTTGGAAGGGGAAAGTATTTAACGTGTATAACCCGATCGCAAGCCGACCCCCCAAAAATAATAGGACAGCTTTTAAAAAATGGTACATATTTTTTAAAACTACAAGCTAAATCGGTCATTATGATTGTTTACTTTGTACTGCCTATCTTTGTCTTTCTGCTCTTTGTTAAGCAAGAGTTACCGGCATTTAAAAAAAAATATTTGGTAAACAGTGACGAAAGCGCGTACATTAAAATCCGTGGTTGAAAACAAAATTTGTAAAACAATCTATTAAAACGTTCACAAAAATAAATAAAATGAATAAATAAGGTAATTGCAGACCTGTAATGGTATATTATAGCTTCTGATAGAGCAGTCAAATCTTGTAGAATGTAGAAAAGGACATTGATAATCTACAATAACAACACCGATATTCAATATCCATGCAGAAATCACCTATGGCCCGCTCATAAGCCGACCCCCAACTTTCCCCCCTAGATATTGTCCAAAAAAGGTCGGCTTGCGAACGAGTATATACTTTATTTAATCGTACTACCACTAAGACGGCTGGACCATTCCTGGACGTCTCATAATACCGGGGAGAGTTCAAGCTTTACGATCCTAACAAGGGGAATGAATATATTATGTGAATAACTAGAAGTTATTTTTTAGTAGGGCAGTTTGCCAAAGTGTGAAAAGGTCATCCTAAATATACTGGAGTTATCTTCTCATGCCAAGACTTTATTTCCATCCATCAAATCACCATTCACCTCCCTTTGACAATGTTTTGATAACAGCATTTATTGTACGGATTTTTGTTTATCTATCTTCTATCTATATATATAATTCTCTTCGTGGTTGGACCCTGCGAGGCAACAAGAAGCTGAATGTGCAACAGAGCGTGACGAATGACCCTCGCTCGGGGCAACTAAACACTGCTGGCAAGCGTGGTGGGATGAAATGAAAAAAAGGGAGGGTGGGAGTGGGTGGCAACAATGCACTTGCGTTAAGTTGCATTGTTCCTTCACAGTAATTGTGTTATTCGTAGTGTATTGGTTATCACGTCCGCCTCATACGCCGATGGTCCTGGATTCAAGCCCCAGCGAAAACATTTTTTAAAAATATTTTAAAATGTCTGTTTGTGCCCGTTCTTTTACCCCTTTATTGCCAACACTAGCTGATTTAGTTACGGGTGAAGACTTCCTGAAAGACACAGCTGTCACAATTGCATGTGTTTGGGCAAACGACTGTGATTGAATGAAAAGAACAAACTCTGGAGAGACCGGCGGCGTAGCATAAGCCGCAGACTTGCTCATAATAGACAGTGCAAAGAACGGATGGGGGGGTGAGAGTACAGACACAAAAAGCAGCACAAAATAAGTAAAAAATAGCGAGTAAGCATGGAGACAAGCACACTGAGGTTGTTGTTACCCGCCTCCCATTTAATACGACCATCCCTTAAACATAAACTGTGATTGGCCGACCCTAGCGAGGGTTAGTCATGTTTAGGGTTGTTAATTGCGTGTTGTTGTTTTCTGTTGTTTTTTAAAACCGATTATCGATTATGTAACTCTGATTTTAAACCGATTATCGTTTTATAGCTGACTTCATAGAAGTTAGGGGTGTACCGAATTTCTCCTGCAAATGTCTAGAAACCAACAATGAGTTGGCAGTCAAACCGACGTTCACTCGCGTTGTTTTGATTTCTTCGTGCTGTAGTTTGTGTCCGTTATTTCTCCACTTTCTATCCACTCTCCATGAGCAAGTCTGCGGCGTATGCTACGCCGCGGGGCGTCTAGTAAGGAATAAAATCACTAATCCATCACAAAATGTTTGCAAGTTTTTCACATTTTAAAAAATTCCTTGTGTCTTAGACACGAAAATAGATTCAATCAGTTCCTTACTGGGATACATCGCTATATAAATTATCAATTTATTATTATTATTATTCTAACAAGTTAGTGCAAGAGGATATGACAATAATTATGATTCAAGAATGATTTATAATCCTGATTAGAATCAGAACTGAATGGGGGGGTATACGGTTTATACCAGAAATAAATACCGTTAAAAGAATTTTAAATCATTGTTTTATTACATAAAAAACGCTAACAGTGGGTCAAACAGGAAAGTTCCACTTTGAAAGTTTCAGTTCCAAGGTCCGTATTATGCAAGGCGGTGTTTAATGGGTCAAGTGCATGCATTTTCCAAGGTGAAATTCGTAACCTGAACTCGCTTTTTATTATGTATTTTTTTTACCACTTATGAGATGTAGATGTAGAGACGTGAACTTGAGTCATGCGGATTGTTGCCCTCTCGATAGTCCTCAGTCGTTGGTCGGTGCACGTTTTAATATTCATGTGCTTGGTAGATACTCAGGTATTTTTTAAGGCGGTTAAGTTTGTTTCGGACCTAGACATTTATAAGTGCTTGAGAGCCTTGACGGCAAGGAACTGCAGTTGTTATTCATACAATCTACAATAATGTAAACATATTTAGTATTATATAGTCGCAATAATTTATTTAGAAGTAAGTAGACATAAGGGGCTTCGTATTTTAACTTTACATGTCGCTTCCATTTCAATCAATGTTTCCATTTTTTTCTAACTACTATTGCAAAAATTTTCATTAAGAATATTATGTCGAAAATATTCTTTTAAGCAAATCATCGTCCCATATCTTCATGTCTTTTTCAAACTTATTTAGAAACATTTTAAAGTTAATAACATTAAAATAAATGGATTAAAAAAATCAGAATTACAAATATTTAAGTCTTAAAATATTATAGTTCATACTTTGAGAACCATTGTTCCAGTTTAGCAAATAGAAAGCTGCGACCGGGGAATTGGTGGATTCTCAAGCTGTTTTCTTCTTTACATCCAAATACTTTCTTAATTTTTTTATTATACATTGAATGTACAAAAGACATATGTAATTATTTATCTTATCTGAGCTTATTTTTTTTAAAAACAATTTTTGTTCACAGAAGATTATTTGAGTGCTACTCTTATTAATGGTTTGAGTCTAGACTTTTAGATAAAGTCTTGAATGATGTTACTCTACAGTTTTTCTTATTTCAGGGCTAAGTTCCAGTTTATTTTCTAAATCTACCCTCAGCTTCTGTATACGTGTAGGGTAATTTGTGTCTCAACCGTAAAATGTAGAGACTGATATATTGCAATCAACGGATTAAAACCGCAATGTTTTCTTTGCATAGTCATCTTTTTTTTTAAAAGTACATTTTAACAAGTGCGACAGTAGTTTTTTCGTAGTGAAACAAATTAAATGACTTTGTTACTAAATATCCAATTTTTGCTTTAAATACACTTTGAGCATTGACGTTTGTATATATTTTTAATTTAAATTTGGAAAGGAAAAATAGAATGGGAATATTGAAAAGTATACAATCTGCATATAATTTTAACACTTACAAGTCCTCAAATTTGAGAGGGGAGATCATTTACCACTGAAAGCACTGGTAGAAGTACTAAATAAACAGTTTCAGTCGGTCTCTGGGGACGGCATAGAGTACTCAGAGGATAATCTTATTCTGAAGACCATCATGGTCACATAAATATTGGAATCCCTGATAGAATGAAAGCGTAAATAATAGAAGTCCCAGATTCTCCTTATCTTACTCCTTACAGCTGGGGTCAAATGTTATTTCTGCTGAGATAGCTATTGTGTAGTTCAACGTTCTCTTGTTCCCTGTGACTTGAAATATACAATCATAAAAGTCTCCAGGGAAATGTTTCAGAACGTCAAACTTAAAACGAATATTTAATTAGAAATAATCCACTCTGCTCTATCATTTTAAGTATATTTCACACTTCACAGGCGTTGAATTTTGTTTTCATATTTACCGTATTTACTCGCATATAAGCCGATTTTAGAACTATACAATAAAATACTACAATCAGGGTGTCGGCTTATATGCGCATAAAACAAAATGGACACAAGGACGGACACTAAAATGCATACTTTTTTACAGTATATTAACCATGGGAAAAATTACGTTTATATATTTGAAATGTCTGTAGAGCTTGCACATACAACTCCTCCTGAACCATACCAGATAGAGGGTTCGGGTCTTTTGCAAATATGCTAAGGAGGTCATAAGGATGTGCAACGGCCAAAAAATATCGAAAAGGTTTACTGGAATTCCTGGCAAATTAAAAAAAACCCGAAAAAATATTAGTATTTTGTCAATTTCTCATCAATCTATCCGGCTGAAACAAACGCCAAACAATAGCTAATAATATTTAGAACAATTTTGGAGAAGGAATTATTGACAAATGTGTTTTCGTTCGACTCCCGTAATTTTAGCAGCTATTTATAGATAGGAATTGTTTTATTTGGTTTCAAAATTATTGATTTGAAAGGACTTTTAATGTAACCTAGAATGACTAGGTTGTGCTGCGGCGCCCACATTTTTTAGGTTGCCTTCGGCGCCCACCTTTTTCAAAAGCCCAACTAAGTTGTCATTGTATGATAAATACGTAATATTAAACTTCCTGAAATGTACACAAAGTATTTTATAACAGGGGTTGTGGGGCGCCCACGGCGCCCACATTTTTTGGGTCAAAAGCCCAAATAACTTATCCTTGTATCATAAATACGAAATATTCCTAAAATGTACATAAAGTATCAATATACATAATTCTAGTCGTCTGTATGTATGTATGTATGTGTGTGTGTGGATGTAACACGCTACTAATTTTAGAAAGCAGCGCACCAAATTACTGCACCAATGCATCAAAAGGTGTGAAAATTAAAGATGCGCTGTAAAAAATTATTATATGACGTCATTGTTTTAGCTCATATTTTAATTTTGGAAAAGGGAACAAAGTAAAAAGAGGATTTGATGATGGTTAATTATAAAATCAAAAAACAAAGGGGGCGCCGCAGGCGCCCTACAACACATATTATAAAATAGTTTGTGTACATTTCAGAAAGTTTAATATTTCGTATTTATCAAACAAGGACAAGTTAGTTGGGCTTTTGAAAAAGGTCGGCGCCGTAGACGCCCTAAAAAAAAGTGCATTTTTTCAAAATAAATAGATTTCAAGTGAAAACTTCCATCACTTTTGACGGGTGATACGCTAGTTTATATAATATTTTTTCACCACACGATTTTTTAACTAATTTTAGAAAGCAGCGCACCAAATTACTGCACAAAAAATTAAAATTACTCTTTGAGTCAGTCAGCACTGTTTACAACATAAATGCTGAAGTCAAAGGTTCGTGCGATGTTTGGTTAAGGTCAATCTGGAAATCAAAATGATTATGATTTTTAAGTCTGTATTTAAAATTTAAAAAAAAGCAACGTGATGTCCCTTAGCGTAAGGCAGGATAACTGAGGGTGAATCTATATATGATGACTAGATTGTGCCAGGGCGCCCACTTTTTTTAGGGTGCCTATGGTGCCAACCTTTTTCAAAAGCCCAACTAACTTGTCCTTTTTTGTTAAATACGAAATATTAAACTTTCTGAAATGTACGCAAAGTATTTAATAATAGGGGTTGTAGGGCGCCTACGGCGCCCACTTTGTTTTTTGTCAAAAGCCCAAGTAACTTATCCTTGTTTGATAAATACAAAATATTAAACTTCCTGGAATGTACACTAAGTATTTTACATCTTTAATTTATAATCATCATGCGCACCGATGCACACCTTGTATTTTAAAATATAAGATCAAACAATGACGTCATATTAAAAATTTTTGCAGTGCTAATCAACACACGATTTTTCAACTGCTATAGACTGTTGTACAACGTCCCTCAGTTCCACATCCTTCCCAACAGGGAGTGACTTGGGCTTTTATATTATTTATAGTTCATGGGGTTTTCCCGCTTTGTGAATGCTTATGTTAGATTGTTGCGTGGTGCGCATTATATTGACACATTCTTGGTGTGATGTAGCGTGAGGGGATATTGTGTTTAGTTTCAGAATTACTTATTTGAGTCGACTTTTAGTGTAATCTAGAATGATTTCCCTTGAATAAAAAAAATCGGAAACTCCTTGTTGGAAATTGCGTTTAAATACTCATTCGAGTTTTTATTATTTGTTTCTAAATATATACTTCGTTAATCACCAGTTGTGAACAACTTATGAGCGGAGGTTCAGATAGTATTATAGCAAACAATGTGGAAAGAGCAGAAATCTTTTTTGAGTCATTCCAAATTAGGTAATCAAACTGGTATGTAACAGAAAAGTAAGCATTTCTATGATCTAAAAATATGGAGTAAAATTAGACAATTGTATGGTCAGATTATATGCGAGTTTTTTTTGCAAAAACTCGCTATTTTAAAGCAGTTTTAAGGGGTCGGCTTATATGCGATGTAGGCTTTTTTATTAAAAATTATTTTTAAAAAATTATTTTTTAAAATTTATTAATTATTTTTTTATAGTCCCATAACCTCGTGGTCGTTATAACCACGTAGTCGTAGGGGGTTCTAATGTTTCCATTAGAACATTCTCGGGCTTGGT
The DNA here is from genome assembly GCA_944989445.1 of Ampullaceana balthica. Taxonomy (NCBI): domain Eukaryota; kingdom Metazoa; phylum Mollusca; class Gastropoda; family Lymnaeidae; genus Ampullaceana; species Ampullaceana balthica. The sequence goes on from CALYLW010000026.1 coordinate 1,895,086, forward strand.
AGACCTGGCGGCGCCAATCCCTCTCCAGGTCAGCGGAGGACTTTCTTAGCGTTAGTCATTCATTAACATTTTTATAGTGGCTTTAACGTGGGATCGATCCCACTTCCCTCAGCTTGTGAGGCGAGCGCACTATTGAATTCGCTATCGAGATGTAGGCTTATGTCCGAGTAAATATGGTACATTTAAAAATATCTGTATTTACGGACTAACAGTTTCTATAAAATTGTACATGAAAGCTAATTTTAACACATTTGAGACGTTATTGAAACAGGTAGATAGACATAACTAAACGTTTATTGAAACAGGTAGATAGACATAACTAAACGTTTATTGAAACAGGTAGATAGACATAACTAAACGTTTATTGAAACAGGTAGATAGACATAACTAAACGTTTATTGAAACAGGTAGATAGACATAACTAAATGTTTATTGAAACAGGTAGATAGACATAACTAAACGTTTATTGAAACAGGTAGATAGACATAACTGAACGTTTATTGAAACAGGTAGATAGACATAACTAAACGTTTATTGAAACAGGCAGATAGACATAACTAAATGTTTATTAAAACAATAATAAAAAAAAAGTTTTATATTCTTATAATTTCTTTTCACAGCTTTTTATCAAGCTCACCGGAATCGTCATGGACCATGGAGATAAACGTGATATTAATTCTCATCATTCTTCTAGTCCTTAGCCTGTCGTGGTTCTGGCTAACAGAAAAGCGCAGCAATTATCCCCCTTCACCTGGAATAGCCTTACCTTTCATAGGCCACCTGTACTTAATGAACCCAAACCCTAGGCAGCAGTTTGAAGACTGGGCGAAGACGCTTGGGGACGTCTTCAATCTTCAGATGGGAAACATGTCAGTCGTTGTCATCAGCAGTTACGACACAATCAGAGAAACCTTCGTCAAGAAAGCGGACGCCTTCTCCGGGAGACCACTCACTGATTTCGTCAAAAGAAGAAGAGGAATCATATTCTCATCAGGGAAACTATAGAAAACCCAGAGGACGACATCCTTGAATATTTTACGTACACTGGGGATGGGGAAAAATATTCTGGCTGAAAAGATGACAAAATAGGTGAGCTCCGCCGTAGAAGAGATTTCCAGCAAGAGAGGAGAACCAACAGATTTGAGACCCATTATATATAACGGCGTGTCCAATGTTATAGCATCGGTCATTTTCGGGAAAAGATTCAACTACAGTGATCCTAAATTTATCAGAATTATGAACTTATTGACAACGATGGCCAGACTTTTCAATGGCGTCACACTCATCAACTACTGGCATTTCTTAAAGTACGTCCCGTTTGATCCGTTAGAAGCAAGGAAGCTTGTCAATACGATGACGGAAATTGAGCACATCACCAAAGGTTTGATTCAAGAAGTCATCGAATATAATCAGCCACAAAAACTGGATACTTTTATAAACTTGTACCTTGACGAGTTGAAGAAGCTGAAATCAAACGACCTTGACCTAACTGCGATGGCGCGTGCCATAGATGACTTATTCGGCACTGGAAGTGAAACGACCACCACTACAATATTGTGGTGTATTGTGTACGCCTTACATTACCCTGAAATGCAAGAGGAGGTATACAAGGAGATTGTAGAGCACGTGCGATCTAACCACGTGTCGACAATCCTCGACAGGACAAAGCTTAAATATGTGAGTGCCTTCATTATGGAAACCCAGAGGAAAGCGAGCATTTTACCAATGAGTCTTTGACACACGTGTACAGAAGATTCAACCATTCGAGGGTTCTCTATACCGAGAGGCACCTAGATAATTTCCAATCTTGACTGCGTCCTTCACGATGAACACATTTAGACCTGAGAGGTTCCTCGATGGAAATGGGAGTCTGATCTCCAGAGAAGAATTAATTCCGTGCTCAACTGGTCGCAGAGCTTTTGTAGGAGAGGGGCTTGCCAAGATGGAACGTTACATCTTATTGGCCATCTTATTCCAGACATTCCGGACGACCCTAACAACTTGCCACCACTTGAGGAAGATTTTGGTCTCACATCACCACCATTACCATACCAAGTGAAATGTATTCAGCGAATGCGAGTAATTGATAAAGTTAACTGATGAAATGTACAATATCAGTTGAATAGTCTTGTAATTTAACGAAAATTTAGATAATTTTTAATATTGCAGTTTAAGAGAAAATTTATATTTAATGAAATTTCTAGCAAACATAATATGCCACGGTGTTCTGTAAAATATTTATTGTCATTTTTGCAAAACCATTTTAAAAGTACGATTTTTAAAACAGTAAAGATTTGTAACTTGTTTTTACAGTTTCTTTAAAAATTAATATGTTTTAAGAAAAAAAATGTTTAATACATATTGTCATATCTTAAACTTCTCGAAAAATTCAGGGAAAAAACAACAACTAACATTGAAATTTATCTGTGATTGGCATACAAACATTATTACTTAAGATAACCACTATTATTTTGATATTTAATATCTCTTTCTGTTCTTTGAAATTTCATATATTGTTTAAAGTTTAAAGTAATAAAAGAATTAAATGAGGGACGACGAACGTGACCGAAATTGGGTAAGTCAATACGTGATCAGAAATTTGACACTGCCGTTTAAGGCCGTTCGCACATTAGAAAAAAAACATTGTTGTGTGTTACTAGACTATACTCCTTCCACTTTTTTTTAGTCATATTTAGTCTTTTTCTGTACACCTACATTTAATTTAAAAAATCCATAAAAAACCACGTTTTTTTACTATAAATCCTTTATATAGGAGACATAACTAAAAGAGTATTCATTATAATACGCAGCGCAAGACAATCCAAAAATACACAATTTTAGTTATGTCTCGTAAAACATGTTTATTATAATGCGCACCGATCGGGAATATCTTTTTAAAAAGTATTGTCAATATAATACGCACCGAATTGCACAACAGGAAAGTATTAATAAATAGGTCGTTCAATGTAATACGCACCGTGACACTCTATCTAAAAAAAATAACATGATACATAGAGATAAATAAAATAAATTAAAAATTCAATAATTTAATTACAGTACATGCGATCGATGTGAAAATGTGATACATCATTTTTATCATCGGCACAAAACTGCCTGCAAAATTTCAGCTCGCTAGCTTACGAGAAAGTAGGTTAAAAATTGATCCAAATTTTCTTCGGCAGGCAAGCAAGGAAACCACGAGTTAGTATAAAGGATTTTAAAATGACTCTTTGCGCTAACGAAACTGTTGTTGTAGTTTATTGTTGTTTTCTCCCATCGTTTTGAAAGCAGCTACTGACAATTATGACGTAAAAAAAACACTCTTTTTTATGACAAAGATGGTGCATTTTTTTCTTTTTAAAAATCCGGCTTATTAAAAGATAAAAGATTGTTGAATCCCTGAAACGTTACCGTACAATAAAATAACAACGTATTTTAAAGTTTTCATAACTTTAATTTTTTATTACACTGTTTATCACCTGACTACAAAATGTCTGCAATATAATATTAATACTTGTTTTGACAGTTTAACTTTCAAATAAAAAATTATATATAAAGGTTATCTTATTTAAGAACTGAAATGATGTATGAGAAATTGAACTAAACGTAACGTGGTGTTTACTTTGTAGATACATTGGCTGTACGTTAATTTTTTAAAAATAGTTTGTATACTTCAAATGGCCTCTTCACATCGCCTTTGGTTGAAATGACAAATAGCCGACCATGTCAATACGCGATAAATCATGGCCAAAGAGTGTTTTTTTTACCTACATGTGGGGTCACTACATTAGTTTCGCATCGACCTTGTAAGACCCAAGTAAGAACGTCTTTGGAGTAGCTTGAACTGCAGTCATGAAAAATATGTCACTGAGATCAGTGATCAGCTTATGGGTTTCTAGCACTCATGAATACTACGAATAAGCGCAGGACGCAATAATCTTCTGTATTTAAGGAGCGTCTGTAATATATTATATGGGAGTCTGAGCTCTAAAATGATGTGCGATTAGGTCTCAATCCTGAGATGTTGAGTCACCTAGTGCATTCCAGACTTCTTACCGCCTCTTATTACATCACGGATTTTTTATTAAACATTAATTGTGTGGAATTCCTTAAAAACAAAATAATTAGTAATTAACCTATTGAACTGCGTTAAATAAATTTATAATAGTAAAAATGAGCGTGAAGCATTCACTTAGAGATATTTTAGGTCGATGAAAAATGCTATTAGAAAGAAAATATGAAAATAAATATGATTAATAAAGAATATTTAACATTTCACAACTTGAGGGTATTTAGTCTATGAATTGACATTATTTTCTCTCTTGATGTCATATTTTATTTTGTATATTAATTGAGGCTGAGTTCGCATTTAAAATTTAAAAACACCTTTCCTGTGATAAAAAACCAATCTCGCAGCAGGTTAAGTGGAACTTTCAACTTCACACACAGACATTGAACATGACATCTTAAATCACGAACCGCCCATTTTTGTCAAAATGGATAATTTTTTATACTTATGTGGAACAGTGATTCTCACAGCAGTGACCTTCGGACAATTGTTTGTTTGGAGCTCTCTGTCGTCTGTCTGCTATGCAAATGTTATAATATCATCTATTAGGAGATTCATTCATTTGACCACGATTACATACAAAAATGAAATGGGCTAAGAGTATTATTTAATAATTTTTTTATTATTGGTAGAGGGTGGTAGTGATAACGCTTTAATGAAGAGAGGAAGTTTCTGTAGAGTAGATGTAAGCCTAAAAAAGGTTCACCAAGCTAACGAACGGATCTGCAATAAGCCTTCCCAGCGAATACAAAAAATACAAGAAGTTTCTAATGGCACGGCGTTTTTTAAAGTGTTTTTCATACAGTGCCATTACCTTAAAAAGCTCCAAAAAAAATAATTAAAAAAATGAGAACCCTTCTGTGTACCTGGCGTTTTCTTATAAATGAAAATTGCGTTCAAACATGTTCTATTTCACACATGCGTTCTTAGGCCAGCGCATATTTCATTCCCTCAAAGATAAGTTGCAGCTTTTGTATTATTATATTTCAGTGGGTTTAAAATTTAGTGCTAAGTAAATCTGTGTTAAGAGCAAGATGTAGTTGATTTAGGACATCATTTGGCTACTTTCATTGAATAGAATACTTTATTTTGATAAATATTAAATTTTGCACTTGTAAGTTAATACTTTAATCTCTCTCTCTCTCTCTCACATTCAAACACATCCAAACATAATTCCACTGATTCCAGCTCTTGTTTCTTGTAAGCTGATATTTTATGATATTTTTTATCATTTCACATGACTGAACGTTTTGAGTTGAAATTTAAATTTTTATTAATGTTATAGGGACACGTAATAAAATGGATTCTGTAAAAAAGATAGCATATTTTCTTCAACAAGGCAGTGTCTAAAGTATAATTTCATAACCTTTATCCTAAATTGATATACAATGGTAACACTGATGAAAATGTTGCCAAGCCTTTTGTTAATACATGTTAAAATTAACAAAGATGATTTTTTTTACATATCTCCCATGAGTTTTCTGTATATTATTTTCGCATAATTGTGTTTATATTTAACAGGTTTCGTTATGTTTGCGGAGGCATTATTTCATCCAAATCTGATGTCATTGGCTGTCTTCATCCTTGTTTTGGTGACGTCATGGTTATGGTTGACAAAAAGTCCAAAGAACTTCCCTCCATCCCCTGGGCTTGCCTTACCTTTTATCGGACACCTCTATCTAATGGGACGTAATCCAAGACGGCGATTCAAAGAATGGAATAAAACTCTGGGTGATGTTTTCAGTCTCAAGATGGGAAGCAAGCAGGTCGTGGTGGTCAATGGCTTGGAACTTATTAAATTGACACTTGCAAAAAAAGGTGATTCCTTTTCTGGAAGACCTGTAGATGATTTTATGAATGCTCATTTTCCCCGCATAAGAAATGGAATCGCCTTTTCATCAGGAGCTCCCTGGAAAGCTCAAAGGTCCATTGGACTAACGATATTACGAAACATTGGAATGGGTAAAAATGTGTTGGCTGAAAATATTTCCGAAGAATTATCATTTTTAATTGACGAGATAATTTCAACCAAAGGAACGCCGGTCGACCCAGAAGCACTAATTTACCCCAGCATTTCCAATGTCATTTGTTCTTTGATTTTTGGCAAAAGATTTGATAAAAAGGATGAAAAATTCGTAAAACTCATCGATATGTTACACACATTTGTTCACGTCTTTAACGGGGTCACAGTTATCAACCATTGGCATCTTCTGAAGTATGTTCCTTTTGATCCTTTTCAAGGCAAAGCTTTGATAAAGGCTCTTAAGGGGCTGGAAGAGTTCTCAAGTGAAATGATTCATCAAGTTTCCGACAAGAGCGATGAAAAGGATCCAGATAATTTTATTCTTGCTTATCTTGACGAAATGCAGAAGCTGAAGTCAGCCGGACAGTCTACTCTCCTCGACACCATCAGCTTGGCGTCTTGCATCGATGATTTATTTGCTGCTGGGACAGAAACTATCACCACGACCATTTTATGGTGCATACTTTACGCCGTCAATTTTCCAGAGATCCAGGAGAAAGTCCACAGGGAGATTGTAGAGCAGATTGAAACCAACAGATCGCCATCCGTTAATGACAGGCACGTGTTAAAACAGTTGAACGCGTTTATAATGGAAACCCAGAGACTGTCCAGCATCTTACCATTAAACGTACCCCATCTATGTATAGAGGATGAGATCATCGGCGGATTTTCTATTCCAAAAGGAACCACAATCATTCCAAGCCTAGATTCCGTCCATCACGACGTTAGAATATGGGGGGATCCTCAAAATTTCCGACCAGAAAGGTTCATTGATGACATTGGGAATCTGAAAACAGCAGATGAGCTCATTCCTTTTTCGATTGGTAAACGATTTTGTATAGGCGAATCGTTGGCTAAAATGGAGCTCTTCCTGTATATGGCTAAATTGTTTAAGAAATTTCAGTTTACTGCTGTTGACTCCAACAATTTACCTCCCCTTGTTGAAGTGTTTGGAATCACAACACCTCCAGTACATTATCAAGTCAAATTTGTGGAAAGAAAACCATAACGACTGGTATATTGTATCAATAAGACATACATTTTATACAGGATATTCACAAAGTCTCGGTACATACACATTTTAATATTTTATTTATTTATTATTATATATTAATTACAGATATTGCATCACTTAAATGAAGACGACCCCGATAGACGAATTTAGCGAGGCGCATCAGAAAGTATAATTGCCTAAACATTATAATTAAATAAAAAAATTTTGTTCTATGAAAAATAAAATTCGTATGTACCCAGGCTTTGTGGACACCCTTAATTAAATTTTCCATAAAGTATATTTTATTTTAATGATTGTAACGCAAATAATGTTTGTTATTTAAAAAAAAATAGACTGGATAAACATTTCTAAACAATATATTTTCTTTTTAGTAATATATAGACTAAATATATATTTTATAATGCCTCTACCGTGCATTTTCCCCGATGTAAGACAAACTATGCGCTCTATTTAAATTGTTATGTGAATTTATTTTTCTTAAATAAAAAAAATCTGTATGGTTTTTAACCCTTTAATAATTAAACAATTAATACTTGAATAAAACAAATAAAATGTATATATTATCAAGCACTACTCCTTTGGGAAGAATGGATTTACTTAGGATAACACATTATATTTTGACAGCAGTTCATTCTAAACCTGTGATAAACACAGTATCGACAATATCTAAAATTACCCAGAAGTGGATTTGTTTTTGTTTGGAAAATTAGCTGGGACATATTGTATATTTAATCTATCCTTTCATGTACTAAAGTTTTGCTAGGCTAAATACTAGAAACTTGATGACTTTTATTATAAAAACTACATTCATGACACTATTAAAATGATAAATTAACTTATCAGAAAATTGAGTCGTTTTGAATTGTTCAAATAATTTATTAAGGGAACATAGCCCATTCTTTCTTTTTGTTGTTCTCTTGTAAGTAATGACTTATTGGTCGTTACAGACTGTCTTTCTTGAATTTTTTTTCAAGATAACTTTTGTAGGAGAAAAGTTCTTACATTTCCGTCTCTCTAGTTGTTTCGGTACAAATAGATACATCTATATTACATTTGAAGCACTTATCAAAATATTACTCAAAGAAAGCACACCATCGTTGTAATTAGCTTGGTAATACATCTTAGAAGTATCCAGAATTAATATCCATAAATTACAGTTTGAATAGTTTTTTTTAAAAATAAATAAAAGTATCTTATTGAGATTTAGATCCATATATTCCTAAACATATCAAAACCAGTTTATTTTTGCACATATCTGACATTAGACTTTAAGTTTAGTTTATGGTGAGTATAACTAGGTTCACGTATAACTGAGGTCAGAACATTCTCTACAAAGATTACCTTTGAATTGTGTTAGTTAAATAGGTTCAATGAAAAAGAAAAAGATAATTTCAACAAGTTAACTTGACGCAAACCATTTGTGTATGCGTATGTGTTCGTTTGTGTTTATGTGTGCATTGGGGCCAAAACTACCAGTGCCACCATTCTTGTTAAGTCTAATTTGCAAATGAAGAGACAGCAAAAATATATTTAAAAAACGAAAAAAACAACGTGAAAGATTTTTTAGAACATTATAAATCAAGCTGATACTTTAACTTGTAATAATGAAAGTTACATTTTGTTATATCTTCGAAGTTATAAATAGACTGCCACGGTGCTAGTTATTGATAAAAAAGAGAATAATCAGTGTCATGAATTTATTTTTGTGGTTTATGGTTTTTCTTCAAAGCCTCAATTGACTCCCTTCCATTTATTTAAATATATTTTAAAAATCCACTTAAATAGCATCTACATTTTTCAACCAGCAAATAGCATAAACGTTAAAATAAATTGAAACATACAATAACATGTGCTCCATTAACTGTTAAGCGTTTAAGCGTATACGCAAAAAAAAATTGACTAGGAAAAAAAAACAACTTGTGTGATGAAAACAAATTACAACTTTATTAATACACTTATACACAAGAAGAAGTTTTGGCTCATTCATTTGTAAGTACAAATAGGTGAACAAATTTATTTAAGTTAAATATCAATATACATAACTTGCTATGTATGTTAGTAACGATACTAATTTTAGAAAGCAGTGCACCGCTAAAAGAAAAGGCCTTGAAAATTTTTTTACTGCACCAAAAATAACTCTTTTCGAACGTCCCAAAGAATTTCAATATGAAAATGAGATTTAAGTTTTTCTCTCTTTGTCTCTACAATTTATGATCATTTAATTATTTAATTAATTTATTTCAGCTGAAATGTATTTATTTTGAGAACTTCCGTTATTTTTGACGGGTAATACATAGATTATATAATACATAATGTACCATGGAACAGTAATAATGGCTCCCCAGACTGTCACAAGAGATATAAATCAGGATAGAGAAGGTCATTTGTTAATGTGATTTAAAAGCGATCAACAACCCAATTTTCTTCGATGTTTTCTTTTCAAATAACGAACATCATCACTTATGGTTGTGGATATTGATAATATAATAATAATAATAATAATAATTGATAATTTATATAGCGCTGTATCCCAGTAAGGAACCGGACTCACAGCGCTTCACATGGAGATCATAACATACATATAATAATTAAATAACCATTCATACCATAATAACAACATAAAGGACAGTACATTACACATAAGCTACGCTAATCATTAAAATAAAAGTTGTTTCATTAATTTAGTAAATACATTTTGAAAGAAGCGTCTTAAGTGCAGTCTTGAAGGACATGGTAGTTGGAATACTACGGATGTGTAATGGTAGAGAATTCCATTGTTTGGCTGCACAAAAAAGAGAATGACCTTTCGCCAAAAGTTTTAGTTCGTGTCTTAGGAACACAGAGAATACGTGTGTCTGCAGAAGAGCGTAGCTGACGACTGGGTGACTAGACCGACAGAAGTTCAGTAAGATAGGAAAGAGATGAGTCAGATGAGTCAGAAAAGAAGTTGTGACAGAGAACAGCCAGTTTATAATCAATTCGAGCTTGTATAGGTAGCCAATGAAGTGAGTAAAGTAGCGGATAACATGGTCATGTTTTTTTGCCTTAAGAACTAGTCTGGCAGCTGAATTTTCAAAGTTTGACCTCACAGCAAAAGAAGGAGATAAATTATGAGGTGGTAACATCGTTCTGTCAAGCTCAGCCCGAATTTCGGCAATTTTGTTTGTAAAAAATTACAAAATATAGCTGGTTGTTGATGCAATGGATATACAGAGGGAAGGACCACAGCTTTACCACTCCCTCTGAGGTTATTACATACATTAAATAGTTGCCTACTAGTACTACTTGTGATTATTTTATTACTATAGTATGAATTTTTGGCTTGATGTACGACGCTTGGCGGTATAATAAATTTGCTTATGTACGACAAGTCTTGTCTTCAACCACGTCATATAAATATAAATATTTTAATTAGTGAAAAAAACAACTAAAAATCTTTTTAGTCATAACGTTTTTTCCATAAAAAGAAATTGAGCTGCACAATCGAATTAAAAACTGAAATGACAGTTGTTTTACTACCAATTACGTAGTTTTTTCCGTTATGTTTTATAATTTGTATAATCTGAATCAATGTTCCCTTTAAGCTTCGCAGCAACAGGTATCTGACCGACGCTGCGCTGCAGTTAAAAAATACCACGCAGAAATAATTGATGCGTCGCAACTTTGCACACAATGTTTTTAACGCAATTTCCTTCGGAAAATTTGCATTTATATATTTGAAACTAGGTGTTGTAGGGCGCCTACGGCACCCACTTTTTTTTGGGTCAAAAGCCCAAGTAACTTATCCTTGTCTTGTTTGATAAGTAGGAACTATTACACTTCCTGAAATGTACACAAAGTATTTCATAATTATAAATCCTCAAATCCTCTTTTTACATCGCTCTCTTTTCCAAAATTAGAATATAAGCTAAAACAATGACGTCATTTAGTGTTTTTTTTACGGCGAGAATGTTTTAATTTATAATTATTTTGCACACCTCCTGATGCGCGCCATGTATATATCATCCTATTTAATAAAAGCAATTTTCTGTCCGTTCTGTCCGGTCATCTATAGCGATTGGTCTCTTAAACACATATGACTACTACAGCCAATCATATTGAACACGTTTACGAGGACGTTCAAAACGAGTTATTTTTGGTGCAGTATTTCTTCCAAGACTTTATTTTGAGTTATGCGCGTAGGGATTTATAGTCAAAAGCTCTGTTTTTAAGAGTTATTTATTTTAGCTATAATGAATAGTAATTTTGACGCGTTGCACATATATGCCGGTCAAGACGGCTGTTGAGTTACAACAACATGCCACTGAACGGTGGCGGAACGTCCTTTGGACGGGCTTTGTTGCTCGTATTTAAATATAAGCTCAAAATAAATTACGTCATAGTGTTACCGATACATACTCCAACCAAACTGTGACTTGCGCTATTATATTGTTTATATCTGGCCAGTCTTTTTGAGCCTTTAACAGCAACTCTCTCTGAACCATACCAGAAATATGTTAAGGAGGTCCCAAGAATGTGCACGGGCCAACAAAAATACCGAAAAGGTTTACTGGATTTCCTGGAAAATAAAAAAAAACAAAACCAAAAAAACAAACAAACAAAACAAACAAACAAAAAACGAAAAATATTAGTATTTGTCAATTTCTCAGCAACAATATCGGTTGAAACAAACGCCAAACGATAGCTAATAATATTTAGAACAATGTTGGAGAAGGAATTAAAAAAAAATCTCTTTTCGATCGACTCCCGTACTTTTAGATAGCAATTGTTTTATTTAGTTTCAGAATGATTGATTTGAAATGAATTTTAATGTAATCTATAATGATAGTTAATGGGCTTTTCATGCTTTGTGAATGCTAATGTTAGACTGTTGCGCAGTGCGCATAAATTATGTTGACACATTCTTGGTGGAAAGTAGAAAGAGGGGATATGAACTCATAGAGAAAATATGCGATATTGAACAGACATTAAACAACCCGAAAAAAACAAAGTTTTTGAATATAAATCCCTTATATATGAGACAGAACTGAAAGTATTGATTATGTTCAAACGCGACGGACATTTACAGACTGAAACTGACTGAACTCCCCTTACTGTTAAACACGAGATTTGGTCATGGATGTCTGGAGTGACCTCCAGTGACACGTGGATGTCAACAATTGCAGAAGGATACAAAGAGTTACATAGAGATAAAATAAAAATGCATTAATTTAATTACGGTATATTCGATCGAGCTGAAATTTTGCTACAATCCATTGTTATGTGACACAAGTCTATATGCTAAATTTCAGCTGGATGGCGTCACGAAAAGTGGGTATTTTTAAATCCCTTATATTAACTTCACCGCCATCTCGTCATCTCTGTCTTGGGCGGGCGGAAAAACAAAAGTATAAAATGACCCACTTCCCGTGATTCGATCGAGCTGAAATTAGGCACACGGGCCCGTCGTACCTAACAATGCATCGTATCAAAATTTCAGATCGATCGAACGTACCGTAATTAAATTAATGCATTTTTAGTTTATCCTTATATAACGTATGTAATTCAAATTCACTGTTTGTTATTGTTTTTTTTTCACGTGATTTTTCAGTCACGCGTTGACGCGACCCATCGAAGTACCGGCGTGCTTTTGTTTACATTTTACGTGTCACGCTGAGCTCGGTCCAGTGACAGGTGACCAGATCTTTACCCTCTCCCACCCGCCCCCAAGGGCTATAAAGCAAAGGAAAGTTAAGACAGATTCAGGCTGTAAATGTTTATCGCGTTGGAACATAATCAATACTTTCAGTTCTGTCTCATAATATAAGGGATTTTTGTCAAAAACTTTGTTTTTTACGTTTTTAAAATTTTTACTTTTGTTTTAACGCACCCCTGCCCGACGAACCTACCGCGAGACCACGAAAAGACGGTGAAGTTATTATAAGGAATTTAAAAATATCAGTATTTTGTCAATTTCTCGCCAACCACATTTATCGGGTTAAAACAAACGCAAAACGATAGCTATTAATATTTAGAACAATGTTCGGAAAGGAATATTTGTGAAAAATATCTGTCCTTTCGACTCCCGTAATTTTAACTGCACTTTGTAGATTGCAATTGTTTTGTTTACTTTCTGAATTATTAATTTTAAATGACATTTAATGTAATCTAGAATGCTTTGCCTTGAATTAAAAAGTCGGAAATTCTTTGTTGAAAATTGTGTTTAAATACTCATTCGAGTTTTTATTGCTTGATTTTTTTGTACACTGAAAAGAACTACTACAAATGCAGGTACAATTCAATGATTTTCGTAAATATGATTTACATTTAATTTTGCCTTCAAATGGAACAGCGCATTTCATTAGATAAAATTTGGAATTTCAACATTTAAATATTTTATTTTAGTGGGCATTATGGTATTTGAATTTGAATAGAATTGAATGATTTTATTTAGTATTTGCGTTATGCGGTTACAAAATGAGATAATAGTTTTAGTGAGAATTTATACACCAAGACTTGATCTAATATTTACTTTAAGACGGGCTTTAATACTAGTATATAAAGCAAATTTTTACTAAAAGGTAACATTAAATACATGGAAAATTCAGCTCACAAGAAGACTACTGCTATTAAGAGCTCAAATAATTTAGGACCAGTCTATTGTGGTTCTTTTTGTATACTAAATATATCATTTAAATCAGATGTACAACATAACATGGGTAGTTCCAGCTCTAACAATATTATTCATCGAATTCAAGATTTTATTTATTTTTGTTAGCGCGTAGCGTGGGTATTGGGATTGGCCGCCCGGGGTAGTACCTAAGTTTGCACCCCACCCCCCCACTTCCATCCCCAGGAAAATTATAAAATATTATAAAGAAAATATACTTTTTGTTGGAAAGTAATATTAGTACACAATTCATTTTTAAATTAGAAATAAATATAATATCTTAGTGTATTTATTATTGATAGTTATTAATTTTTCATTAAATTTACTTTAGAGAGGCTTCTCTCGCAGCAGGCATTACTTGCGGCAATAGTTAGCAATATTCTAAAAAATGTTATTATTGTAGGCAGGGTAATTTCGAGCCTATATTTTTTAAAGTAAACTTCGATAAATCAGGTGGGCTTGAATTAATTAATTCATTTTTTACACCTGAGATAAAATAGTTTATACTCTAATTTGAAGGTAAAATGTCGAATTCCAGTAGATTAGCTGGTGTATGAAAATCATATATGTTTTCCAAATTTTCAAACTGCTAAAACCTCATCCGAATCTAAACAGTAATCTAACTTATGAAGTATACAACGTTTTTCAACTGTTTTTCTACACCACATTGCTACATTTTTGCTTCCATCGCCAAAAAGTTGTTCTCTCGTTCTTTGACGGAAGTTTCAATTAAAACGATAAGGTCTCCGCATTAAACTTTTAGCAAAAGTCAAAGCATTCTTTACGCATTCCATTAGTTCTCTGTGAGTAGCCTCAGTTGTTCATTTTTAGCCCATACAGTTATAAATAATTTAGGGCATAATTGTCTTCAAAACGTCTAAACATAAGAAAAGAACACGATTTCATTGTGACTAGCAAAGTTCCTGCCCCTGTCCGTGTGTTAAGATTTTGGTGGCTCTTTCAGTTTTTCTATTGCTTTCAAAATAACATAATAATGGCTACATCGTATATTCACTATGTTTAGTTCTGGAGTCTGTTTAATGTCTTGCCTGTAGCAGCTAGTTGAGCTTGGCAAAGATGTGTTGACATGGAAAAGAAGGCGTAACAAAGTTTTAGTGTACAAAAAATATAAAGAGTTTATTTGGGTGGGAGCAGCATGTAAAAAAAAATCAGGTTTAATGAATTGTTTTATTAGAGTAATAATTTATCACTGAGATTTATGTATCGTAGTGTTTCTGGAGATCCTGTATACTTTCCAGTCATGAAAGAGTAATATCAAACGTTGGGCCTCTGTAGTCTATTATTTTAAGACCAACTACTTAAAACTTAATATTTCATAAATATTGTAAGCAGATTCATTTTTTCATTCAATTAAATATTTGAAAGATTCTACAAAATCTAATTTCTGATATTCATTTTTACACATCGCAAACTTGGCTTTGTGTGATCCTCTTCTGAAATATCTGGAGAGCTTTTAAGTATAATTAACTACTGTTTTGGCACTGAAAGATGATTGTTGCCGAACTTTATCTCCTACAACGAGCAAATTTTTGAATTTGTGTCCTTATTATTACTTTCTAATAAAGACTATCTTTACTTTAAGGGCCATCCATAAATGACGTCACGCGATTTTGGCCGATTTTACCTAACCGTCACAAAACTTAGACCTCTCCTCCAAGCTGTGACCCCCCCTCCCTAAAAGCAGTATTTTCTATTTGAAAATGAGCATGTTTCAAATCAATGTATTGCCATTTTAGTATGTATTTAGTGTAAGACTGCACTGTAATATCGTAACACGAGTGAATCCATGTAAAACGTCATAAAATAAATAGTAAGAAATCGAATATTTAAGTGTAAATTTGATTTAAAATCATGTTTTGACGTGACGTCACAATTCTTAAACTCCCCTCCCCCTCGTCACACATCGTCACAAATGTGGGTACCCCCTCCCCCCTAGGTGCGTGACGTCATTTATGAACGGACTCTTATAGCATTAACATATTTTTCGGTGGGGGGGGTTGGCAAATTTGGGTTCTGCCCCCGGGCGGCACATACCCACGCTACGCCACTGTTTGAAAATAGAAAGTTTCACATATTTTAGGCCAGTTCCTTTATTTCTTTTTATATTTCGTTTTTCTTTTCTTTTGATTAAAAAAATTCACTTTTTCTACAAAGTTTGCTTCTTAGAAGCTAATGAACGACAATAATTTTGCCCCCCCCCCTTCTATCAAAGTGCCGCCCGGGGCATTTACCCACATGCCCTTTCTGTACGCCTCATTTACTTGCCCTCTATCATTTGCTTCTGGTTTAAAACCGGAATCCTTGTTATCATGGCCTTGTGCACTTTAGGCCTTGACATAGTTACTTATTATTTGAAACTGTGGCCGGTAGCTGTAAAGTACATCCTTTCTTTCATTTGTTTACTCCGTGCTTGAGGGCTCCAGACACTTTTGGTTTCCTATTGCAGCATCTGCATATCGCCTGACGTGTGTTACGCGGATGAAATTTGAATCAGAAGGAAAGAAATTCATCAACCTATAGGTAAGCCTCAATAAAACCCATATTTTCGGTTTATGCAAAAGAAAGAAAAAAACTAACTATTTATTATTTAACAAAATTATAAAGTTTAAAACTCTCTTAGAAAATAAAAGAAAAAAATTATTTTTACGACATTTCTGGAAATTATTTAAATACTTTAAACCAGTTTCAAGATTATTGCGATTACATTGTTGTCTTGCGGGTGTGTATGATCCACTTCTATTTTCTTCCTAGCAATGGTTTCTAGTGTCTCTAGTCAGAACAAATGCGCAAATATTCGTTTCTTTCAATACTACTTCTCGTTATTTGTGTATTACGTTAATTTTATGTGAATTTTTTTTAATACAGACATTTGTATCCCCATCCGGTTTAAATATTTTCTTTAAAATATTTTTTTGGGTTTATTTTTCCCCTCCTCATTCCTCTTTTTCAAACCCGCTGGCTTTTTTAGGTTGTAACTTGCTCTTTTGATCTTTTCAATTTGTTTAGTATTGTTTTCTTCCTATTGTGTTTTCTTTGTTGATTAAAAAATTTCTTTAAAATTCTGTCATCCAGTCCTTTATTTCTTTCTTGTTTGTACTTACTAAATAAATAAACTGCGCTACCTTAATCTTTAATTGAAATTAATTTTACTTTCATTATTATTATACATTTCCATCAAAATATATTTTTTATCATGTGACAGGTAACATGGATCTATCGCCTTTCTTAGAGCCAAATCTGAAGTCAGCGATACTAGTCTTCCTTATTTTGGTGGCGTCATGGTTTTGGTTTAGAAAAAGCCCAAATAACTTACCCCCGTCTCCCGGGATTGCCTTGCCATTTATTGGACACCTGTATCTCATAGGTTCCAATCCAAGAAAGAGATTCAAAGAATGGAACAAAAGGCTCGGGGATATCTTTAGTCTCCAGATGGGAAGATCTCTAGTTGTTGTATTGAATGGCCCTGGCCTCATCCGAGAAGCGCTGGTCAAACAAGGGGATTCTTTTGCAGCACGCCCTGTCGATGACATTATTAATGTTCAATTTCCTGACCGAAGAAAAGGAATCGGATTTTCATCAGGAGCTCACTGGAAAGCTCAAAGGTCAACGGCTTTAATGATCTTAAAAACACTTGGCATGGGCACAAACATCTTGGCTGAAAAGATTTCGGAAGAGTTAAACTTTTTAGTTGAAGAGATAAGGTCAACAAACGAAAGACCGACTGAATTAAAAACAGTTATATATACCAGCGTGGCAAATGTTATTTGTTCTATAATTTTTGGGAAAAGATTCGAATACGACAGCCCTAAATTTAAAAGGCTCATGAATCACTTGAACACACTGGTAAAACTTTTCAATGGAATTACAATCATAAACTATTTTCCATTTTTAAGGCACATTCCATTTGATCCGTTCAAAGGAAAAATACTTCTGAACACTCTTTATGAGCTGGATGTATTTTCTAATGAAATGGTAGTTGAGGTTTCACTTCAGTCCCAGGAGAAAAATTCAGATAACTTCATCTTGGCTTATCTTGGTGAAATGAAGAGACAGGAATCCACAGACCAGCCTACTTACCTTGACACCACCAGTTTAGCTCGTTGTATTGATGATTTGTTTGCCGCAGGGACGGAGTCAACAAGTGGCACCCTTCTGTGGGGAATCCTTTACTCTTTACACCACCCAGACATTCAGGAGAAAGTTTACCAAGAGATTGTTGAGGAGATAGGGACCAACAGATCACCATCAGTGAATGACAGACCTAAGCTGGCGTATTTAAACGCTTACATAATGGAGACACAAAGGTTGGCAAGCTTGGTGCCCTTTAGTGTCGTCCGTCTGTGCACCGAGGATTCGACAGTCGGTGGGCACTTAATTCCCAAAGGCACCATAATCATGCCTAACCTTGATTCCGTCCATCATAGCGAGAAAATTTGGGGGGATCCTCACAACTTTAGGCCAGAAAGATTCATTGATTTCCATGGAAAACTGAAAACAACAGAAGATCTCATTCCTTTTTCTGTTGGTAAAAGAGTTTGCCTTGGTGAAGCCTTAGCTAGAATGGAGCTGTTCTTGTACATGGGAAATTTGTTTCAGAAATTTAAATTTTCACCAGCTGATCCACAAAGATTGCCACCTCTTCCTGAAGTGTTTGGTATCAACGCCCCGCCAATTCAATATGAAGTTAAATGTGTTGCCAGATGATGCAAAAGAGTGCAAGACGATGCAACAACTCTCATTTTGTGTGCTGATTTTTTTCATTTATAAAATGAGTATATTCAAAACTGTGTATGGCATCATGTATACATGGAACTTTCTTAAAGAGCCAGTTAAATGTATGCTCTATTTTTGTTTAAACATATATCCGTACATTTAATAAAAATGTTCTTTCTTCATTACGCATTACATTTTCTAAGGATGCTATTTTTGTGTATGTTTTTCCTTAGCCTTTTAGTCTGATAGAAAAACTCAATTGTTTTTGTCTTTTTTAATTTTTTAGGATAGGTCTGAAATTTTTCACGCTTTTTTGGTCTCAGTTGTAATTAAATTATTTAAAAAAATAATTTAGTATGTCGGCACTGACCCCCAGAGACCATTAAAGACCACTTCGGGTTAAATCACGCTCTGAAATTTTAATATCCCAATTTGATATGCAGTTTCAGAGAAATTTTTCGAGAATATTTTTACCCCCCTGATGACGTATGTAAATGCAAAGAAGTTGTATGATTATATAAATATATTAACTTAAAATATTTCATCAATGAACAAATAACAAAAATGCACGCAGGCGCATAGACGGTAACTATGTGTTTATACATTTTAAAATAAGTGTAACACACATGTAGGGTAAGAGTAGATATCGCAAGAAAAAACATAGGATGTAAAACACGTTTGCTATGCTTGGAAATAACGTGGTACTGAGATTTTCAAGACACAGAAATGATATTTTAAGTAAGACATAAAACTTGTGCGGTTCGTATGACGCGCAACTAGCAAGTTAATCAAATAACAAAACACAAGAAATAAAGTTTTTCAAGTAAGACAAGTACTTCACACCAATAAAATTTAATTCAGCTAAAAAAAATCCTAATGTAATAAAAGCAGGTCAGGTGATGCTGATTTTATGTAAGAAAGACACACACGGATCAAAGACTCAAGGATTTGAGAAGTTATGCCGTAAACTAGCTCCCTGATGTCAGCCCAGACAGTTTCCATGTTTTGGTGTTTCAGGGTTACGGATTTTAGCTGATCTAATAAGGCGGACTCAATAGACTGTTTAAAACTAGCGCAATTTAGCTTAGTTAGATTAAGTCAATATGGAGATCTCTTCTTTACCTACGTCTTTTGGACTAAATGCGGATATTCAGCTTGGTGAAGAAAAACTAGTTGTCCAAGATTCGGTCATTTTCACTTCTTGCTTGTCTCTGTCTTTCCTCCTGGTGATCTATGAGATACAACTGCTTGGAGCGAGGTGCATCCATGAAAGCTGAAGGCTGAATATTGTATTTGAGATCACCTGTTAATGTTAATGGCATGTCTAGAGCAACAGGAGATTGGAGCTGTTGCACCAAGTGATTCGAAGTTTTCCTAGTATACCATCCCAGATAATGTTATAGCAACCCACTTTCGCATTAAAGTCACCATACGCCTCGTACGCCTTTACTAGTAATAACTACAGCAATGTACGCCACTAACAGCTCAATCTTTAAGTACCGTATATACTCGTTCGCAAGTCGACCTATTTTGGACAAAATCTAGGGGAAAAAGTTGGGGGGTCGGCTTACGGACGGGTCATAAACGTATTTCTGCATTGATATTGTAAATCGGTATTGTTATTGTAGATCATCAATGTCATTTTCTGCATTCTACATGATTCGACTGCTCTACCGGAAGCTATTGAATATTAATATTATTAAACATCTGCATTTACCTTATTTAATGTTATTTATTTTTGTGAACGTTTTAATAAATTGTTTTACAAATTTTGTTTTGAACAACGAATTTTAATGTATGCGCTTTCGTCACTGTTTACTAAAGAATTTTTTTAAAAATTCCGGTAACTATTGCCTAACAAAGAGCACAAAGACAAAGATAGGCATTTCAAAGTAAACAATCATAATGACCGATTTAGCTTGTGGATTAAAAAAATGTATACCATTTTGTTTAAACTATCCTATTATTTTTTGGGGGTCGGCTTGCTAGCGGGTTACACATTTTAATACTATTCTCTTCCAAAAGTGTGTGTGTGTGGGGGGGGGGTCGGCTTATAAACGAACGGGCTATAGAAAGAGTATAAACGGTACTTATAATTCATGATTAAAAAAAAAGAACGGGAGGCGCGAGGGGCTTCATCTAGCACGGATGAAGGTCCTGACAAAGTTTTACCAACATCAACGAATTTTTACATACGCATAGTGTTTATTATTTGTTTTGAAAAAAAAACACATTGTAAAGTTATGGCTAGCACAGCCGTGGAATGTATTTTTTAATTTTTTTTCTTTTAAATTATTTAAAAAAAAAGAAAAGCATCTCTTCTTTGTCTGCAGTTACATTTAACCACATGCACATCTTGTGTTCAGCACTCCTATGTTGCAGGGATATCGAGAAAGTTGTACCAAGGTACTGATTTATGTTGACTGCGATGAGTCTCAATCTGGAATTAATAGAAGATATAAAAAAAATATTTTGTCTTTTAATCTCTATATATATAAGCCGCATTTGTTGTCTGTCTGTTCCCTAATAACTCAAGATCCAGACAACCAAATAACGTGAAATTTGGTACACGTACACAAAATTATACCGGAAAGGTTATTAAACAGGTTTCGTTCCATATATATAAGATACTGGGGCCCGGGGGCCCAAAATGTAGTTTTTCCCTATATGAGCTATATAAAATAAAAATTATTGAAAATTAAGACGTAAAATAATGACGCAAATTAATAAACATTTTGGTGTCGAGATTAACAAGAAGGCGATTATCGCCATAAAATAATTTTTTTTGTTGTTGTTGCTTTGTTGTTGTTGCTTTTGTTGTTGTAGTTGTTGTTGTTGCTTTGTTGTTGTTGCTGTTGTTGTTGTAGTTGTTGTTTTGTTGTTGTTTTGTTGTTGATGTTTTTGTTGTTGTTTTGTTTTTGTTGTTGTTGCTGTTGTTGTTTTTGTTGTTGTTGCTGTTGTTGTTTTTGTTGTTGTTGCTGTTGTTGTTGCTGTTGCTGCTTTTGTGTTGTTTTTGCTGTTGTTGTCCACATCCCTTGCCCTGCGACGACAATGTCCTTCATGTTGTTGTTGCTTTGTTGTTGTTGCTGTTGTATTTGTTGTTTTGTTGTTGTTGCTTTGTTGTTGTTGCTGTTGTTGTTGCTGTTGTTGTTGTAGTTGTTGTTTTGTTGTTGTTGTTGTAGTTGTTGTTTTGTTGTTGTTTTGTTTTTGTTTTGTTGTTGTTTTTGTTGTTGTTTTGTTTTTGTTGTTTTGTTGTTGTTTTTGTTGTTTTTGTTGTTGTTTTGTTTTTGTTGTTTTGTTGTTGTTTTTGTTGTTTTTGTTTTGTTGCTGTTGTTGTTAAACCCGGGCGGGAGCCGGGTACTTGCCCCTAGTTTTTTAATAATAGCCAAGTGCCTGCAAGCGTTTTGCTCTTAACACAAAATAATACCATAGTAAGTTTGAAAAGAAGAAGGCGTCAAGAAATGAATTTAAATGTTTGTTTATAATTTCGCCCACTCTTAAAGTGCATTCTAAATAGTGTGACAAAAATATACCGAAAAGTATAATCATTGAATATAGGTTTAAAAAAAATTAAATCTTAACTAGAATAGTTTGGAGACAACTCAAAACGTAGTAAAATTCAATGCAAAATAACATTGGTACAAATGAAAACCTTCCTTCAAAACCATTTTAATGCATTAAATAACGTTATTGCTTGTTATGTAAGATAATTTGTGTTCAAAATAGACTGTCCATTTAAGTTATAGTTAATAAAATTTTTAATGGGAATAACGTCCTCCTTCATCAGGTCATAATATTTAATATAAGAAAACGTTAAATAGATTTTAAAAAATCACGCATCAAATGTTTTAAGCCATCTTTGCTGGTCCCTTTGGCTTAAAATATTTAGAACCATTGTTCCAGTTAAAGTAAACACAGATTACGATGTATTATGCTAACCTGGTTTCTTTTCAGTGTTCGCTTTCTTTATCTTTTGAAATAATGCTTTGCCTATGTTTTTTTAAAGAATCACAGGGCCTTTATAAATTCCACTTCTGGGTAAAAGAGAAACGCATTATTTCTTACAATAAGAGCTACAGCTTCCACTATACTTATGAATAAAGTTGCTTAGCTTCTGAAAATAGCTTCTCTGCACTAAATTTTCTAGAAAGCGCGAGGTAAGGGAATAAGAATCTGACAAGGTAAGGTATGTAAATTATGGATATATTGGATTTCTTAGAGATTATAAATGTAAATAAATAAGATCTTGGCAAATGGTAACAATTTTTAATTCCTTTATATTTGCTCGTGGCGTCTGTTTGCTTGCGCCCTTGCGGCCTTGCGGCCTTGCTTGCCGAAAAACTTTGGATCGATTTTTAACCAACTTCCTCGTATGCTAGCGAGCTGAAATTTTGCAGGCAGACTCGTGCCGATGATAAAAATGAAGTTTCAAAATTTCAGATGAATAGAATGTACTGTAATTAAATTAATTAATTTTTAGATTATCTTTATTTAGTTGCGTGTTAAGTTTGAAGAAATTTATATACATTTTTTACATAGAAAATTCACTTATCACTTTTACTGATCAATATGAATTAAGTGACTTAGAACGATTTAAATAATTGATTATAATTAGCTGCTCAATGATACTTAAATTTTAAAAATATTTTAATATCTTTTGTTTACACAATTGAAGTGCTTTTTATTTAAAGCAACAACAACATCAAGCTATCGGATCATCTAGTATACGTTAAAGATGATATTAAACCTATAAGTCTAAAGCTCAATGCTATGTGATAAAGCAAACATTTATAGTGAGTGAACCGGTAAAGAAAAAAAGATTTATAAATATAAGACAAAAAGAAGAAAAAACGTTGATACATATTACTATGTAGTGTTGTTATTCATTTCCTTTTGCGAACATCATCTTAAAAATTGTTCGAATTTCTATTTAAATTTAAAATAATAAAATCTTGAAAGAAAATTTTGCAAATCTAAGACTAGGGGAATTAAAAAGAAATTTTCTTTAGGCTTTTATGTTAACAAAAATGGTTGTTAAAGAAAAGTGGATGACAAGTCTGGCCATAGCCCCAAAGTACATACAACTAACAATTGTATTTCAGGCTTTGGACGGCCAATTCTCGCTTTGGCCGACAAGTCTGGCCATAGCCCCAAAGTACATACAACTAACAATTGTATTTCAGTCTTTGGCCGGCCAATTCTCGAAGTGGCTGGGTATCCTTGGCCAAAGCCCGATGTGGTAATGGAATACTGCCCAGTTAGCGGTACATCTGTCGCTTCTGGTGTGTTGGCATGTACGTGGTAGGAAAAAGTGTGCCACGCTGTGACGAAACTATCGCGTTAGTCTGTCCTGTTCGGAGAAGGCCCAGCCTTTGTGACTTGTTCTTACTATTCTGAAATAGGAGTTTCAGTTTGAGTACTGTATTATTCGAATTTATAACTTCTCTGATGCACATCAGGAACATGCGGAAAAAACATTGATACTTTGAATATGTTGTTACAAGGAAAACCCAATAATAGCGAGGTCTTCACCAAAGAGAAATATATCGCTTTAATAGAGGACGTTAAACAGGCTAATTAAAAAGAGGGAAAAAAAAGAAAGTGTTCACTATCGTCAGTGGCGTAGCTAGAACTTTTGCCACCCGGGGCGGTCTCAAATTTGCCGCCCTTTTAGGGGCCGTCCAAAAATGACGTCACGCAACTGGGTGGGGGGGGGGAGTCACACATTTGACGTCACATCAAAACTCGCAACCGATACTTTATTTAATGACGTTTTACATGGCTTCACGCGTGTTACGATATGACAGTGCAGCCTTACACTAAAATCATATTTAATTAAACAACAAAAAAATGATTTGAAACAAGCTCATGGGGGGGGGGAGCTTAGTGACGTCATATTGAAGAGGGGTTCTACGTTTTTTTCGACGTCGTGTGACGAGGGGGAGGGAGTGAAAAATCAGCCAAAATCGTGTGACGTCATTTATGGACGGCCCCTTAAGTCAATCATAAGATGGTTTTTATAAATTAATAAACATGAATAATATAATTGTAATTGAAACGAAGTGAAGGTGGGGAACATTTTTAACATTGCATGCCCTAATTAAGTAAGCAGTAATAAAAGAGGCCGCATAAGATGATATACCTATAAATTCACATTTATAAAAATACAAGATACTTTTTTTAAAGGCAACAAAAACGTTATTGAGGTCACATTAGTATGTAAACATTTATACATATATTTACCTAATTTTCATAGTAGAAAAATCGTGTATTATGCTATCTAAATTTAAATTTATTTGTTATTTCTTGTTCTTTGGACAATATGCAAGATTTCGTAGTATTAAATCACTCATTGTAGAACGAAGATAATTTTTTTTATCAAATTCAGTTTGGAGAAGCTCCTTTCACAACTGATAAACTGATAGCAATTGTTGAAAAAAATCTCTTAGCAAAATTATAAAATTGGGTACATAATTTTCCAATCAATACTGTTGAATATATTTTAATAGATCAAGGAGGCCTTTTCCCCCGTTTTTCTAACATAATGCCTCTTCTCAGGGCCGGATTAAGCCCTCTTGGTGCCCTAGGCACAAACCCACATGGGTGCCCCCTTTTGCCTCGGGCCCCCAGCCACTTGTATGTTCAATATTAAAAAAAAACGAATAAAGAAAAACAGTCAGTTGTTAACGCATATGTTTGTACTATTTTCACTCATATAAAACATATAATAAGGTATTTCTGTATTAAAATTAATAGTTAATTAATTTTGTAAAAATAAAAGACAAAAATACTGTGAATTTTTGAATAGATGAAAAAGTCAGAGAGAGCACACAATTAAATTCTAAAGTTCTTCTTTCTAGATTTACATCTGGCAAAGCTTTTTGAGTACATCATCAAAAATAATTTTGTGCAACAAGTCTGTTTCAATCATGAGCAAAGATAAGAAACCAATCATTTCTTGTTTCTTTGTCAATCTACTTGCATTTTTTGTACATTTCAACTGAGAAAAAGAGCGCTCAGTTGAAGAATTTTAACCATTAATGTAAAAAATATGCGCAAGGCGATTTCCACATTTGGAAAAGCACACTTGATGTTGTCTCTAACTATTACTTTGTATAGTTCTGCATTACTGAACGTGTTTTCAGATTTTAATGCATGAAACTTGTGGCTAATATATGAATGGGATTTAAATGCTGGACAAACTTCATTTGGAGATGAAGGACGGATTGCAAAAGTTGGAAAACCATGTGAACATCTTCGGGTTTCGTCTTGAACCAAGACACCTATTGAGTCTGTGGATGATGACACGCTATTGAAAAACGTCGTTAATTTTTCCCGTTTGTATAATGAAACAAAGGCAAATCGCTTGTTCAATTAAGTCATTGATACACGAGCACTTTTCATCAACAAACCAGTACCACAATCAACAATTGACATATTGAGGGTCTGGTGTCATATGGTAATGATGTGTGCTCAAAACTTGCAACCTCTATCCGCATACTGCTAACTCAGGCCACTTCCATTGCATCATGTCAGAGATCATTCAAACCTTTCTACCTCTATCCGCATACTGCTAACTCAGGCCACTTCCATTGCATCATGTCAGAGATCATTCAAACCTTGCTACCTCTATCCGCATACTGCTAACTCAGGCCACTTCCATTGCATCATGTCAGAGATCATTCAAACCTTGCTACCTCAATCCGCATACTGCTAACTCAGGCCACTTCCATTGCATCATGTCAGAGATCATTCAAACCTTGCTACCTCTATCCGCATACTGCTAACTCAGGCCACTTCCATTGCATCATGTCAGAGATCATTCAAACCTTGCTATCTCTATCCGCATACTGCTAACTCAGGCCACTTCCATTGCATCATGTCAGAGATCATTCAAACCTTGCTATCTCTATCCGCATACTGCTAACGCTGGCCACTTCCATTGCATCATGTCAGAGATCATTCAAACCTTGCTACCTCTATCCGCATACTGCTAACGCTGGCCACTGCCATTGCACCATGTCAGAGATCATCCTCAAACAAAATTTAAACAAAATCTCTCTCAGGAGCAAAATGACGCAAGAAAGACTTAGCAGCATGGCTTTAATGTCAGTGGAGTAAAAAATACAAGACATCATTGATCTAGATAATGTTATAGACGCCTTTGATGCACAGAAAACATGACGTGAGGCGATATGGATGGAGATTTGTAACTAGTGCATGCATTATATAACCAAAAAACATTAAAAGAGTATTAATGATTATTTTCTGTTAATTTTACTGATATACTGTACCAATTTGAATTTAAACTTATATATTTAAGTACATTATCGCATGTCATGATCTCCAATGTCAAAATGTAGGGGCCCCCAAAGAGGCAAAGCCCTCCGGGCCCCCAAATTCCTAGCTACGCTACTGCTACTGCTCGATTTATTTCATCAAATTCTTCTTTATCGTCTTCATCTTTATCATCTTCTTCACAAGACTGAACATAATGTGGGTGAGACTGAAATCAGGCTTATTGATTAGTAAATGGATAACATATAAACAGGTTATGGACGTCCTGTCAGGCTAACCCATACCCTATTTTATGTTATTCAGAAGACTGAAGTGGGTCACAACAAATTTCATTATCAAGCACTAATGCAATGTCTGGATTTGCAGAACAGTCTATAGTAGACTTATCAAGAGGTTTGATGGTGTCTGTAAAATCCTGTTCCAACTGTTTCTTTACTGAAACTAAATAATTTGTTAAGTCTCTGCTCTTAGCTTTTATAACGGAAACGATAAGCTCTTTTTTTAAATCTAGTATCTAGTTTTCTCTTTTGTGCACCACTTAACTTCAAAAATTAGCATAAAAAAAAATACAACTGGATGGGAGGTATTTTACCCCTGGTTGTAAGACCAAGGTTAAATAATGTGCGATTCAATATTACATTTGCGATACTCTAATGTCATGTCGATTACATAAATAATTTTCTTGAGTACTTGTGGTGCCCCCCCCAAGCGCTTGGTGCCCAAGGCACGCGCCTTGTTTGCCTAATGGTTAATCCAGGCCTGCCTCTTCTTGTTGTGTAGGTACAGCCAGGGCTGGTCTTAGGCCACTGCAAGCTATTTGGCCACAGTAGGCCCCACGCTTTCATATCTTAATTTTCACTTGTTATCCTTATTAATACCTCATCCCTACCCAAACTGGGCCCCGTCCAATTCATTTTGCATACTAAGGCGCATAGGGCCACTCAATTGCTAAGACCGGCCCTGTGTTAAGCCATAAAAACCTGGATAATTTTTCTTTCAATATTGAATGGTTCCTTATCAATGTCAAAAAATAAATTTATTTGATGTTCAAATTCTTCATTCGGAAGGTTACGCTGTATTATACACTAATATTTTCTTACAAGGACATGCAACTCATCAGCACGTTCTTTTATTTGCTTTAATAATTCCATCCATGGATAAAAAAATTGCTCGTTGTACTTCTTGCTATAAAAATAAAACCACGTCTTCTGAATTTTTCCCAATCATATTTTTTCTCCTTCTAACTCGGCGTTCAGTTGATATCTCCAACTCTTTATAACAGCGTTCTGTATTAGAAGAATTCTTTGTTCCATTAAATGGGTTTGAATTATTTTTTAAAAAAAAGACGAGTTCCCATAAAATGAGAAAATATAGAAAAGAAAAAGTTTGCATTGAACTGAGTAAAATTCCAGCATCTGATCTTGTTTTACTAGTTACTTCTTCAGATGTCCTTTTTCCAAGACGCTTGAAATTTTAAAGTATGTCTTTTCCGAAATTATTTATATTATTGTGGTGTTTATTAACGGAGAAATTTGAATATTTTCCTGTTCTTGCCATTAATGTAAGTAATTTTCCATAAAATAGGCGAATTCAAATTATTTACACATTATTTTAATTGGATACGCGTAACATTTTGAATGAATAACCATATTTGAACGAAAAACACAAATTATGTGTGCTACTTAAAGGCAATAAAAACAAAATAAATTTAATTTTTAGTAAGTTACCTTTACAATTATTTATTGAAACAGTAATATAAATTACTACTTGCAAGTTAAACACAATATTTAAACCACCATGTCATTTGGCTACTTGTTAGCACACCATTCTGCTAATGTCGAAATTCTACGCAAAAACTTTTGTGGCGATATTAATAGTACATATTATTCGGCGCAGCAGTGATTTAAAAAAAATAAAATCTATTCCTTTTTTGAGTTATTTAAAAATGTTAACGGTTTTGCGTTACTTATAACAACCACTATTTATTCAAAGAAATTTTGCACGAATCCGTTAATTAAGACTCGAAATTAAGATTATTTTTCTTTCACCTTGGTTTTCCTACTTCATAAAAGGGCGGTTGTTTGAAATGGCTTTACTTTTCTAATGCCCACAAATGCCGCCCTCTAAATGTGTACCACCCGGGGTGGACCGCCCCACCGCCCCCCTCTAGCTACGCCACTTACTATTGGGGTATAAAAAATATGATGTCCTTGAAGTTGGCGATAAAGAAAGACGTATTGTGCAAGATACAGCAGACAGCGTTATTTTGCACTATCTGCATTCAGAATAACTGTTCGACATACTGCACGATACTCACTTGAAAATTGGACATGGAGGTCACACAGGGATGGAAAATGAGCAACTAAGTACAAAAATGTCACCAAAGAAGTCATTACATTCTATCTTCGCTTATGCAAGCCATGAATGATCAAATTGTTTAATCCTAAGAGAGGTCTAGTTTCTAAACCTTTGTTATTTAAAGAATTTAACTCGAGCTGCCTGATGGATCTGATAGACATGCAAAGTAGTCCTGACAGCGAGTACAAGTTTATACTTAATTTTTGGGATCATTTAACCAAGTTTTTAATATTGTTACCTCTTAAAAGCAAAACAGCAGAAGAAGTTGCTGACCAGCTAATTGATATTTACATCACCATAGTGGCTCAAAGTTTACTTCAATCAGATAATGGGAAAGAATTTGTGAACCAAGTTGTAAATGAGCCTAAGAACATGAGGCCTGAACTAAAACTAATGCAAAGTCAAAGCCAAGGTTCCGTTGAACGTGCCAAACAATCATATATTATATATTTACCCTCATCTATTTTGCCGTAACGCTGAGGGACATCACTCTGCTTTTTTTTGAATATATAGACTTACAAATAATTATCATTTTGGTTTCCAGATTAACATTAAACACCCTCCACACTATATAAATAATATAATAGTCCAAGTCACTCTCTTACTGGATGTGGAACGCTGAGGAACAAAGTACAACAGTCTATAGCAGTTAAAAAATCGTGTGGTGATTAGCAATGTAGCACTGTAAAAAATTTTTATATGACGTCATTGTTTCATCTTATATTTTAAAATACAAGGTGTGCATCGGTGCGCAAAATCATTATAAATTAAAGATGCGCTGTAAAAAAATATGATTTGACGTCATTGTTTTAGCTCACATTTTAATTTTGGAAAAGGGAACAATGTAAAAAGAGTATTTGATGATGTTTAATTATAAAATACTTTGTGTACATTCCAGGAATTTTAATGGATAAGTTACTTGGGCTTTTAACAAAAAAACAAAGTGGGCGCCGTAGGCGAACTACAACCCCTATTATTTAAATACTTTGCGTACATTTCAGAAAGTTTAATATTTCGTATTTATAAAAAAGGTGCCCTAAAAAAAGTGCGCGCGCAGGTGCCACGGTGTCCCAGCACAATCTAGTTATTATATATTGTATTTCAGCTATTGAAGCGCTAATTTGGAAGTCTTTTTAATTTCTAAGGCATTTTAAATCCCTTATATTAACTCACAACAGTTTGCAAGGTCAAGCTGCGTAGATGTTAAGATATTCAGATGCAAAGTTCCCACCAGTAAAAGTTGGAGATAACGTCCGCGTTCGTATACCAGATTTTGACAGCGGTCTTGGTGATCCAAGATGTGTTCTTTCAGTTATCATGAACTTTGAGAATGGCTCCTACAAGCTAGGAACAGAGCATGTCGTTCTCAACCAACAGTATTCCAGAAGAGAGTTTTCAATTGTACATGAGAAACTAGGATCCGTGGGCACAGAAGAAAAATCATTACGAACCGTGTCGTCTTCCAAATCAATGACTGGTGGCCAAGGCTACACTCTATGCTATTAAATTACCAAGTGCACAACAAATCGCTGCAAATATGTGTGAATGCAACATACGTTCGTCATAAAAGTTCATCCTGTTGTAATAAGTGATAACAGAAAAAAATAGTTTACTATACTATAGTCAATTTGTTTCACTTTTGTAACTAATTTTTATCATTTGAAATTCACAATTAATATTCAGTACTAGTGTATCCCCCGTCAAAAATGATGGAAGTTTTCATAATAAAAACGCATAAGAATAAAAAAAAATTTATTACAGAACTTTCATTTATTTTATTTATTTTAATTTTATTAATTTACTTCCCTTTTGAAAAATTTTATGCGGACGTTCAAAAAGAGTTATTTTTTGGTGCAGTAATTTGGTGCGCTGCTTTCTAAAATTAGTAGCGTCACGGACATGACAGACGGGACGTGACATACACTGCAAATTATGTATTTTGATTAAATCTTACTAGTCAACCTTCAATCTGCTCATGACTGCTTTCTTCGGGCTTTGGCCAATCGACCCTAGCCATTTCGCGAATTGGCCGGCCAAACCCCAAAATTGTTGGCTTAGGCCAGCTAATTTACAGCAACATGGGCCACTTCCCGAATTGGCCCGCATTTCGCGAAGTGGCCGATTTCGGGCTTTGGTCGTAACACACACACACACACACACAAACACACACATACACACACACACACACACACACACACACACACACACATATATATATATATATATATATATATATATATATATATATATATATATATATATATATATACTAGCAAAGTACCCGCGCTTTTCTACGGAAATTAGGATTTCAGTTAACGTTGAGAACCCGAGTAACAAAAAGTCAAAACACTAATTGATTTCAATATGGATCATGATGGATATACTACATATAATAACTACACCGTTTTGTCTGTCTGTCTGCCCTGGTCCCGCAGAAAAACAAAAACTAAAAGAATAAATGACACACATCCCGTGATCCTATTGAGCTGATAATTTACATTTGTTTTTCCTATGCTACCATTGCGGGGGGCTACTCAACAACTTCCCAAAGTTTCATGCTCCTACCTACATGTGAAGTTGGATATTTAATGAGTCTCTTTTATATAGCTCATATAAGGAAAATACCTATATTTGGGCCACTGGCCCCCTAGTGAGTGATCATTTTATATTTTTTTACGCCTGTTACGATCGCGGAAGGGTACTGAAAAACTTCTTAAAGTTTAATGCTTCTAATTATACGGTAAGTTGGAGAATTAGTGATGAGTCAGTTTTATAAAAAGAAAATAACCTACATTTAGCCCCCGGCCCCCTAGGAGTGGTAAGTTAAATATTTTTTCGCAAGCTACCATTTTGGGAGGTTACTCAACAACTTCCCTAAGTTTCATGCTCCTAAGCACACGGGAAATTTGAGATTTAATGATGAGCCCGTTTTATATAGCTCATTTAAGAAAACAAATACATTTTGGCGCCCCAGTTAGTGTTATTTTTTTCCGACTGTTACCATTGCGGGAGCGTACTCAACAACTTGCCAAAGATTCATGCTTCTACCTAAACTGGAAGATGAGGAATTAGTGTTGATTCAGCTCTATATAGCCAATATTAGGAAAAAAACGGCTTTCGACCCCCGCCACCCATGAGTGGAAATTTAAAAATTTTTTCGCCAATTATCGTTATAAGAGTTACTCAGCAAGTTCCCAATGTTTCAAGCATCTACCTTCACGGGAAGTTGGAGAAATAAAGATGAATCAGTTTTAAATATAAGAAAAAAACTACATTTGGGCTCCCGGCCCCAGTAAGTGATAATTTATATAATTGTTTCACCTGTTAACATTGCGGAATGTTACTTAATAACTACCCAAAGTTTCATGCTTCTACTTACACAGGAAATAGGAGCATTAGTGATTTTCAGTTTTTATGAAGCTCAAAAAAGGAAAAAAATGTCATTTGGGCCCCTGGCCCCCAAAAATTTATAATGTAAATATTTCTTCACATGTTACCATAGCAGGATAGTACTCAACAATTCCCCAAAGTTTCACGCTTCTGCCTACTCGGGAAATATGACAATTAGTGATTTTCATAATTTATATAGTCCATATAAGAAAAAAAGCGTTTTTTGACCCCAGGCTCCCGTGAGTGTGAAATGTAAAATTCTTTTATGCAAATTATCGTCGCGAGAGGCTACACAATAACTTCCCACAGTCTCATGCTTCTATCTACACGAGAATTTGGAGAATAAGTGATTTTCAATGTTAATAAAGCATATTTAAGGAAAAAATATATTTAGGCCCCAGCAATTTAAAAATTCTTTTTCACCAATTATCATTGGGAGAGTGTTCTCAAAATCTTCTCAAAAACTTCTCAAAGTTTCATGCCTCTAACTACACGGGAAGTTGGAGAATTAGTATTGTGTCAGTTCTTTTTTAATATAAGCAAAAAAACTAAATTTTGGACCCCGGCCTTCAGGAGTGATTATTTAAACATTATTTTCCTAGTAGGTAGAAGCTTGAAACTTTGGGTAGTTGTTAAAGACCATTTCGGAATTGTAACAGGCGAAAACAATATTTAAATTATCACTTACTGGGGCCGGGTCCCAAATGTAGTTTTTTTTTCTAATATTAAAAACTGACTCACCACTAATTCTCCAACTTCCCGTGTAGGTAGAAGCATGAAACCTTTGAAAATGTTGAGTACCCTCTCTCGACAAAAAATGGCTAAAGGGAATTTTAAAATTCATACTCTTAGGGGGCCCCAAAACTCTTTTCCCTGATATATGGACTATATACAATATGAAAATCACTAATTTTCTTATTTCCCGGGTAGGCAGAAGCATGAAACTTTGGGAAGTTGTTGAGTACAATCACGCAATGGCAATAGCCGAATTTTTTTTAAATTATCAACTTCTGTTGGCCGGGGCCCCAAACGAAGTTTATTCCTAATATGAGCTATATAAAAACTGAAAATACCAATTCTGCTATTTCCGCTGCATGAAAATTTGGGTTGTTGTTAAGTACACTTCTGCGGTGTTAAAAGGGGAAAACAATATTTAAATTATCACTTACTTAGGGCCGGGGGCCCAAATGTAGTTTTTTTTCTAATATTAAAAACTGACTCATCACTAATTCTTCCAACTTCCCGTGTAGGTAGAAGCATGCAAATTTGGAAAGTTGTTGAGTACCCCCTCTCACGACGAAAAATATTGAAAAAGAATTTTAAAATTCACAGTAATGGGGGCCGGGGCCCAAAAACGTTTTTTCCTTATACCGAAAATCACCTTATTCTCCACTAAGGGGCCCAAATGTATTTTTTATATATAAAAAGCTAACCATAAAAGATTCTCCAATTTCCCGTATAGTTTGAACCTTAAAATTTTGTATGTATGTATGTATGTATGTATGTATATCAATATATATATATATATATTTATATATATATTCATGAATATTGTTTTTGTTTGTTTGAAAACGAATAGTCTCTTTTCTTTAACTCCACAGACCCCTATCATGACCTTAATCGAGATTCTCGAGCTGTATGCGCCATCAGCCATCATCTTCCTCTTAGTTCTAGTGACGTCATGGTACTGGCTGACACAAAAACCGAAAAACTTTCCTCCGTCCCCTGGACTCGCCCTGCCATTTCTTGGACACTTGCATCTCATAGGTTCTAATCCCAGAAAGTGTTTCAAACAATGGGCCCGGAAACTTGGAAATATATTCAGCCTCCAGATGGGAGGCAAGCAGGTCGTCGTGTTGAATGGGTTTGAACTGATAAAGGAAGCCCTGGCCAAGCAAGGCGATTCTTTCTCTGGAAGGCCTCTCGATGATTTGTTGAACGTGCATTTTCCTCTTCGCCGGAAAGGCATAGTTTTTTCGTCAGGTCATAACTGGAAGTCCCAGCGTTCAACTGGACTCACCATACTACGGAAGCTTGGCATGGGTAAGAACGTGCTGGCTGAGAAAATTTCGGAAGAATTGCGTTATGCTGTCGAAGAGATCGTAAGTGCAAAAGGGAAACCCATTGACTTGAGACCCATTTTATACATGAGCGTATCGAATTTAATATGTTCGCTAATTTGTGGTAAGCGATTCAACTACGAAGATCCCAAATTTCAAAAACTAATGAAACTCTTAGCAACATCTTTACATCTTTTTAACGGTGTGACAATTATTAATTATTGGCCGTTTCTGCGATACATTCCATTTGATCCGTTCCAAGGCAGAAAACTTTTAGAAACTATTACCGAGCTCGATGTATTTTCAAATGATATGGTCGAAGATGCTTCCAAAGAGTTCGAGCAAAACGACTCAAAAAATTACATCGCTGCCTACTTTGAGGAAATGAATAGGCTTAAAGAAGGAAACCGACCAACTGACCTTGACACCGTCAGCTTGGCCCGTGGCATTGATGATTTGTTTGCAGCTGGTACGGACACGACCAGCACGACCATATTGTGGTGCATTCTGTACGCGCTACACCACCAAGATATTCAGGAGAAAGTCTTTCGGGAGATAGTCGAACAGATCGGAACCGACCGAGAACCAACGATCAACGACAGGCCAAAGTTAAAATATCTAAACGCCTTCATAATGGAGTCCCAGAGATTGGCCAGCATCTTACCCTTCAGCGTTGTCCACTTGTGTACAGAGACGTCAATCGTCGGTGGATATTCGATCCCCAAAGGGACGCCAGTCATCCCAAACCTCGATTCAGTCCACCACGACGATAAGATCTGGGGGGATCCTCAAAATTTCCGACCAGAAAGGTTCATTGATGACCAGGGAAATCTCAAACCAGCTGAAGAGCTCATCCCGTTCTCAATAGGTAAAAGAATTTGCATTGGCGAGGCCTTGGCTAAAATGGAGCTCTTTCTGTACATAGCCAATTTGTTTCAGAAGTTTAAGTTCAGCCCCGTGGATCCACAAAATTTACCTCCCCTTGTTGAAGTGTTTGGTATCACAACTCCCCCAGTACCATTTGAAGTAAAATGTCTGGAAAGAAATGCATAGATTTTATATAAAAGGAAATAATTCTCGATTGTGAAAACTTAAGCATTATTATCAAAGGGTTGTATTTTAAATTGAAAACAAAAAATGCTTTTCTTACACACAGTAAAAGTGTAAAAGTAGAAGAAGTTATTAGTTTCGTTTCCTGACATTTTTCTTCGAACAACACATATTAACCCATTTTGTAATAAGGAATGATTCAGTTATTATTTTAAATATTTTATTTTCATACTAGTGTATCACCCGTCAAAAATAACGGTAGTTTTAAAAATAATTACACATCAGATTAAAAAATGACGTAATACAGAACTTTCATTTATTTTTATGTAATTCATTTATTATCATATTGAACAATTTTACGCGGAACGTTCGAAAAGTGTTATTTTTGGTGCAGCATATGTATATTGATAATTAACATAAGTAACTTATCCGTGTTTGATTAATACGAAATTTTAAATTTGCTGAAATATACACAAAGTATTTCTTAATAATTATAAATCCTCAAATCCTATTTTTAAATCGTTACCTTTTGAAAAAATTAAAATATAAGCTAAAACAATTACGTCATATAATATTTTTTATACAAAATCGATCACAGCGTCACCTAACAGCATTACAAATTTGGCAGGGCCACCTA
This sequence comes from Ampullaceana balthica, assembly GCA_944989445.1. Classification (NCBI taxonomy): domain Eukaryota; kingdom Metazoa; phylum Mollusca; class Gastropoda; family Lymnaeidae; genus Ampullaceana; species Ampullaceana balthica. The sequence goes on from CALYLW010000026.1 coordinate 1,931,369, forward strand.
ACAGCATTATAATTACATACATACATACAGACAACGGGAATTATTTATATTGATAATTTGTATCATTCTTGATACAACTATTAAAAATAAAAATAAAAAATATTTTAAAAAATAATGCCTATGATCATATGGCTGAAGTCTATTAATAGAAATAATGGGGATATATTTATCTTTTTGGGGACGAATTTCATTTAAAAAAATTAACAAAAGATTTGAGTCCATATAGAAATGCAGGTATATTGAGAAGGAATTATCCTATCAGCTGTTTTTAATTCTTCGCTAATTTAAGTCAGCTTATATAATTTGAACAAGGAAAACAAACAGTTTCGTAGTTTTACTTTCCTACAATTTCGAGAGCTTATTCATTCGACCGTATTTATACTTCAAAACATAGTTGCGCTAAAATGTAATCCTTAAAATAGAACAGATCTCAATGAGTTATGACGTTTCAAAGTTAAGAAAATGACAAGGCCTATATGATAGAATTTTTTTAAAGTGCTGTTAAACTTTAAATTTATAATTTTCCCAATTACTCATTAAGTATATATTTAAATTCATTTGTTCGTTTTATTGCCAACATTATAGGCTAAAACGATTAATAACATGAAAAATACTGCAAACTTGATCTGGATTTTATTGCTTCAACTTTTTTCTGCAGTACAAAAAAATTTAAGTTTAATTAATTGTTTAAGTAAATTTAAGCAGAAGCTGTCATTTCGTAGGCCCAAGTAATTTTATTTGTTTGGGATTTTAAAAAAAAAGCTTTCCTAAAAAAATTAATAAAATCGCATTTTCCTTAACATCCTAATTAAACCTCTACAATACATAAATACACACAGTATCCTCCTTTTTCTTATAACTGGTATCATTGTTTGTTATTGTTTTTATTTCTTTTGATCTTACATGACTTTTTATTTTATGATATAGTGTGTCTTATGTTTGTTAATATAATTTTATTACTTATTTAAGTACTGTAGGTTAATTGTAATACGAAGGCATCAGCCGAATCGTTTACTGCTGTATTAGTTTAATAATAAAGCTCAAATTGTTTTCATTATACAATTTGTTTGTGTATTTTGTTTTTATTTAAAAGCTTTATCGCAGTACCATTCTATATGTTTAATTATGCTGTTAATTAAAGATACAAGAAATAATTTCTTTCTTGTAAGTAAAGTTGCTGTAGATGTAAAATATTTACTATTTTAACAATAAGATATACCGACCTTTTGATTTTAAAATCGATAATTAAAAAAATATTATTTTAATATAATTTTTTTTAAAAATGATAACATTTTATCCATAAGTCTAGGCTTAAAATATCAATTTAAAAAATGTAGCAATCTTCGACTTTAATCCTCTAAAATCTCATGGACTTACTTTTGAAAATCCTAACATTATTATTGTCATAGAAAATGTTCTTATTACTCTAGTTGCGGAAATCTATAAAATTTTATCTTTTGAGAAAGATCCCAACAAACATCAAGGGCCATCCTACATCCTATGTAATAAAAGCCAATGTTATGTGCGGTCATCGATAGCGATTGGTCCGTCAAACACATATGACTCCTACAGCCAATCATATTGAACACGTTTACGCGGACGTTCAAAACGAGTTATTTTTGGAGAAGTATTTCTTCCAAGACTTTATTTTGAGTTATGCGCGTTGGGATTTATAGTCAAAAGCTCTGTTTGTACGAGTTATTTATTTGAACTATAATGAATAGTATTTTTGACGTGATACACGTGTATGCTGCCGGTCGAGACGGCTGTTGGAGGGGAGTTACAACATGCTACCGAACGGTGGCGGAACTTCCTTGGACGGGCTTTGTTGCTCGTAGTGCCATGATGCAATGATTATAGTGCTACATCTCTGACAGCCTTGGATGACTGCTTTGATACATTTATTTAAATCTACAGTCAGAATGTAAAATGGGAGATAATCTGTTCATTTATTCATTAAAATGTAATATATTAAAAGCCCAAGTCACTGACTCCGTAACCCTGACAGACATAGTACAACAGTCCATAGCAGTTAAAACATTTTTGATGCTAAAAAGTAGAAAATAAAATATTTTTAAAAAAATGTTTGTTTTTTTGAAAAAACGACACGCTTTTATTTACATATAGTCTATAGAAAGTGCACTAAAAAGAAGAAAATAATTCTTTTCAATCCGTGAACCTATCGACTGCACATAAAAGCGTGGGGCGCCCATCACAACTCATTTCTTTTTGCAACTACTCTTTTGCAGATAGATAATTTTTTCTAAATAATATGATAGTAGCATGTATAAGATCAAAGTTGTGAAACTTTTAATGTTTATTAATATTCATTTAATTTGTATTTATGTTTCGCAGTCTTGTACATGATAGTGAGTTGTGATGGGGGCCCCACGCTTTTATGTGCAGTCGATAGGTTCACAGATTGAAAATTTTTATTTTCTTCTTTTTAGTGCACTTTCTATATGTAAATAAAAGTGTGTCGTTTTTAAAAAAAGATTTTTGAAACATTTTATTTTCTACTTTTTAGTATCAAAATTTTTTTTAAACCGAGATTTTTTGACCTTATAAATTCAATTTAATTAGTTAAACTTAATTGTCAATATCCTAAATGTGATTAAAAAGAGATTATTAATTACAAATTTATGTAATAAACAAACGTTTCCCCAACTGAAAATTGAACCCCGCACCTCCAGGTCAGCTCTATTACACTATCGCTAACAATTCGACCACCAATTTCTGACAATTCTGAGATCAACACATTGAAGTTTCGTGTATCCCTCTAGGGCGAATTGTGGCGTTGTTCATTGGGTGAGCGATAATATAGACATAAACTAAAAACTAAAAATGCATTCATTTAATTACGGTACATTCGATCGATCTGAAATTTTGATACAATGCATTGCCATCCACGATCTATCTGTGGTCAAATTTAGAGATCTCTTGGATCACCAAAAGTGGCGTAATTTTACGTTACAAGATTTGACGGATACAACATACAAACAGTGTGAGTTAAATAAAAGCGTGTATAAGTAAAATGTAAAAAAATCTTTTTTAAAAAAGAACACGATTTTATTTACAAACATTTACAGATTGAAACGCGCTGATCTCCCCTGCCCTTGATGTAAACACGGGAATTTGGTAAACGAGGGCTGGAGTGAAACCAGTGAGCCGTGGAGGTCAACTCTAGCAGACGACTATACATTCTAAATAGTGATAAAAAGAGATAAACTAAAAATTGATTAATTTCATTACGGTACATTCGATCGATCTGAAATTTTGATACAATGCATTGTCATCCAAGATCTATCTATGGTAAAATTGTGAGATCTCTAGTACCATCAGAAGTGGTGTAATTTTACGTTTCAAGATTTGAAGGAAGGATGGATGGATGGATACAACATACAATTAGTGTGACTTAAATAAAAGCGTGTAATAATTTCAAAAGAATATTTTTTAAAAAAGGACACGCTTTTAACATAATCACTACTTTTAGTTATGTCTCATATATAAGGGATTTATAGTAAAAAACTTTGTTTTTATAGCTATTTTTTAAAACTTATAATAAAAACTCTTTAAAATTCACGTCTGAAGCCCACACATTTTTTTTACCACTATTTTTTTACTAGTCTTATATTAGCTTGCTTTGTAAGTGTAATCGGAACCGTTCGTCCAAATATTTGTTTATAATTTTTTCACGTGCCTAGTTCACGCGTTGACGCCGACCGTCACTGTTCACACCCCCTACCGAGCCTGCGCCCAGGGGAGATAACAACCAGGGGAGATAATTCTGTTTCAGTCTGTAAATGTCGCGTTTGAACATAATCACTACTTTTAGTTATGTCTCATATATAAGGGATTTATAGTCAAAAGGTAAGCTGGCTTTGCACTTACTGTAAAATGCATAGACTAAAAAGTAGAAAATTAGTGCATTTTTAATATAAGACTAGTTTTTAAAAAGTGTTTTTAAGGTTAATTATTTTATACCAAACACCTCATAAGCGCCCGCCCAACGTTTTATACCATGGTAATGCGTTCACGTGGTGAAGTCACAACGGCTAACAAGGCAGACGGGTACCGATGCTTATATATAGACTATAGATAAACTAAAAATGCAATAATTTCAATACGGTACATTTGATCGATCTGAAATTTTGATACAATGCATTGTCATCCAAGATCTATCCTCTGTAAAATTTTGAGATCTCTAGGACCATCAAAAGTGGTTTAATTTTACGTTTCAAGATTTGAAGGAAGGGTGGATGGATACAACATAAAATCAGTGTGACTTAAATAAGAGCGTGTAATAAGTAAAATGTAAAAAAATCTTTTTTTAAAAATGACACGCTTTTATTTACAAACATTTACAGATTGAAACGCGCTGATCTCCCCTGTCCTTGATGTAAACACGGGAATTTGGTTATTGATTGCTGGAGTGAAACCAGTGAGCCGTGGAGGTCAACTCTAGCAGGCGACTATACATTCTAATAATTAAAAAATTTAATAAAATCTTTTTTTTAAAAAGGACACGCTTTTATTTACAAACATTTACAGACTGAAACGCGCTGATCTCCCCTGCCCTTGATGTAAACACGGGAATTTGGGAAACGACGGCTGTAGTGAAACCAGTGAGCCGTGGGGGGTCAACTCTAGCAGACGACTATACATTCTGAATAGTGATAAATAGAGATAAACTAAAAATTGATTAATTTAATTACGGTACATTCGATCGATCTGAAATTTTGATACAATGCATTGTCATCCACGATCTATATGTGGTAAAATTTAGAGATCTCTTGGATCACCAAAAGTGGCGTAATTTTACGTTACAAGATTTGACGGATACAACATACAAACAGTGTGAGTTAAATAAAAGCGTGTAAAAAGGATGTTGAATGTGTACAGCACGTGGTGTAAACATTGTCGGTGTCTGCATGACAGACCCATAGTAAAGCCACGTGCAGACATAGGTCATGAACGCACACAGTGTTCACATGTTCACCTAACGCCGATTGGCTGGAGAGGACATGACCCCATTTCTTCATTGGTTCTTGCATCCCCGCCCTCGACTTGAAAATTACTTTGGCGAGAGGCGTTGTGTGAGAAATAGAAATATACAGATAAACTTTAAAAAATCCATTAATTTAATTATGGTACATCTGATCGATCTGAAATTTTGATACAATGCATTGTCATCCAAGATCTATCTATGGTAAAATTTCGAGATCTCTAGGACCATCAGAAGTGGTTCAATTTTACGTTACAAGATTTGACGGATACAAACCGTGTGACTTAAATAAAAGCGTGTAAAAAATAAAATAATTATACAATAATTTTAAAATTCTTTTTTTTTAAAAGGACACGCTTTTATTTACATATAGAAAGTGCACTAAAAGAATAAAATAAAAATTTTCTATGATAACCGGTGAAATCGGTGAACCTATCCACAGCACATAAAAGCAAAGCAATTGGTATGTATATATATTATTATTGCAATTGTATGTGACATGATTTATTAACACACTTTATGTGGTAGATATTATTTGTGAGCTAATTTTTGTATTAGCAAAACTCGCAAGAATTAATATTATTATTCCTTTATGTCCTTCCTAAATCGTGCTACACATCTTTCTTACTGGTACATTCTTGTGTATAGCTATGTTAGTACCAAAACGCACACTTGTTAATATGTTGTGGATTGTTGCCATCAGACAACATATTTACTGTATTGATGTTGACTGCATATTTTGTTCAAACCTTCTAAATTAATGTACGTTTTTCATCAAAATTTTCTTTTGAACTTCAAAAACAACATTCATTAAACCGGCTAAAGTGGCTTTACTCAAGTGTGTAAAAGTAAAGATAAGGGCTAATATATCACAGTACTCTTAAGTAATGATCGAAACAATCTTATGTACAGAAATTTGTGTGTAAAAAAGAAAGGACAACCTTTTGAATGATCGACCAAAAAGGAGGAGGAAATCACAATTGTAATTCCCAGAATTCGGCCAGAATTTCCCCATTTGGTTAATATTGTACAGAACCTCGCTAGTAGTGACTGTTTGGACCTCGTTACTGGTTGGACTATAATCTGCTTTCACTCCTTCCGTTGAATCTAGCCACATCTTGCTCTTCTACTCTCGTACTCAAACACCAAACTCCAAGACACTGCATTAATTCACTTTATTGGTTCTCTAGTTTCCTTTCTACATAACACTAATCACTACAGACCAACTGTCTACAAGTCCCCAATGTCCCTGACGGTGCGTCTCCCGGAGTCTGCCCTAGTTCTCCCGAGTGCGTCCACTCTAATACCCCTCCAGTCTCCGCCCTCAATTCGCCCCTCTCTAATTTTTCAGTCATCTAGTTCCACCCCCTAGATTAAGACTTACGCGGTGGTAGGGGTGGGGTGGGGTTGTGGTTCCAAGACCCGCGATTGTCTCTTTGATCTAAGAACCAGGTCTGTTTGTACATTTGCAAACATTTACCCTGTTCAGCTGCTTCGCGTGGCTGACCTTTAGATAATAGAGTCCATATTTCACACCTCTGTCGTCGCTGACCACCTACGCGCGGCTCGGTCTATTCATCTATCCAAGCTAATGCGTGGGGCATTTCACACATCTTGGACAGTTCAACGGACTATCAGCCATGGCCAGTTGTCGGCTTCCGTTTCATGTCCCTTCTGGCCAGTCCTACGCCCCCACATCCAAGAACCTCGCACGGCTTCTGGCTGTGGCGGTTATTCTTTGATCTGAAGACCCTCTAACCACCCTAGGTCTCTACAAAATGTATCTTACTCGCATAAGATTTTGAACTTTCTCCGGGTTTTAATTACATTTGTTTTATAGATCGTAATTGAATAGTATATTTTAATCAACAGCACTAGCATATATCTATGATCAGTAACATGATATAATTTCTGTATTTGATATTCTTAATAGCGTTATGTTTATTTTATGGTTATTTGAATCTTCCTGGGATTAATTTAACGCTTGCCTCCTCCCTCCCGCATAGCCCATCCAAGAGGTAGGTAAAACTCAAATGCGCATGTAAATGCTTTAAAAAAGGTTCTGTAGAATAAGGTGTCAAGATGAAAGGCACATTATGGCAAAGCAGACGCCAGTGAAAAATGATGATTGTTTATTTTTCCTAGCCTGTAACTCAACATGCCCGATATAGCTTTTCAGAACTTGTATGCAACCCACTTCTATAGTTTAACGCAATCTCAAGAAAAAACTTAAATCCATTTATTCATACAGAGCCTTTCCATAATGGAAGTATTAACATAGGTCGCGCACCATTCAAAATAATACCACTTGCTTCAAAACTCGCTATTGCGAAGAAGCCACTGAGACATCGCATCTTTGAGTGTCACTTGAAGAGTTCCTTGTCACATGTATACGTGTGTGAACACGTTTGCTTTGTGTTGCTTTAGCGTTGGTAATTCATTTACTTGCAACAAATTTTCCGTCTCTCAAGTGCTGGTTTGCCACCGTATTTAAGGGAAATGATCGTAAGTAATAAATCTTGAGTTTCCGTGTTTGGACAAAGGAGTAGCCTACCCTACCCTTTTCCAACAAAGCTCAGAACTGAAAAGTATCTGAGTTACCTTGTCAAAGTTGTGCATTTTTCTCCAACCCTCCCCGCATGCATGAACATATTTATTGTGAATCCGACATTTTATAGAATTCCGGAAACTTGTAGACAAAAAGTGAAAAGGTTAATATTTCACACATTTGCAATGCATTCTATTTAATGTCAAAGAGCCACTCGGCTAATTATAATATTAGTATAACCTGCCACTCCTACTTGGATCTTTGCTTGGCGGTGGTTGCGAATCTAAAATGTTCTTCATCTTCGACTACTGACAGAACAAACAATGACTGCAGGTAAGTAAGGTTAGGTCTAAAGGCAGATCAAACATGGACTAAGGGCAGGTCAGACTAGGACTAAAGGGAGGTCAGATTAGGACTAAAGGCAGGTCACAATAGGACTAAAGAGAGGTCAGACAAGGACTAAAGGCACGTCAGACTAGGACTAAAGGGGATGTCAAATTAGGACTAAAGGTAGATAAGACTAGGACTAAAGGCAGGTCACACTAGGACTGAAGGCAGGTCAGACTAGGACTAAGGGCATGTCAGACTAGGACTAAAGGCAGTTCAGAGAAGGAATAATGGCATGTCACACTAGGACTAAAGGCAGGTCAGACTAGGACTAGGGGCATGTCAGACTAGGACTAAAGGGAGGTTAGACTAGGACTAAAATCTGGTCAGACTAGAATTAAGGGCATGTCAGACTAGGACTAAAGGCAGGTCAGACTACGACTAAAGGCATGTCAAAATTAGGACTAAAGGCAGGTCAGACTAGGACTAAAGGCAGGTCAGACTAGGACTAAAGGCAGGTCAGACTAGGACTAAAGGCAGGTCAGACTAGGACTAAAGGCAGGTCAGACTAGGACTAAAGGCAGGTCAGGGTGGCTCTAGGAAACACTTTGCGAGTGACCCATTTTTTCCATAATTAACCTGGTAATTTTTCTTTGGGTACACAACTATTGACACAGGAGTAGAGAGGGTGACTCTAAAACACTTCTAGCCAAAACAGTTATCCGTATTTAATTTATGTAAGCGGGTGAGTAGCAAGTGTGTATGTAATGATGCCATCACTCCCTTTAATTTTTAATTTAAAAAATAAAACTAACATATTATTAAGTGGGTTAATTATGAACGTGTCTTGGGACGAAAAGCGGCAGCTCTTTCACCTGCCGATATGTATGGCTTTTTGTTCTCAATCTTCACATTTCTCGACACATCGCCATGGGCAATCCACTGCCGTGTTTAAATTTTAAAAATCCTTAACGGATCGTTTGGGTTGTAATGTATTTTCGTTAATTTCGCACACAAGTTTTTTCTGCATTAGGTGTCGTTTCAAGCCCGTTGAAGCTGCACATTGTTAACTGCATTTTAGATGACTTTTTTTAAAATAAAGAGGAGACAGCGACGTTTGAGTTTTAAATTTCCAAATCTTGAGAAAATAAAAAAGACACTTTTCTCAGCTTTGAATTTAAAAACAATGTCTATAAATCTTTGAAATAGAAAGCACTTTTTTTTGCGAACAGTAACTGTATATGTTTATATTAAATTTTATATTATATTCACTTTTTTTGCGAACAGTAACTGTATATGTTTATATTAAATTTTATATTATATTCACTTTTTTGGGTGGAGTTAATTCAAACTTTTTTGACCCGGTTCAATATTTTACTGTAACGCCTGATGAAGTTTGCATCGTCTTAGGGATATTTCTCCACGGATATTGGAATCAATGTGTCCAATTCTCCGGTCGCCGCCGGTCACTTGACCAACAGGTGTTAAACGTCTTCTCTTTCCATCCCATATTATGTAGCCGATATCGCGTCTTGAGTCAAATTTAGACAAGTAAGGTTTGGTTGGGTCAGTGCTCAGTTCTAATCTTGGTGACGAGTGTCTTAGTGTTACGACGTAGTAACCACCAATGATCCTTTTTTTGCCGGATTGGACTGAAATTTAGGACGCTTACTTAGTCTCAGTGATAATTAAATCTTTAAAAAAAAATAAAAGAGAGTGTCAGCACTGATCTCCAGAGACTATTAAAGTTAAAGACCATTTTAAGTTATAAAACGCACTGAAATTTTGAATTCTCAAGTTGATATTCCATTGAAGAGAAACGTTGTAAGTACATTCTTCCCATATAATTTTAGCGAGTTTCCCGATAGGCGAGTCTCATCTAAAGCAGCAATGTCGACATCGTACTTTTATAGTTCATTACCCACTAGGGCAAATTTTCTTTGGAGTCTGTTTACTTCCTCCTTTTCCATTATGGTATTCACATTCCATGCCCTAAGAGTGATAGAAATAATCCTTATTTTCGTCTTTGAAATTTTTGATTTGGACAGCAAAAATAGGTTGCACTCCTGCCGCGGTAAACTGGCTAGAGAAAATTGATAATTGAGTAGGCAATGTTTGTGGCACATTTAAAAACTCTTCCTCATGCCATGGAGGTAAGCAGAGTCATTGGTGACCAGCCATATGGTCTACATGAGCCTTCTGCATGGAGGTTTGTGAATACCGCTGCCAGTGTATCCATACATGCCACTTAGCCACTTACTGGTCGAAAAAGGACTGGAATTAATAAATGGATTATGACAATAACACGCAATGTGGATTTTTTAAAGGGAAGAACATTTGCGCATAATTATCACCAAAATCCAACTAATCCAGCAGCAAATAGTAGTCGAGAGGGAAAGGGATGGAGTTGGGTGCATTGGATGACCAGGACGCCCTCTGTGTCACGTCGTGCTCTGAGCCCTCCACAATGAAGTGAAACGACTCTTACCCGTTGGCTCATAGAAGATCCAGCGCACAGGCTGCCGAAACAAGTCTTTACATGCTGGTTAGACAAGCCTCGCTTCACCGAGTTTTGTATACCATCGTTTACACTCACCTGGGTGGCCGCTGTGCAAGCTACATATATTTGGAGCCAAAGGAGAGATATGTGCGCTTGGTAGGGGCCAAATGAGGCGAACTATCACCAGTTGGGTGACCGCTGTGCATGCAAGAGATATTTGGAGCCAAAGGAGAGATATGTGCGCTTGGTAGTGGCTAAATGAGGTGAACTATCACCAGTTAGGTGACCGCTGTGCATGCTACAGATATTTGGTGCCAAAGGAGAGATATGTGCACTTGGTGAGGACAAAATGTGGCAAACTACCCCCAAAGGAGTACTGTTGATTCCTAGCCGGAGGCATTCCACTTCTCATTGACACCCCATTAGCCCTTATTAGCAATAATAACAGAAATATACGCCACTAGATACGACACGCGGCGTAGCATATTCGCAGACTTGCTCACTAAAAGTGAAAGAGTGGGGGGGGATGGACACCAAAAGCAGCATGAAGAAATGGGAACAACGCGATTGAACGTTGGGGGTGACCACCGAAGTATATTTGGTCTCGAGACATGCGCACTGCGGTTAGCTACCTGTCCCCCACCCTGCTCCACCTCACTTGCCAACCATAAACTGTGATTGGTAGACCCTAGCGAGGGTCATTCGTCATGCTTATATGCACACGTCTTTTGCTTGTCCTAATTGCTGGTGAACTTTATAGATGGACTAGCAGCTGTAATATTTATGCACATATAATCTATCCTAAACACACAACTGGAGTTGGTTATAAGCTTTTAATCAGAGGGGCTTTGGCTTCAACATGGATGATTTTCCTAACATAGTTTTACCAATAAAACCGAATTTTTACGTACACATAATTTTTCCTTTTTTTTTGTAGAGGAAAAAAACAACACATTATTAAATTTTTGGCTTGCACAGCCATGGATTTAATTTTATTTCACTTTCTTGTCATGGAAGCATTACTATATGCCTGCAGTAACATTTACAGTCATTGATCGTGTTTAACATTCTTAAGGTGCAGACAATATGATCCTCCTATATAATAAAAGGCAATGTTTTGTCCGGTCATCGATAGCGATTGGTCCCTTAAACTCCTACAGACTCCTACAGCCAATCAATAGGCGAGAAAAATTAAATCTCATTTACACATTGAACGACGTTCAAAACGAGTTATTTTTGGTGCAGTTTTTTTTCAAGAGTTTATTTTAAGCGATGCGCGTTGGGATTTGCAGTCAAAAACTTTGTACTTAAGGATCATTTATTATAACTATAATGTATAGTATTTTTGACGCGATACACATGTATGTCATTTTGAGACGGCGGGTCAAACCGTGGTGTTGGGGGGGAAGGGGGTTAGGGTCTCTGGACAGACCACGGTGTGTGTGGGGGGGGGGTTAAGTCTCTGGAAAGACCGCGGTGTTGGGGGGAGGTAGGGTCTCTCGATAGACCGCGGTGTTGGGGGGTAGGGTCTCTGGACCGACGGGGGGGGGGTAATGTTGTTATAACTATAATGTATAGCATTTTTGACGTGATACACATGTATGTCATTTTGAGACGGCGGGTCAAACCGTGGTGTTGGGGGGGAGGGGGGTTAGGGTCTCTGGACAGACCACGGTGTGTGTGGGGGGGGGGTTAAGTCTCTGGAAAGACCGCGGTGTTGGGGGGAGGTAGGGTCTCTCGATAGACCGCGGTGTTGGGGGGGTAGGGTCTCTGGACAGACGGGGGGGGTAATGTTGTTATAACTATAATGTATAGCATTTTTGACGTGATACACATGTATGGCCGGTCGAAACGGTGGGTCTCTCGACAAATTGCAGTGGAGGGGATGTGGTGTCTCGTGACAGAGCGCGGTGTTGGGGGTGAGGTAGGGTCTTATAACAGACCGTGGTGTGGGGGGAAGGGTCTCTGGACAAACCGATGTGTGGGGGAAGGCAGGTAGGGTATCTGGACAGACGGGGGTAAGTAGTGTTGTGATGTCTTACCATGAACTTCATAGGTCGTCCTACACTTATTCCCGTCCTTGGACGGGCTTTGTTGATAGTTATTAAATATAAAGTAGTGCCATAGTACTTTTTTCGGTTTACTAAAGCCAGTCTCAACAATAGCAAGGTGCATGCCTGCGCTTTGTACTTATCACATGAAGAAAACGTGATAGATTTGAAAAGAAGTCTTTTAGCAAGGACATATTAAAGGTTGTTCGCCTACGCTTAAAAACATTGCATGCTCCTCACACTGTGGCAAACAATATACACAGAATTCCATTGTTTTGGGACACAAAAACTGAAAGACCTATAACGAAATGTTTCAGTTTGTGTAATAGGAACAAAGAGAATACGTGTGTCTGCAGAAGAGCGTAGCTGACGAGCAGTGGCGTAACTAGGGGGGTTGGGAGGGGTGGGCCGCCCTGACGCCATCAGGTTGTGACCAACAAACTACGATTAAATGAATTAGAAAAAAAAAGAAACAGCCGCACCGGGCAGAGAATTAAAAAGACTGGATATGAAAGAGGCGGTGTTTTGTTTTAAATAAAATAAAGCCAACTGGGCTTTGACATAACGACACCACGGAGTAATCTGGTGAGAAGAACCCCACCTCACTACTCCACCTCAGTTGGAGGGGGGGGATAAGATTTTCTAAATAAAAAAAATAATAAAAGATAGGTATTCTTTTTTTTTAAAGTGAAAAATTATGTACAGTGAGTCCTCGGGTTTCGCCGGTCCCGACTTACTCTGTTTCGTGGGTGGCTACGAGCACGCCCCTATAAAAATTTTAAAAAAGTCTTCCGTCATTTTTTAATGTTTTTTTAAACATTTTTTTCTTGGGTAAGGAAATGAGCACGTGCAAAAATTAGTTAAAATTTAAAAATTTTTTTCTTAAAGTATGACAGACAAGATTAAACTTAAAAAATGTCATTCAATAATTAATAAACTGTTTTTTTTAGTTCAAGGCTTGTCTGACATATGGTGGAAACATTTTCCTTCTTTAAATTGTTGTCGCATGTCATTAAAGATCGCTTGATGAAAGAGCGACGACAAATGGGCGCTATACCTCGTTGGTAGTCCATCTTGAAACATTAACATCTATTAGAACAGTCGCCTCCAATCTTCATCTTTGATCTTTTCATTGTGTGCTCTTTTACGGGTCACCGTCACGAAATTAATCAGTAAGTTACACCAGAGGCGTCACTAGGGTGTTCAGGGGGTGCGGAATACAATTTATAGAAGAAAAATTACAAAAAGTTGTCTCGTTTACAGGGGCGTGCTTGGAGGGTTCGAGGGTTCGGACCGCACAGGGTGACATCACAAGGGGTGACAACAAAATGTAAAATTGTGTATGTTCCCGTTATTTGGCACTGGAAGACTCGGTTGAGATCTATGGTTTTAGTCGCGAGTGGGCGGCACCATGAGCTGCCGGCCCGGGTGACAGTGAGAAAATAAGTTGTGACAGAGAAGAGACAATTTATAATCAATTCTTGCTTGTATAAGGATCCAATGAAGTGAGTAAAGAAGCGGAGTCATGTGGTCATGTTTTTTGCCGTTAGAACTAGCCTGGTAGCTAAATTTTGAACTCTCCGTAGTTTTTTAAATGTATTGCTTTGACGAACCTGAAAGAAGATTTTAACAATAATCAAGACAAGAGAGAACAAGAGCATAGACTACAGTTTCCGTTGCACCACTTGTGTAGTAATGGATTGAGCTGATCTGACGGGTGGCGGTGTAGGCAAATGTGAGTGGTGAAGTTATTAGTAGACATGTTGTCAGAAATAATGTAGCCAAGATTCCTGTTTGATGTTGTTAACATTATATCAGAACTGCCAACCTGAATAGATGTCGGAAGATATAAAGTACTGCGTGATTTATTTTTGCAAAAGATGAGTGCCTCGATCTTGTCATCATTCAGCTTCAGCTATAGCTGAAAGTCATCCAAGACTTGACATCACCTATGCACTCCTGTAAGGCTAGGATAGTGGAGTCAATAACATTCAAGAGGAAGGGATAGTTATTTTTGTTCAAATTACACCAAACCCATGTAAGTTGTAGTTTATTATAGATTTAATGGGAATAGCTTCCTCCTTCAACAACGCATAATGTTTAAAAGAAAATGTTTGAAAAATAATTTTAAAAAAAATCAAATCACATATTTTTAGCTTTGTGTGCTTGTCTCTTTGCCTTAAAATATTTAGAACCAGTGTTCGTGTTAAAGTAAACACAGATTACGATGTTGTTTTATTGTAACCTGGTTTCCTCAGTGCACTCTACGTCCTTATCTTTGGAATTACATTTCTTTTAAATGTACACTGGACCTTTAAAAATTCCAATTCTCCGTAAGAAGTAGGCTATATATTTCCTTCCACTTGCAAATCGAGTTGCTGTACTTCTGAAACTAGTTTTTTTAGTACAACTTTTTCGAGAAAGCCTAAAGTAACGGAGTACTACACACTGAATATGTGAGTATTATAAAAAATGTATAGATATAATGTAATAGACCTTATATATATGTATAGAGGCTAGGAACTTAAGCGAACATAACTAGATATGACTAACTTCTTTTACAATTGCTTTTTCTTGTTTTGTTTTGATAAAATGTTATAATTAGTTTTACTTATCAAAAGGATTTAAATGACTTAGAACGTCTTAAATGACCAGCTAGAATTAACTGCTGAAATTAAACATAATACTTTTTAAAAAAAGTTATTAATATGTTTCTTACACGATGAAGTTCTTTTTGTTAACCCCCTCCACCTTAACAAAAAATTAAAAAAAATAATAAAAAAATAAAACAGATTTAAAAAAAAATGAGATCATTTTGAATTTGTTAGCGATAACCTATAATGAAAATTAAAAAGGTTACATTTATTGTGAACTGACGTACAACAGTGGCTTAATAAAAAGGTCTAAAAGTACAAAGACTTATCAGAAATATTAATATGTATTTTTGTTACTTATAACATTTTGCAGCAATGATCTGAAAACAAAATATTCGCATAACAATTTATATAATGATATCTTTAAAAATATCATTTTGGACACACACATTGTTCTGTATACCTTAGATAATTAATATGTGCTAACACTAACAGAAAGGTGCATTAAAAAGTTGATAATTTCAGAAATGTGAAAACTAAGAGCAATGGCGTTCCCAGAGAAAATATTTAAAACTAATTAGCTTGTTTTGTCAAATAACTTTAGCGATGGGAAGTTCTCACAGTACCCACGTTTTTTTCATAACACTAATACCATGGTTGTTAATATTGCAATATTGTATTGGTATTGGTAGTATTGCCAATACTTTTTAAAGTATTGGGACGATATTGCAATATTGTATTGGTATTGGTAGTATTGCCAATACTTTTTAAAGTATTGGGACGATATTGCAATACTTCTTGAAATTTGATATTGGTATTGGTATTGCCAATAATTATTTTTGATATTGGTATTGGTTTTTAACCAATACTAAAAGCAATATTCAATAAATTCTCTACAACATTGGTTGTGAATAAAGCTGAATATAATAAATTTTTCTTTGGTGTCACCATCTTGCGAGTGACATTGCCAAACAATTTTTGAATGAAACCGATCAGTTGTAGCTTCTGAAAAGATCAAGGATTCACTTGGTATGCTTTTGGTAACACCTGGTGAAACCCGGTGGAATTCAATGTATGATGCTGTCACCAGAGTTTACAACATTCTCTGTGTAAGTGACATGGAAGTTAAGTTTGACAAACTTTGTGATGAACTTGATATCAAAAGACTACAGCCTGTACAGAAAACATTTGTTAAAGAGTATGTTGCTGTTATGAAGCCTGTTTGCCGTGGACTAGATATTTTGCAGGGTGAAACTAAAAAAGACATTGGACTTGGTTTCCTTCTACCAACACTTGTCATGATGAAGGCTCAGTTAAAAGTGTTTCTTGATCAAGGAAAGAATGATGGGCTCGTAATTTGTTCTCCATTAGCTTCATGTCTTTTGAATGCCATCGATAGAAGATTTTCAAACATGTTTGACAGCTTTGATGCTCAGCTGGCATCCGTTGTACATCCCAAATTCAAGTTGGACTGGATAGATGATGATTTACAGCGTTCGCATCTTATTGAAGCACTGAAGAGACGCGTTTCATAACAATTAATAATTGCTTGGCAGACACTTCAGCAGGATGTTTAACCGTTTATGTATCATTTGCTTTTCTATGACAGTCATTTGCTTCATTCATCCATTCATTCATCCATCCATCCATTCATTCATTCATTCACAATATGTGTACAGTATACATATTAAAAATCTTGTTGCTTAAGGACGTTAAGGTGTGCCGACTTATTTAATATGTTGTCAAAGTGCTTTAGGAAAACTGATGCCACTGGGGACGCGGTGGTCGAGTGGCAGCGCACTGGACTGTCGTACCGATGGTCACGGGTTCGAATCCGTGTGAAGGCAAGGGTTTGTTCCCAGAGCCTAGGGCGTCCCTGAGTCACCCCGCTCCGAATGGGTACCTAACACTACATGTAGTTAGGCGGCTGGGTAATGCGTGGAACCCACAAAGCCGTGGCCTGTGAGCGCTGCATCACTTGCCAAACAGATCATCTCTCATGGTCTGTGGACGCAATTATCTTCTGCATAGAAGGAGCGTCTGTATAGATAAGACAGATAAGAAGCAAGTGTTAACTATTGAACAAAATTTGGTTAAAAATACATTGTCTAAATTTGCCAAAAATGTTGTTATCGTTTATCGATGTAAGTGATATAGAGCGATGAATTACGTATTTGAGTTTTATTCGTCGAATGACCCAAACATTGGTATTGGTAAGGCAATAATAAATAAATATTGGTATTGGTATTGCAATACTGGTTTTAAAATTGTATTGGTATTGGTATTGCCAATAGATTTTACAGGCAGTATTGGTATTGGTATTGCCATTAATTTTTTTTAGTATTGTTAACAACCCTGACTAATACTAATACTAATACTACTTATACGAATAATAATAATGATATTAATTTATTTAATAATTTTGATATTTAAAAAAAAACAATAATGATATCAAAATAATAATTACAATATTTTTATTATCATTAATTTACAACTTATAATAATATTAATACTAATTTTTGCTGTTATTAGTAATAATATTTTGGCGATTATAATTATTTCTTATGTAAGTATAATTATTGAGTAGTTGTTTGTCTGAGGAAGACTAATTCTCAACTTTTTAAGTTATATTTTATCAAAACATAAAACAGTAAAATCTAACTTCAATTATAAACAATATATAAAGAAAGAAAATTCAGCAATTGACTTCAACGGTACATATAAAAATTTATACTACGAGTTAATCTTACATAGCATAATATCAAAAATTTTAAACTAAGTCCTCATAATATTGATCACGAACACTGTGAGTACATACTAAATTTATTATTATTAGAAATGCTATTAAAAATTTTAATGCTAATAACCATTTAAAAAAAATTATAAAACGATTATTTTCTTTAACTCCACAGACCCATATCATGACTTTAAACGAGATTCTCGAGCTGTATGCGTCATCAGCCATCATCTTCCTCTTAGTTCTAGTGACGTCATGGTACTGGCTGACACAAAAACCGAAAAACTTTCCTCCGTCCCCTGGACTCGCCCTGCCATTTCTCGGACACTTGCATCTCATGGGCTCTAATCCAAGACATCCTTTCAAACAATGGGCCCGGAAACTTGGAAACATATTCAGCCTTCAAATGGGAGGCAAGCAGGTCATCGTGTTGAATGGGTTTGAACTGATAAAGGAAGCCCTGGCCAAGCAAGGCGATTCTTTCTCTGGAAGGCCTCGCGATGACCTGTTGAACATGCATTTTCCTCTTCGCCGAAAAGGTCTAGCATTTTCGTCAGGTCATCACTGGAAGTCCCAGCGTTCAACTGGACTCACCATACTACGGAAACTTGGCATGGGTAAGAACGTGCTGGCTGAGAAAATTTCAGAAGAATTGCATTATGCCGTCGAAGAGATCGTAAGTGCAAAAGGGAAACCCATTGACTTGAGATCAATTTTATACATGAGCGTATCGAATTTGATCTGTTCGATGATTTTTGGTAAGCGATTCAATTACGCAGATTCCAAATTTCAAACTTTACTTAATCTCTTAAAAACAGAGATGCATCTTTTTAATGGTGTGACAATAATTAATTATTGGCCGCTTTTGAGATACATTCCATTTGATCCATTCCAGGGGAGAAAACTTTTGAGAGCCATTGCCGAGCTCGAAACATTTTCAAATAAAATGGTCGATGATGTTTACAAAGGGCTAGAGCAAAACGACTCAGAAAATTACATCAGCGCATACTTTGAGGAAATGAAGAAGCAGAAAGAAGAAAACCGACCAACTGACCTTGACACCGTCAGCTTGGCCCGTGGCATTGATGATTTGTTTGCAGCTGGTACGGACACGACCAGCACGACCATATTGTGGTGCATTCTGTACGCGCTACACCACCAAGATATTCAGGAGAAAGTCTATCGGGAGATAGTAGAACAGATCGGAACCGACCGAGAACCAACGATCAACGACAGGCCAAAGTTAAAATATCTAAATGCCTTCATAATGGAGTCCCAGAGATTGGCCAGCATTGCGCCTTTCAGCCTGGTCCACGTGTGTACAGAGACTTCGACTATAGGAGGATATTTGATCCCTAAAGGGACGCAAATCATCCCAAACCTTGATTCAGTCCTTCACGACGATAAGATCTGGGGGGATCCTCAAAATTTCCGACCAGAAAGGTTCATTGATGACCAGGGAAATCTCAAACCAGCTGAAGAGCTCATCCCGTTCTCAATAGGTAAAAGAATTTGCATCGGCGAGGCCTTGGCTAAAATGGAGCTCTTTCTTTACATGGGCAATTTGTTTCGGAAGTTTAAGTTCAGCCCCGTGGATCCACAAAATTTACCTCCCCTTGTTGAAGTGTTTGGTCTCACAACTCCGCCAGAACCTTATGAGGTAAAATGTTTGGAAAGAAATGTATAGGTTTTATTGAAAGGAAAGAATCCTCAATGGTGAAAACTTAAACATCATTACCAAACGCCTGTATTTTAAATTGATTTAAAAAAAAATCTTCCACACTATTAAAAGGAGTGAAATAGTAGAAGTTATTAACTTGTTTTCATGATCTTTTCTTAAAGTACTTATTGTGCATATAATTGTAAACGGGAATTTTCAGCCATTATTTTATATTCATTTTATGAAAATATAATTTGTGTAATTATGAATACAAATATTAAAAATAAATTTTTTATTCCTTAAAAAATAATTGCTTTGATTTCTGTGATATAATCTGATCAATAAAAAAAGGCCGACAGTATAGCTTTAAAATTAAGATTTTCACAATTGCTAATAATCTAACTTTTATATATTAAATATCTAATTACACAATTTACTTTAAAAAAAAACAATAAGTGCAGCCATTTATTCGTTTCACCGTGAAAGATTGGCCTCAACGTGGCCTGGACACGAGTAAGGTGCGGATGTGACCGAAGCCTATAACCAAGAAGCCTGGCGCTTGACACCACAGGAACCCCGCGGAAAACCCGGGGGATGGGCTCGACCTCAACGATAGGTCTGGTGCTGGGTGCGGGAGGAGCACTCAACAGGGCCCGGCTAGTAACCCCGATAGATCGAAATACCTTCTTGGAAAGGGGCGAAACGCACACAGATGGCCCTGATTGGATTGAAGATTTCGGCCTACTCTCTCTGTCTCATGACTCGTATATATCGAATTTTTGAAGATCTAGGAATGGATCCTCTGAACCCCTGTCCGGCGAATGGTGGAACGCCTGGTGGGTATGCGACTACTTCTTCTGTTGGGCCAGTGACGAGCGACGTGCCGAAATCTGGGGGTAAACAGATGACTGGTCGCCCATACACTTACACATGCGAGTGTTCACCTGCCAAATACTCTTGTGGATGTAGCTTTATTTCAGGAAACGATCCTCAAGGGGAAGCAGTTTGACATTACTGGTTACTCGCTCTACCACTGCAAGTGTGACCGGCGATGTTGAGGTCGGGCAACAGCGATCCGGAATGATTGACTATGGTATGGCTTGAAATAAAGTACTACAGCAATAAGAACATACTCACCGCGAGAGTGTCGTTGGCTTTAAATATCTCCAAAGTCTATAATACTTCCGATCAGGAACGAGGTCACTTTTGGTCATACGATCATAGCAGGAGATTTCAACGCACAGTCTTCTGACTGAGGCTATAACGAGTGGAACGCGTCAGGCTGCTACATAGAGGGCGTCTTTATCAACACTAATCTCAATAGGCTACAAAATGCAGACAGTGAGCCAAAACTACTGCACACGGGGTACCGCATGGAGTCCTGCCCAGACCTAACGCTAATCTCAGCGGACCTAAAGTCAAGATATAGGCTGGAAGTATTTAAGGAAGTTGGAAGTAAACATCTTCCAATCCTGATTGAATTTGTGCTCGGCACGAACAAACCTTGATTTGAAAAAGGCACTTGTGGTCTCGTAAGACCGACTGGCGTAGATACAAGACCGAAAGCCGTGATGTCAGATTGGTGAGGCTTGCCTGCTATAAGTTGATCCGGGTCCTAAAAGTGTAAAACACGACCCCCAAAAGAGAATATCACATTCGTTTCATAGCCAACACTGTTTTCATTTTTTTTCCTTATAGGTTATGTTAAAATTATAAACAACATTGAAAATACGATAAACTGTCTTTTTAGCTACAGTTTAAAAAGAGATGTAACAACTTTATAGTTCAATAAAAAAAATAACAACAAAACATCATGACGCAGGCGTAGGCAATTTTAGTTGTTGGAAAACGGGAAAAGAGATTTCCGACATAAATAAAATCCCATTGTGTTTAAAATCTTAATTATGCTTTTAAAAGATACAAGAAATCATTTGTTTCCTGTAAGACATTTTTTTTGTAGATGTTAAATATATTTTTTTTATTTCATCAATAAGATACACTGTATACCGATTAAATGTATTTTGATTTTATAATCGTTGATTTTAAAAATGTTTTTATATAATTTTTGAAGGTTAAAATTTTATCGATTAGTCCAGGCAATTACATTTCAGAACACCGAGAGCTATCGAGGTATCTTAGACTTAGACTTTAACCCCCAAAATCTCATGAAATTAATTTTGGAAAATCCTAAACCTGTTATTGTCATAGAAAAAAAATAATTCTGACTCTAGTTGCAAAAATGTATAAAATTTTATATTTTGAGAAAGATCCCTTCTCATAGTCTACAGACATCACGGACCACGATAATTAATACCATAACATGCAAGGATTGTAGTGCTGCATCTCTGACTGCCGTTTATGAATGCTTTGATAAAATGATTTAAATCTACAGCCAGAAGGTAAAATGGGATATAACCGATACTTTATTCCTTACAACTAAGAGATTAGTGACTATAATCTATTATCTATTAAATTTTAAAAAAAAGAAAAAAAAGAAAACCTAACTACTTCCAGCCTTCACCTCAATCAAAACAATTGTTATGTATATGTACTATTATTGCAGTTTTATCTATGTGCGAACCCGTTAGTTTTCTTTATACCCTTTTGGGGATAGAAATTTTGTACTAATGTTTGTAAGGGCGAAAATCTTCAGGTTCATTTTATTGTTCCTTACTGTCCTATATCATTGTAGATATCTGTCTTACTGGTACATTATTGCGTATAATTCTGTTAGCACCACAAAGCTCAAATATTATGTTGTGAATTGTTGACATCAGACGGATACATTTCGTTTATCGATGTCTACTACTAATTATATTCAAATCGTTCTAAATAAATCTCCCCTTTATAATGAGTTTTTTTAATTTCAAAGTTCAACAATTAAATTCACTAACGATCCTTCAAGTGGCTTGACTAATGCGTTTAAAAGTAAACATAGAAGCTAATAAATAACACAGTGCTCTTATGTAATAATAAAAAATAACTTGTGTACAGAAGTGTTTTCTATTACTAATAAAAAAAGAAGAAACAACATTTTGAATGATCGAATGAAACGCACGAGAAAATTACAATGGTAATAGCCAGTGTTTGATCAGAAATTCCCCGTCAGGTAAATGTATACCCTAACTTCTTACGTTTTTTTGAACTTTCTCCTGATTTAAATCATATTAGTTTTATAGAACGTAGTTGAATGGTATATTTTAAAAAAACAGCTATACTTTATATCTATGATTAGTATCAGGATAAATTTTATGTATTTGATATTCGAAATCGCGTAATGTTTATTTGATGGTTATTTGAATTTCCCTGCCTCCTCCAATGCCCACCCAAGAGATAACTAAAATTAGAAGTATGATTAAAATGCACATAAAAAATGCTTTAGAAAAGTTCCTTTGGAATAAGGTGTCAAGAATAAAATAGTATTATATCAAATATGCCGCTTATCAAAAATATAATAGCTTATTTTTCCATCCTGTAACTTAACATGACCGATATAGCTATTCAGATCGTGAACGCAATCCACTTCTATAGATTAACACAATTTTGAGGGACCACAAAAATGCATTTATTCATACAGAGAAGTTAAAGAATGGAAGTATTAACACAGGTCACGCACCAGTGGAAGTAATACTCTTGCTTCAAAACTCGCTGTTACGAAGAAGTACTGGGAAATGACATCTTTAAGTGTCTCTTAAAGAGTTCCTTGTCACGTTCATTCGTGTGTCAAAACGTATGCTTCGTCTTCCTTTAGCGTTCGTAATTCATTTATTTTTTAACCATTTTTCCGTTTCGTACTTCAAGTGCTTGTTTGCTACCGCGTTGGATAGAAATAGTTTGCAAGTAATAACTCTTGAGGGTTTCCGTATTTGGGACAAAGGAGTAGCTAACCACCACTACTTGCCACCACAGCCCGGAACTGAAAAGTATCTCAGAGTCATCATGTTAAAGGTAGTGCGCTTAATATTTCTAAACCGCATTTCACGCATGCATGAACAATTCTTAGTGTCATAAAAAATCATGTACAATTCAAAATGCAAAATATGCAGACTGTCATAATCCGTATTGTTTTTAAAAAATCAATATGATCTTTGTGACAATTGTGATAACATTGTGTTCTTTTGAGAGAACATTCATTTCCAAAATTCAATGATTTAATATACGAGTTTATGACACAGTAACAACAACATAAATTTAAGACATCAATTTTATCAATACAACGGCTTTCTTATAATATCAAGTACTAGATACGACCCACGGCGTAGCATATGCCGCGCAGACTTGCTCAACATAGAAAGTGCAAAGAATTGTGGGGGGGGGGTGAGGGGGGTGAGGGAACGCACACAAACAGCAGCACGCAGTAATGAAAAAAAAGCGAGTAAATGTCGAGACATGTGCACTTCGGTTGTTGACACCTGCCCCCCCCCCGACCATTTACTAACATCCTTTGCTAACCACAGACTGTGATTCGCTGACCCTAGCGAGGGTTATTCATGTTCGCAAAAAAGGTGGGAACAGAAACTAACATGTTTTAAAATATAAATAAAAAATGTTCTCGCTGTGGCTTCAACCCAGGACTTTACGCATGCACGGCGGATGTGATAACCATTACACTACGAATTACATGTTATTCTGTGATGTAGCAACGCAAGTTACAGCAAGAACAATTGTTGCCCCCGCCCCCTTTAAAAAAAATCTTTTCATCCCACTACGCTTGGCAACTGTGAACGGTCGACCCCAGCGAGTGTCATTCGTCATGCTCATTTTGCACATGCTTTGGTGAAATATATATATATATATGGAATTGATCATTTGTTCTCATTGGCGCGGATGTCCAAATGTCTTGAACTTTCATCTCAAAATGTAATTGTAAACATTTTTGCATACATATTATAAAGGTTAGGAAACATTTAAAATAGGAATGCAGGTAAAAATACGTATGGGGCCATGGAAAATGTATTCAAAACAATAAATGAACACAATTTTAGCCACGTGAATGGGGATTCGTTTTGTCAAAACAGAAAACTACAGAAAAAAAGCTATTATTTTCTATAGATAAAACTTATAATAATCTATAATAAAAAACAAAACTTTTCTGTATCAGGTAATTAAATATTTGTGTTTTACCTTCATAGAGCTATAATTATAATAAATAAAAATTAAAACATTTTGTGTGTGCATATTTGTGATAATGGACAGAAAATTGTACATGAAGAGAAAGTAAAGTGACATTTAATTTCGAAAATCTCAGGAAAGCATATTTTTGACTACACAATATATAAAAAGGAAATAATTATTGAATAATTTGAATTAATATTTCTATTTTATTTAAATTTTAAAAGAAAATTATTTTTATTTGAAATTCTAAATTGTTTATTACTATCTAATTGTAACTAGATATGACCCGTGGCAGATATGCACATAGATAGTGCAAAGAAAGGGGGATGGAACTGACATAAAATACAGCACGAAGAAATCAGAGCAACATGAAATGACATGGGGGGTGGGGGTGGGGACATCGCTGACGTATACATGGTCTCGAGACATGTACTATCTACGAGCAATTCTGCGGCGTATGTTACGGCACCGGTCGTATTTAGTATATATACTAATTATTATTTTCAAACGAATGATTTATCGCTATTTAATTGTTTAATGAGAAAAATGTATTTGTAATGTTAGGCATGGTCATACTAGTCTGTCCACACATCTGATTTCATAATTCTCTGGGGATAAAGTTATTCCAAAAACTGGTGTGAGGTTTGGCATTTTACCAGGAATTTCCGGTGAAAACTTGAATCTGAAAAACGGAAACGAAGTAAATGTATTATTTTATTAAATTGCTACACAAATTTACCAACATTATCTCTACAAGTTGGTCGCACAGTGAAAAAAGTTAATTGTTAGCAAGTAGAAAAATGGCGTGTTGTTTCAAAGTGACTTTTATGTTCAAAATTAATACATTATTGCAAAACTAAAAAGACACGGTTAGTATTGACCCGAAGCCTGTCTAACTTTGCTCTCTCCAACGACCGCCCCCCCCCCTAATTGTTACCCATCAACAACAAAAAAATTCTTCATTTACATTATTTTTTCATATGTTCATTAACACAGTTTCCTTATAGATCTATATATTACTTATGATTCAATAAAACATCATCGCTAGTTAAAAGATCACTAACTTTCAAAGGATCGAATTAATATTAGATATAAATAAATCATAAATTATATTTGCAGATATTAACAGAGCAAAGATACTGTGAAGATAAAGTTTAAAGGCATAAGTTAAAAGTAAAAGCTAGTCCTATTTAATGAAAGGTTCATATTGTGATTGACTGAAATTTTCTATAATTTGTATCACTTACATCCTTTCAAGAATTTAAACAAAATTATTTCATGAAAATAAAGAATATTTTTTTAAACTTCATATTTTTATAATTTAATTGTAATCCACGGTGCAGTATACCCGTCCTCTATTTTTACAAATTGTTCTTAGAATTATAATATGTTCTAGAATGTCTTTGAGACAAATAAATAAATAAGAAAGTTTTTTAAAAAATGAACAAATTCACCGACCTTTGAAACAATGCCGAAGTGAATAGGAACAGTTCCATATTAGCCAGAGACTCGCCGAGACAAGCTCGTTTCCCTCTGGAGAATGTGATAAGCTCTTGTTTCGTGATAAGGTTTCCGTCTTTGTCCAGGAATCTGTCAGGTCTGAATTCTTTCGGGTCAGTCCACACTCTCGGGTCTCCATGAACACTGACAAGGTTCGCGATGACAAGGCATTCTCTGGGGATGGTGAAACCGTTCAGAGACACGGTCTCGCTGCACTCGTTGACAACAAACGGAACAGTACAAGCCATGCGTCCAGTCTCGAGCAAGAAAGCATTTAGCAATTTCAGTTTCGGCTTGTCGTGAATGGTGGGAGATCTCTCCGTTCCAATCTCGTTAACAATTTCTTCGTGGAGTTTGTCTTGTATGTCCGGGTGGTGAAGCGCAAAAATGAGAATCCACAGAATCGTTGTGCTTGTGGTCTCGCTGCCGGCTCCGAAGAGATCAACGATAATTTCCACCAGAGACTCCTGGTCAATTGCTGTGGGCTGGTTAGTTGTCTTGCGGCGCTCTAAGTGGTCCATGTATAAAGTAATAAAACATTTGTTTTGGACAGCGGCTTGGTCAATTATTTCTCTGATAATTAAATGTACGTGATGATGAAATTCTATGTCTTTTGCAATAAGCGAGTTCCCCTTAAATGGATCAAACGGAATATATCTTAGCTCCGGTAAAAAATTCAGAATAGAAACGCCTGAAAGTAGCAATGCTATATCGTTGGCTATTTGGAGGAGTGTCAAAAGACGTGGATCGTCAAATTCAAACCTTTTGCCAAAAAGAATAGAACTGATGACATTGCACAAGCAATATCGTGTCAGGTATTTTAGATTTACAGGCTGACCATTGAGTCGAGCTATCTCTTGGATGAAAACAGTGACTTCTTTCCCGATGCTCTCAGCCAGGACATTCTTACCCATTCCCATATCCTTTAAGATAGCGATTGAAATCGATCTCTGTTCTTTCCAGATCGGTCCTGATGAGAACAAAACCCCTTTCGTACGATGGCGCAGTAACTTAGAAAACACTCCGGTCGTCGACCTGTTGGAAAATTTGTCTCCCTTTACAACGAATGCCTCCTTAATCACCTCATATGAATTGAGGACAACGATGTATTTCATGCCTATTCGGATTCCGTAAATATCCCTGTATTTTTTAGACCAATGTCTAAATTGTTTCAGTGGGTTCTTCTTCATTAAGTACAGGTGACCAATAAAAGGTAATGCTGGGGCGGGAAATGGTGGGAAGTCCTGTGGAGGTTTTGTGAGCCAAAAATGCAGCAATATGAGAACAGTGAAGATGATAAATATTTGGTAGATGTCCAGGTCGATGTCAATCATTGCGTACATTTCTAGGAGAGATACACTTTTATTAAAACATTTGATCATTGTCTTTGGGACTATTTTAAATATATTATCAAAATTTAATAATAATGATACACGCGTTAATAATTATAAGTATTGTGATTGCTCATTTGTTTTTCATTTTTTTTTCGTATAAATAAGTTTACAGCATTTAACATTTTAGTTAGCAGTTGTTGGGATGAGTACGGATTAACTGACTGGTCAGCATATTACCAGATAAGAAACATTTCAGAGTTTAGTGAAAAATTGTTCGATTGATACCCACACATATTAAGTTAGCATAAAAAATAGAAAAACAATTTGACAGCAATCACTGCATCCTGGTTATACACGGATATAAGTGTTTCTATTATTTTGTTTAGGTGTGGCACGGCCATATTCCAATAATAATTGTGATTTAAGAATCCCGCAAAAACTTAACAAATGTAGTTTAAATGTTAACAAAAAGTTTTATTAGTAATTTTAAAAAATAATATTTTTAAAAAAATCGATCTTTAGATATTTATAGTATATAGTATATACTAGTGCAGGGGTGGGCAACCTTTTTAGGGCGAGGGCCGCATTTGCAAGAAATGAAACATAAAGGGGCCTTACCAAAATGCAGCCCTGGTTCAAGTACAAACAACCATCTTTAACATAAATTTATTGATTTTTCTCGATATTACCGCAGGCTTTCGAGGGATGCAAAAAAAAATCCGAAGCGGGCCGCAGGCGGCCCGCGGGCCGAAGTTTGCCCACCCCTGTACAAGTGTATCACCCGTCAAAAATGAAGGAAATTTTCAAAATAAAAACACAGAATAAAAAATAATGCAATAAAGAACTTTATTTTATGCTATTTATTTTTATTTTATTCTTTTTTTTTCATATTAACAATTTTATGCGGAACGTTCGAAAAGAGTTATTTTGGTGCAGTAATTTGATGCGCTGCTTTCTAAAATAGTAGCGTCACGGACGGGACGGAAGCAGGGGACGGAAGGACGGACGGGACATACATTGCAAATTATGTATATTGATAATAACATTTAGGATGAATATAAAAATTATTTTAGATAAATTAAATTATCTACAGCAGCTTTCGAAATTAATATATTAATAATATCTACTTATCGTGGTTTAATGAATCGAGTACACTCTGAAATTCACCAAGTATATTGTCTAATACATTTTCAGGTAACATTTACTGTCACAGTGTCTTTCTGTCAAAAGCTTTTCTACCAATGACTTGCTGAGTATGTGTGCTTAAAAATTAAAAGTAAATTTACATTTTTTCTAATTAAATAAAAAGATTCCGCACCCTGAAGTTGATAATTGAGTGCAATTACATACAATTCATGTGTTAAGTTACAAGTCACTGAAAACTAAAATGAACGACCTACCTGATCCTAAGTTACGAATTATATGCTCCGAAACGAATAAACTTTCAGTTGAAGTCACTTACTGCGGTAATTTCCTAGCGATTAAATTTGTACGCGTGTCAACCCAGACAAGGAAAACAAGTTGGCCAGGTGTAGGCGATGCGCCGAAAAGCAATCATTTGTATCCAACTATAAACTCCGCAAACAAAAAATAAATTATATATATATATATATATATATATATATATATATATATATATATATATATATATATATATATATATATATATATTATATAATAACATAATTTGCAATCTGTCACGTAGTGTCTGTCCGTGACGCTATGCGAGGTAACTCCCGATAAAAAAATATATAGAAGTACAAAAGTTACTTTCAAGATTAACAAAATGTGTTTCTCGCCAGCGCCAAAAAATATTGTGACGTGACGTCATTATTTGAGCTTTTATTTATGTGTGAAGGGAACGAAGTAAAAAACAAACCCGTAAAAACAAAGTTTTCTACAATAAATCCCTTATATTTTAGTCATAATTAAAAGTATTGATTATGTTTCAACGCCACAAATATTTACGGAATGACACCGAGTGATGTCCCCTGTCTTTTAATGGGGGATGGGTCGCGAGGGGGTGTCGGCACGACGGTCGACGTCTAAGCGTCAACTCAAACTCACGTGGAAAAAAACAATAACAAACCGTGAATTTGAATTACATACCTCATATAAGGATAAACTAAAAATGCATTAATTTAATTACGGTACGTTCGATCGATCTGAAATTTTGATACAATGCATTGTTAGGTCAGACGGGCTCGTGTGCCAAATTTCAGCTTGATTGAATCACGGGAAGTGGGTCAATTACGACTTTTGTTTTTCCGCCCGCCCGCCCGCCCATGAGATGATGAGATGATGAGATGACGACAGAGACGGCCGCGAAGTTAATATAAGGGATTTAATAAAACAAACCCGTAAAAACAAAGTTTTCTACTATAAATCCCTTATATTTTAGTCATAATTAAAAGTATTGATTATGTTTCAACGCCACAAATATTTACGGACTGACACCGAGTGATGTCCCCTGTCTTTTAACGAGGGATCAGTCGTGAGGGGGTGTCGGCACGACGGTCGACGTCTAAGCGTCAACTCAAACTCACGTGGAAAAAAACAATAACAAACCGTCAATTTGAATTACATACCTCATATAAGGATAAACTAAAAATGCATTAATTTAATTACGGTACGTTTGATCGATCTGAAATTTTGATACGATGCATTGTTAGGTTAGACGAGTCAGTGTGCCGAATTTCAGCTCGATCGAATCACGGGAAGTGGGTCATTTTCGACTTTTGTTTTTCCGCCCGCCCGCCCGCCCATGAGATGATGAGATGATGAGACGACCGCGAAGTTAATATAAGGGATTTAATAATTTAATTACGGTACGTTCAATCGATCTGAAATTTTGATACGATGCATTGTTAGGTTAGACGGGTCCGCGTGCCAAATTTCAGTTCGATCGGATCATGGGAAGTGGGTCATTTTTAACTTCTGTTTTTCCGCCCGCCCGCCCGCCCATGAGATGATGAGATGATGAGACGACCGCGAAGTTAATATAAGGGATTTAATAATTTAATTACGGTACGTTCGATCGATCTGAAATTTTGATACGATGCATTGTTAGGTTAGACGGGTCCGTGTGCCAAATTTCAGTTCGATCGGATCATGGGAAGTGGGTCATTTTTGACTTCTGTTTTTCCGCCCGCCCAAGACAGAGAGAGACGCCGGTGAAGTTAATATAAGGGATTTAAAAAACAAACCCGTAAAAACAAAGTTTTTGACTATAAATCCCTTATATATGAGACATAACTAACAGTATTGATTATTTTCAAACATTTACAGACTGAATCTGTCTTAACTCAACTTTGCATCATAACCCTAGTGGGGGGGGGAGGGGTGGTCGGGGGGAGGGGTGGGTGGGGGGGGAGGGGCGGGTGGGGGAGGGGTGGGTGGGGGGTAGAGGGGAAAAGTCTGGTCACCGATTCGCTTGACCGAGCTCAGAGTGACACCTAAAATGTAAACAAAAGCGCCCGTCGCTTCGTTGGGTCGCCTCAATGCGTCAGCTCAAAATTTCACGTGGGAAAAAAACAATAACAAACCGTGAATTTAAATTACATACCTCATTTAAGGATAAACTAAAAATGCATTAATTTAATTACGGTACGTTTGATCGATCTGAAGTGGGTCATTTTCGACTTTTGTTTTTCCGCCCGCCCGCCCAGCCCATGAGATGATGAGATGATGAGATGGCCGCGAAGTTAATATAAGGGATTTAAATAAAACAAACCCGTAAAAACAAAGTTTTTGACTATAAATCCCTTATATATGAGACATAACTAACAGTATTGATTATTTTCAAACGCTACAAACATTGACAGACTGACACCGAGTGATGTCCCTTGTCTTTAATAAATGGGGGTGGGATGTGAGGGGGTGTCGGCACGACGGTCGGCGTCAACTCAAACTCACGTGGAAGTGGAAGAAAAAAACAATAACAAAGCGTGAATTTGAATTACATACCTCATATAAGGATAAACTTAAAATGCCTTAATTTAATTACGGTACTTTCGATCGATCTGAAATTTTGATACGATGCATTGTTAGGTTAGACGGGTCCGTTGCCGAATTTCAGCTCGATCCGATCACGGGAAGTGGGTCATTTTCGACTTTTGTTTTTCCGCCTGCCCGCCCAGCCCATGAGATGACGACAGAGACGACCGCGAAGTTAATATAAGGGATTTAATAATTTAATTACGGTACGTTCGATCGATCTGAAATTTTGATACGATGCATTGTTAGGTTAGACGGGTCCGTGTGCCGAATTTCAGCTCGATCCGATCACGGGAAGTGGGTCATTTTTGACTTTTGTTTTTCCGCCCGCCCGCTGAGCCCTTGAGATGACGACAGAGACGGCCGCGAAGTTAATATAAGGGATTTAAAAACAAACCCGTAAAAACAAAGTTTTTGACTATAAATCCCTTATATATGAGACATAACTAACAGTAGTGATTATTTAGAAACGCTACAAACATTGACAGACTGACACCGAGTGATGTCCCTTGTCTTTAATAAATAGGGGTGGGACGTGAGGGGGTGTCGGAACGGTGGTCGGCGTCAACTCAAACTCACGTGGAAGTGGAAGAAAAAAACAATAACAAACCGTGGATTTGAATTACATACCTCATATAAGGATAAACTAAAAATGCATTAATTTAATTACCGTACGTTCGATCGATCTGAAATTTTGATACGATGCATTGTTAGGTTAGACGGGCTCGTGTGCCAAATTTCAGCTCGATCGAATCACGGGAAGTGGGTGATTTTCGACTTTTCTATTTCCGCCCGCCCGCCCGCCCATGAGATGATGAGATGATGAGACGGCCGCGAAGTTAATATAAGGGATTTAAAAACAAAGTTTTTGACAATAAATCCCTTATATATGAGGCATAACGTAAAGTATTGATTTGTTCAAACGCGCCAAATATTTACAGATTGAATCTAGCTTAACTCCCGTTTGCTTTTAACCCGGGAGGGGGGTGGGAGAGGGGAAAAGTTTTGTCACCGATCGCTGTACCGAGCTCAGCGTGACGCGCAAAATGTAAACAAAAGCACGCCGGTACACCTGGTTAAAGCACGAGATGTGTTCACCTCTTCCTGGCGTGAAGTCAAGGGACCCGTAAAATGTAAACACAGCGACCGCGACATATAGTTTATATAGATAAACTAAAAATGCATTGACTTAATTACGGTTCTTTCGATCGATCTGAAATTTTGATTACAATGCATTGTTTGGTGAGACGGGTATATGTGCCGAATTTCAGTTCAATCGCATCACGGGAAGTGGGTCAATTTTGACTTTTGTTTTTCCGCCCGACGTACGAAGAGATGACGACAAGTTTTGGAAGTTAATATAAGGGATTTAAAAAACAAACCCGTAAAAAACAAAGTTTTTGACTATAAATCCCTTATATACGAGACATAACTAACAGTATTCATTATTTTCGAAAGCGAAAAACATTTACAGACTGAATCTGTCTTAACTCAACTTTGATTCATAACCCTGGGGGGGGCTGGGAGAGGGGAAAAGTCTGGTCACCGATCGCTGGTCCGAGCTCAGCGTGACACGTAAAATGTAACAAAAGCACGCCGGTACTTCGATGGGTCGCGTCAAAGCGTCAACTCAAACTCTCACGTGGGAAAAAAAAACAATAACAAACCGTGAATTTGAATAACATACGTTATATAAGGATATAATAAAAAATGCATTAATTTAAATAGGGTACGTTCGATCGATCTGAAATTTTGAAACAATGCATTGCTAGGTAAGACGGGTTTGTGTGCCAAATTTCAGCTTGATCGGATCACGGGAAGTGGGTCATTTTTGACTTTTGTTTTTCCGTCCGCCCAAGACAGACAGACAGAGAGAGAGAGAGATGACGACAGAGACGCCGGTGAAGTTAATATAAGGGATTTAAAAAGAACTTAATTTGTCTAACCTTGCACGCCACAATATTAGCGTAATCGATTGCCGACATGAAGGCACGATGTTTACTTTTCAGTTTGGGCAATTTTTTTTAATTCAATAAATTTGTAATTAATAATCTTTTTGCCACTATCACATTTACTTTATTGAAAATGAAGTTTAAATAATTAACTTGAATTGATAAGTTCGAAAAATTAATTTATAAAAATTTTGATACTAAAAAGTAGAAAATAAAATAATTTAAAAATCTTGATAACAGGTGAAATCGGTGAACTATGACTGCATATTAAAGCGTGGGGTGCTCATCACAACTCTCTATCATGTACAAGGCTGCGAACCATAAATACAAATTTGTATGAATATTAATAAACATTAAACGTTCCACTACTTTGATCATATACACGCTAATATCATATTAATTATAAAGATTTATCTATATGTAAAGAAATAGATGCAAAGAGAAATGATTTGTGAAGGGCGCCAAACGCTTTTATGTGTAGTCATGGTTCACCGATTTCACATCTTATCATAGAAAATTTTTATTTTCTTCTTTTTAGTGCACTTTCTATATGTAAAAAAAGCGTGTCCTTTTTTTAAAAAAAAAGATATTTTAAATATTTTTTTAAGACGTTCTTTTAAGTACTGAGAATTTTTTTCTCCATTTTTATTGTGTTAATTTATATTTTAAAGTTATAGACATTTTAGTAAAATAGACAGAAAGGAATGAAATATTTATTTCCGTTAGATGGAATATAAAACGCAGTATCTGAATTGTGTTTGATACACATTTAGAGCCGGTTTAATGTCCTCAACCAGGGGTAAATGGATAATATGGAGAGAGTCAAAAGTAAATAAAAAGCTCTCACCTCAGCGTTGTTAAATTGTACATTTTTAGCGAACTCCACTTGTTGAACGATTATATTTTATTGGATATTTTATAAATGAGTTGTTTGTTTCTATTATTGCGTCATGATTACAGGCAGAGCGTGATTTATTCAGCTTAATCCTACAAATTTACCCCTCAGAAGTCTTTAAAAGGATTTTCTAAAATACTGGCCACCGTATCAATTATACTTGACATAGAGATATTCGTTGATTATGTGTTTTTAACAACATACTTGACATAGAGATATTCGTTGATTATGTGTTTTTAACAACATACTTGACATAGAGATATTCGTTGATTATGTGTTTTTAACAACATACTTGACATAGAGATATTCGTTGATTATGTGTTTTTAACAACATACTTGACATAGAGATATTCGTTGATTATGTGTTTTTAACAACATACTTGACAGAGATATTCGTTGATTATGTGTTTTTAACAACATACTTGACATAGAGATATTCGTTGATTATGTGTTTTTAACAACACTGAAGCAAGTTTTTATAATGCTTTCATTTTTATAACCATAAATGAAAAATTAAATTAACGGCTTATAAATGGACTGTTCCTTCCTCAACAACTTCAAAAGAGGGACGTATATAGTAACTATGAAATATGAAGAGCCAAGTTACTAGAGGCTGATTTCAATCAGTTACCTTAATGTGACTGTCAATAAATGTTCCGGGCGTCATGCCAGAATATCCGCTCTTATTTATAACAGTTTTATTTCATGTTTTCACCTTAATAATAATCTTGCTGTAAAATCAAAGGGTTTGAAATAAAATAATAAAAACACTTGATAGAAGACAACGTTTTGGTTTCTAAGTAAGTATATGTCAAGTGAGAGTATATTTCTATGATATTTATTTGTTTTTTAAATATCTGCTATTTTTCAAACTTTGCAGCATTTCGGTTTAACCCATTAACAAGTGCACAAACTAAAAAAATTTTTGTGTAAATTATTAAATTGAATCTGAAAAAAACATTATGGCACTAATGAAATATTTGATTTATAATAAAAAAAATTTTAAAACAGTTTTAAATAAATAGGACACTTTCTTTGGAGACCACGGGAATAGTTGTTTGAACATTCAAGTTACAGAAAAAAGAACTCACGATTGGCAAAGACGCATCTAGCGCTTTGCTATTTACGGCTTTACTCCGTTGTGCACGATGTGTTTTACAAGGTGTAATCAAATAATTATTATTTACAAAACGGAAAACAATTTTAAGGGCTGGGTGAGGCAGTTCTTTCAGAGACACACCCAATCAGTCGTGTACACAGAGTTAGTAATTTAACACCCTCTGATAACCAACCATTACGTACTAATGGTGTCCTGGAATGAATTACTTTGTAAATTACTCTGTCAAATACAAACAGACGGCTCAACGCTGCCATTAAATCTTATCTAGGATTTTTTATCATCTGTTTAAACACGCTCTGTACGTCATAGGTGGTATAAAAACTCTTCTTTGATCATTGCTTAAAACATTGAGTCACGGTAATCATGTACATTTAGATGTAATTTTAATGGGGAATTTATTCTACAGGTTTAAGAACTCGTAGAAAAAATGTTGGACTCATATTTAACAAAATTATTTATGAACTCATGAATGTGATTAGTTGCAATAAATGTTATAAACGTAGACTGGGGCTAGTAATTGTAATTTTTGAAGAAGTCGTTAATCATTGAAGTTACTTAAGAAAATTGTATGACTGCAAAATGTCACAGACTACATTCAGTTTGTTATTGCTAATCGTGAATAGGAAGAGTTTATTTAACTAAAACAATTTTATTGGAAAGCAACAGTAAAAAATAAACTGATATGTGTTTGCCAAATAAATACACAGCGGTGCGTGCAACAAGAAGAATAGCTTTTTGACAGTTTTTAAAAAAAAAGTTTGTGAAAATTCTACAATTTTATAGCTTGGTAGCTAAGAAATCTGCCTTAGCTATCATTCTGCTTCATGAAAAAGTTGAATGTATTTTGTAATATTTCATTTAGTCGTGAAGGACATGTCATTGTTATGTTCTGATAGATAATCGTTTAATTAACGTTCCATTTCCGAAGAAGAAATTCTCAGCTGTGTGGAGAAGGAACTGTAACTTGTTGAATGTTTTGTGAGATATTCTCAAAAGGACGTGTCAAAACTTGGAAGAAATTGTAAGGTTTCCGTTGCAAGACCTTTGAGTATTTAATAAATAGGACATTCTAGTAAGTTGCAAAAGGATTCGCTAAATTATCATAGAGAACGTTCCAATTTTTTTTTGGGATGTATTTGTCGGTTTATAGTATACAGATTTCCCTAAGTATTACTCGAATTCTATGTAAAAGAAGTATACTTTTTTTTAATAGAAAAAGAAAAAACAGATAAAGAATGAACTCTTCACACTGCAGCTTCCTCTTGTTCTCATTACATCCTCACGTACAGGACATCTACTCGGAATTTAAGTTTGTGGTCCTGTCCACTACCATCACAGCCATACTGACGGCATTTGGAATATTTGCCAACGCTTCCTTTATCTTCGTAATGCTTTGGGAGCAAATCAAACGTCTGATATCTGATCGTCTGAAGGATAAACCAAACAGTGGCAACACACATAGAGGGAGAATATTTAAAAATAAAAACCGATCAAACAATCAGATTCCAACGCTGTTGATGATATCGCTTGCCTTCAATGATCTCACTTATAAGCTGTTTTATCTTGCCTGTAGGTGTTTCAGACAATATGGAAAATGGTGTTTGGCTTTTTGGCCGAAATGCTTGTTACGCGAGAATTCTACTCATTTACTATCAATACGGTGTCTCTATATTCCATATTAACTCAATGGCCATTGACAGATACATCGCTATATGCAAACCTCTGGTTTATCGACTTCTAACAAACAAGTCCGGATATCTGCTTATTGGATTTTCATGGGGGTTTCTGGCTGTAATGCAGTTGATTCCCCATGTTTTGGACTGGGCTCACATCGAGGACAACAAAATGTTCAAATGCATTGGTAAGGAATGTGTCGAGATCTACAAGACGACTTCATATATTGTCATCGTGGCTCTTGGTTTCTGCATTCCATTTTTCACTCCTTACTGTTTCTACGTGTTAATTATAAAGGAAGTTGTCTTGTTCAACAGGAGGCGTCCCACATTTCGTGGAGACGTTCATCTGAAAAACGTAACGACTTTACCCTCATCTGTAAGCAAAGATTCAACTGGTTACGGCATACATGAAGTTGAAATAAATAGCGACAACAAAATGACTACGGATGCAATTTTTACGTCTTCATTGAATGTTAATCTTAATATTGGAAACAAAACAGATCATGAAACATATGTTGAACAATCAAAAATGAATGATTCTATTCTAAAAAGGATGGAATCCAATTCAACTAAGCACCATTTCCTCAAAATCTTCAAGCGTGAATACAGGGATTCCGTCTTACAAAAGGGCAAAACATTGAACGACCTAAACAAACCAAGGGACACTACTAAGACTAACAGAAACATGAAAGCTTACCGTACAGTGGGGGCCATCATTGTTTGTTTCTCTTTGTGTTGGTGTCCGGTGTGGATAATCCTTATTCAGTTTTTTTTCAACGCTCGTGACCCGTTCCCTCTCTGGTTCAACGTGTTGACCAATGCGCTATCCAACATGAACCCTGCCATGAATCCCTTGCTTTACTGTTTCAACAGGCCTGTCAGAAAAGCCATCAGGTCCCTTTTTAAGGTAGATTGTGACATGAAACTTTTTCAGAGAAAACCCAAATTTTAAAAAAATGAGAAATAAATATTTTAGTTAATTTGTGGGCAATGTGTGTTTTTCACCAAAAGAGAATTAATTTGATCTTCTCCAGTTAACAAGAAGTTATCGGTTACAGAAATCAATTAATTTGATCTTCTCCAGTTAACAAGAAGTTATCGGTTACAGAAATCAATGAATTTGATCTTCTCCAGTTAACAAGAAGCTATCGGTTACAGAAATCAATGAATTTGATCTTCTCCAGTTAACAAGTAGTTATCGGTTAC
Organism: Ampullaceana balthica; assembly: GCA_944989445.1. Classification (NCBI taxonomy): domain Eukaryota; kingdom Metazoa; phylum Mollusca; class Gastropoda; family Lymnaeidae; genus Ampullaceana; species Ampullaceana balthica. Next base: position 1,969,585 of record CALYLW010000026.1, read on the forward strand.
AGAAATCTTCAAATTAATTGAGGTCCACTTGAAGAGTATCTAAAAATCATAGATACATCTGTTATCAATCTCTTATTTCTTTGAAAACTCAGTTTCTAGGATATGAATTAATGCCAGGATTTTTACCACATAACTTTATTATTATTTATTTAATTAATAATATTATTAAACAATTTATTTTGATCTTGAAATTTTTGATGTTCTAAATAGCTCATGAAAACATTAAAATGCTGATCTTAAGTACGCATGTTTCGGAAAGATGTTTTTTAAAATTCCTCCAAATCTGGACAGATGAAGTGATTATAAGTAATGATAAGGAACATGGTTGCACCTTCTAAGATTAGCTTCAATACCTAAAGAAAATGTTCCGATGAAGCATACAAAACACTTAACATAATCCAATCCCAGTGGTCATTTCAGTACATCTTTATGAAACATCATTAGAATAGTGCATGTTTAGTAGAAACAAACATAGCCTATAAATTATAGCAAAGTACAAACCAAGTCGTGAAAAATAAAGACATTTACCTGTTGTTAACCAAATCCCGTCACTTTCGACTTTATGGGAACTTTTATATTAAATGTATATTTGTATTTAGATAATGATTTAATTGAAATTATTTCTTAAAGGTTTAACATTTTTAAGTCTTGTATGCGTATGTGCGTATAGTTTTAAACGTGAACTTTCACTTGTCGTTCTCTACATTTAATTTACTATAAATGACATGAATTTTATCTTTATTTGGATTAATTCTATAAAAAAATAATTGCATATAATAGCCGTAATTACTTGATCAGCAGTGGAATTTTTTATCCTGCTAGGGTGTATTGTTTTATTATTTTCTTTTGTTATAGAAATATTGCAAAAATATTATTTGCTACATTTTCTTAAAAGAACTCGCTAAAGGCATAAGCTAATTCACTTTAGCTTTTTTATAATTAATGTTATATATATAAAGGCTTTGTTTTCTCTTATCTTGACTGTCTGGAAAAATGTCGAATGACAAATAGATCGAAAAGTGCTAATAACAAAATCCCAGAATAAAAAGCGCCTACAAATGGAAGTCTTAGAACTTGAATGCAGATTAAAATGTCAAAACAATTCTATGGGAGCTGTGCTAACAGACATCAAGTAACGAATGGCATCAGTTAGATTTGTTTGGAAGTGATGATTCAGGGCGTAGCTCTATAGGAACTCAAACGCCACAGGTATTGACGGATTAGCCTATCAGGTTAAAAAATACGACAACTTTACTTTGCAGCTTAATAAAAGAATCCAGTTACGTTCTTCTAACAAACACATGTTTAAAAAGAATACCGAGGTTGGAATTGAAGTGCTAAAATTAGACACAGGCTCGGATACGACAGAAACATTTATAAACATTGAAAAAACATTTCGTTACTAAAATAAGTAATACAAATATTTGTAAAAAAATTATTTAGTCACTCTTAAAGATTATCCTATGCTCAAATTAATTATTCTCGCTATTGCATATAAAAAAAAATTTAAAAAAATTAAAAAAATTAAAAAAAACTACGATAAAATGTTCTGTAATTTTTAGTTAAACGACCACATATGTGCAATTTTTGTAAGGATATGATACTTAATTGAACTAATCGTAAATTGACTCTTACTGCACTATCTTTTTCATTGTTAATGTGTAGCCGTTATTCACGACTGTTTTGTAATAAAAGCAATTTAATTTAGTGCATGCATCGTTGTCTCTGTATTTTCATTCATGGAAATTGTTTCTGATAATGTAATATCACATGCAACTTAAATAAATGTTTTCTAAAACGTTTTTTTTGTGTCTTCTTCTTAGAGCACAGATGAAAGCCTATGGGATCAAATGTGTAATTTCCAAGTTAATATGTATTTTTTAAAAACTAATTTTATCGTGAGAGTTTGATGCTCTAAATTGGTATAAACTATTCAGAGTTTCTCTACTCCCCAATGAAAGGGACAATTTTCTTTCTAGCTTATTATCGTAGTAGAGAAAGACAACTAAAACGAACTTCTTTTTTAGGAAAGGACATATTTGATACTAAGCATGTGTTCCAACCAGAATTTTGGTAATACATGCAAGTAAGTAGCTCTACGATTAGATATCACTTTAAACAGGTAGGAACATTTTGATAAAAGTAAATATGGCATAACTAAGTTGTGTCACTTAAGTGCGTAATTATATGGGTTTAAAATAAAAAGATACTGCTTTGATTTTATGTTAGTTAAGAATAAATCAACATTTTTAAATATTTGCTCAAAGGGCCAGGTAAACAGTTAAACCTATATTTTGTACATAATTGGTTAAATAGTTGCTTAGATACAAATACCTTGATACACATTTTAACAAATATGGCACCACAATTAAAACGTGTGTTGTGATTTATTCTTCAAATACTGTTAGCCTCGCCACGGTGAGTTGTTTGTCGTGAAAACCTTGTTTGACAAGGCTGAAGGTTTTTAAAGGAATTGCAGCAATATTACGTATTGATTTGACGCTAATTGTGGCGTTTTAAAATCCCCGCTTAACGTGTTACAACATTCAAACCAGCGCAATTAGAACGCCGTTCGGCGGTCTTATAAACTAGACGTAGCGTAGCGTTAAAGTTTTTTGTTTTGGTTATTATTAATGATTATATATTTTTCGTTGCACACAAAGTGTTCAAGGAAAAGTTATACAGAATTTATTAATGCTGTTCATCTATAGAGGTGAAATTATTAAATGTAAATTTATTGCTGTAAATTTGTTTTCATAGATTGACCACTATTCATGGACAGTGAGAAAAGCAGCAGTGCTAAAGGAAGCCAGAAACAGGTTTCAATGGATTGCAGTCTAATATATTTCTCTTTAAATCCGCAATCAAAAGTTCTATTCTCACAACCTACCATCAACATCGTTGTTCCTGTCATACTTACAGCACTAAATGCGTGCTCTGTTGCCATCAACGTTTCGTTCCTTACTATCATGCTCTACTCGCAGCACCTGAAATCTAGACGTAGAGAGACAATCATAAGAGATCGGAATAACACGAATAAGCCTCCGAGGATTATTTCCCACAAGAGCTCCGACAAGACTCGCATATCTGTAGTGTTGATGATGTCATTATCCTGTTGTGATCTGGCTTACAGTTTATTAGTGATGCCTTTCAGCGTTCTAGAAGTCAAAGAAAATGGCAGATGGCTTTTTGGTGAATGGTTGTTCCAGGCCCGAAGCTTACTCATGGATTATTTTCTTTCTGTGTCCATATACCAAGTGACTTGTTTAGCTGTTGACAGATACATCGCCGTGGGCTACCCGTTGTTGTATCGAACGCTCACGAAAAAAACTAGTTACGTCATGATCGGTTTTTCTTGGATAATCCCGATTATATGTCAGACACTTCCACAATTTTTGGGTCTAACTAAGGAAGAAGACAACAAAATATTCAAAGGCCACGGCAGGGAATGTCTTGATATATTTAAACAAGGGTATTTCATAGGTTGCATCATCTTCGGATTCTGCATTCCCTTTGTACTTATGTTATATACTTGTATTGAGACACGTTTTCAATTTCAACAACAGGAGGAAGAAACACGTAGGCAAAAAGAGCCTGCCATACAAAGATCAAATTCAAAAGATTTCTCGTCTAGTCAAGAAACCAGACTCATTTTACCAGCAGCATACTTCTGAGTTTAGTGCACAGGCATCCGATTTGGCGGTCAGAAACTGGGCGGCATCTTTAACAGGGAACAGAAAATTTCATTCAGAATCACGAACGATTACCACAGAAAACCAAGTTGTCGTTTCAGGAGACAATAACTCAGATAGAAAAACTGGGAGAGGCTCACATCTAAGCGGCCATGAGCAGATCGACGGGAGACCCTCGGCCAAAGCGACAACGGCTAACAGAAACATGAAGGCTTTCCGCGCTGTTGGCAGAATCATGATATGTTTTACTCTATGTTGGAGCCCGACCTGTGGATTCGTCATTGTATTTCTCCGTTCTGGTGATCCGATGGAAACCTGTTTTTTTGTGTGGGTGATTTGGGTCGCAAATTTGAACATGATTCTCAAACCGTTACTTTACTGTTTGAACAGATCTGTGCGAGAAGCGGTGAAATCATTTCTATACATGACTTAGTGTATTTGTTCTGTTTCTAACGTATATCTTTTAGCATACCAAAAAAAAGGCTTTTTTATGTTTAATGATTTTACTGTTAAAATTTTTCAAAAATTTAAAGTGCTTTTAAAATCAGCTAGATCTAGATTTTACAGAGCTGTTTATAAGTATGAGTGATGAAGAATGTATAAAACATAACATCAAACTAACATAGACAACAAATCCAAATATGTACTGTAAAATAAATTCAATTCAGTATTTTAATTTGTTAACATAAATTTAAACTTTTTTGTCTTCTTGTGTTAAGTTGGTTCGTAAATTTTGTATGATATTGAATGAGATGAGAATAATAAATGCTTCTCTAAAAAAAATATTTATTACTTATTTTCTATTTTGTTGATAAAGTTCGAGTCTTCTCTTCACTCAATTTTTACTACCAAGGCAAATTATGAGCCTTTAATTTGGGAGTGCCTGCAGTACCGTTGTTTCACGCACATTCCCCGCGGGTTGTATCAGATTTTATAAATCCGCAGCCCCCCTGCTGGGTATCTTCGTGGGCGGGGTATCTGAAATTGTTTTTACTGAATAATGCATCAGTGGCGCTATTGCTTGCAAAATACGAATTTAATACAATTTGGAATAAATATTTTAAAAAAAGAATTCAATTTGTGTTTATAACTTTTGTTATATGGTATTCGTCTCTTGAATAAAACGTGGCGAGTTTAAACCGATTCGGAACTATTGTTCGGTCATGTCGTAAATCGAGTGCCTTGTATAACGACTGCAGTTGTCTGATGGTACTAGTGTACCAGGAAAAAAAAGTCCACACTTGTTTACGTTTAGCTAATCGAATAAAATACCAAATTTATACGATTTAATTTATAATTATTTATAATTTTATAATTATTTATAATATTTTATTATTATAAACAATTACTTTTAAAGTAATAAGCGATAGTTTTGTGTGCATGGGCATGGTATTGATAGAGTTGTGAAATTAAAGTAAGGTAAGCACGGCAGATCTCCTAGAGTGCGGGGTATAAGCATGGGCGGGTTATACCCCAATTTTTTACAGGATCTAAAAATTCTGCGGGTTATCTGCGTGTGCGGGGAATATGCGTGAAAATACGGTAGTCGGTTGTTTTATCACTGTCTGCCATCTAGAGTTTGAGCATAATTATTGAACTTGAACTATCCCTTAACCCGTCTTTGGGTCGTTGGGGCACCATCGTGAACTGCACACTATCTCACGCCATCTGTCCCAGTCCTGCAGTGGCGTAGCTAGAACTTTTGCCGCCCGGGGCGGTCTCCAATTTGCCGCCCTTTTTAGGGGCCATCCATAAATGACGTCACGCACCGGGGGTTGTGGAGTCACTCGTTTGTGATGATGTGTGACGAGGGGGGGGGGTGTTTAAGAAATGTGACGACACGTCAAAACGTGCAACTTTAAATAAATTTCCACTTAAATATTTGATTACTGACACTTTATTTAATGACGTTTATGTAAAACGCGTGTTACGATATTAGAATGCAGCGTTACACTAAAAACATACTTAAATGGCAACAATTAAATTTGAAACATGCTCATTTTCAAACAGAAAATACGACTTTGCGACGTTTTATTGAAGAAGGAGTCTAAGTTTTGTGACAACGTGTGACGGGGGGGGGGTAAATAATCAGCCGTTATAGCGTGCTTCATTTATGGACGGCCACTTAGTCAAATATATTATGGTTTTTAAAAATTAATAAACATGAAAAAATAATTTTAATTGAAACGAAGTTGCAATGCCATATTTATGTAAGTAGTAATAAAATAATAAAAGAGGCCGCATTAGATTATATACCTATAAATACACATTTATAAAATTACAAGATACTTTTTTTAAAGGCCACAAGAAAGTTACTGAGGTCGCACCCCCCCCCCTGAGACAAAACATATTCCAAATTTACACACACAAAAAACATTATCAATTATTCAATTATACTATTCTTTATTCTTTTATGTTGTATGTATAAATAAATGATTTTTTTTTACAAACAAAGAAATTGTATACATTAGCATTGGTGTAACAACGGCTTGGCATCGGGGCAGTTGCCAAGGGCGCCGATATATTTCTAATTTTTAAAGTTATATTTAAATAAAAGGCGCCTAAAATAAATTAGCCAAGGGCGTCAAAAACCCAGTTACGCCTCTTTACATTAGTATGTAAACATATTTATACATTTACTTTCCTAACTTTCATAATAGAAAAATCAAGTATTACGCTATCAAAATTAAAATTATTTGTAATATCTTGTTCTATGGACAGTATTGCAAGATTTTGTTGCCTTTAATCGCTCATTTTGGAACGAAGATAATTTTTAATCAACTTCAGTTTGGAGAAGCTCCTTTCACAACTAGCGACTGTGATAGCAAAAGTTGAAAAAATTACAATGTTGGGTACATAATTTTCCAAGCTATACTGTTGAATAAATTTTAATAGATCAAGGGTGCCTTTTCCCCCGTTTTTCTAACATAATGCTCTTCTTGTAGTGTAGGTACAGCCATAAAAACCTGGATCCTTTTTCTTTCCATATTGACCTGTCAATGTCAATAAAGTAATTTATTTGATGTTCAAATGTTTTATTTACATTAGTAGGGTACATGGTATTATATACGAATATTTTCTTGCCAGGAAATGCAACTAATCAAAGCGTTATTTTATTTTATAATTCCATCCATGGATAAAAACATTTCTCGTTGTACTTCTTGTTCTAAAGATAGAACCACGTCTTCTGAATTTTCCCTATGTTAAGTACCTTAATAATGGTTTGAGAATCTCATTCAGTTTAGAACCATTGGGGGATAGGGGTTTCAGACGCTGACCTTGAGTGGACAAAGATTTTGGAATAATCTGATGGGTCATGGATAATTTATTAGGACGCTACAACTACTTAAGTCACATGTGATCACGTGTCAGGTGCCTGATGACGCCTGAATGTATGCATGCGAGCACGTGCAAAGGAATTGGTACATGAGGGCTGACCAATCAAATTAAGAGTTGCACGCTGACCCATGCCACCCAGTTGAATAGCCAATTGTAACGGTTAGTAATCTAGGACAGCGGGTCACCACCCACGCGGTGAGCAGCCCAATATATACCCCAGCAAAACCCTAAGGCGTCCTCTCTCTCTCAGAAGATCACAGTCACAGACCACCATAAGATTGAGTTCTGAGGTGTGACTGTTTGATTAGAGGAGCCTAGCTGAGAAGTTTGTTCCCAGGTTGAGTACTTAGTAATAGCAGTTGAAATGTTTTTTGTATATAGTTAAATGTTTTTATCCTTAACTATATTGATTATTGATTGTTAGTTAAGGTATGCACTATTTTTATTGTCTTCAGCTAGTATAGTAGGTCATAGCGGAGAATAGCGGTTAGGCAAGCTAGCCTAGAGCTGAGTACCAGACGTGCTAGGCAAAAGTGGGAAGACGACCCTGAGCCGGACGAGAAGATACTGTTAGTAACATTGGAGCCAGCTGTCAGTCATTGAGTAACTGAGGGGCGTGGTGTTGATCGGCCTATCAGACGATGTGTGGGTTAAGCATCGCTGACCAGTGAGGCGGAACACTGACTGATCCCGTTACCTGAGACAGTGTGTGAGGTCGGCAGATATATAGCAGAGCTGAGCCGAATCAAGGGATGTATTATCCAATTGTGAACGTACCTCTATTTTAGATATTTTGTACCTGAATTATTATTGTGTACATTTTACATATTTATACCCTATTCATTTTGTATATATATATTTTATCTATGTAAATAAATATTTCTCTCTGTTGTACACAGAGGTGTTACGTGTGATTTATATGTGTTTAAGTATTGCAGTTCAAGATAAGTATTAATACTTAACAGTGGGGGCTGTTGAAAACAGTGCTGTTAAGTCCTCAACACCCTACTCTACTCATATTTTTTCCTTCTAATTAAGCATTCAGTTGATATCTCCATCTCTTCACAAATTGCTTGGCTCATATAACAGCATTTTGTATTTGTACATCTCTTTGTTCCATGCAATGGCTTTGCATTAATTTTAAAAAAAAATGTCGGGTTCCCATAAATTGAGATAACATAGAAAAGAAAAAGATTGCATTGAATTGAGTAAAATTCCAGCATCTGATCTCGTTTTTCTAGTTACTTCTTCAGATGTCAATTTTTCCAAGACGCTTGAAAGTTTAAAGTATGTCTTTTACGAAATTATTATGCCTATTGTGGTGTTTATTAACAGAGAAATTTGAATATTTACATATTCTTGTCATAAATCTTAATAATTTTCCATAAAATAGACCAATTCAAATTATTTACCTATTACTTTAATTGGATAGGCTTAACATGTTTAATAAGTAACCGTATTTTAATGAAAAACACATATTATTTGTGCTACTTTAATGCATAAAAACAAAATAAACTTAATTTTTTATAACTTACCTTACAATAATTTACTGAAAACTGAAAAAGTAATATAAATTACTACTTGCAAGTTAAACACAATATTTGAACCACCATGCCTTGTAAGTACTTGTTCGCGCATCATTCTGCGAATGTCGAAATTCCACTTAAAAACTGTCGTGTCGATATTAATTAGCACACATTATTCGGCCCAGCCGTGATGTGTTTTGCAGGTAGTTTTCTTATAAAAGCGTCATCTGCGACTTACACCGCTTAGTTTTCCAAACAAATGGATACTTTTTTTGAGCGATTAAAATTGTTTGAACGGTTTTGCGTTAGTTATAATATCCACCATGTAATCAAACAAATGTTTAACGAATCCATTAAGACTCGAAATTACGAAATTTTTGGTTTCACCTTGGTTTTTCCCCTTCAAAAGAAAAAGGGCGTTTGTCGGAAACTGTTGTACTTTTCAAATGCCCACAAATGCCACCCCCAAATGAGTGCCGCCCGGGGCGGACCGCCCCCACCGCCCCCCCCCTAGCTACGCCACTGTGGGCCTGTGCTGCCTTTTGAGAGTCGCTGAATGACAGGCCGGTCCACTCTTTGATATCGTCTTCCCATCTCTTCCTTTGTCTGCCTCTTTTCCTTCCTCCCTACTCCTTACACACCACATAATTATTAGCCAACAATAAATTATATATTGTCAATTTTAAGTTGATGTTGATTAATTTTTCGTATACCGTATATGTTGTAATAAAACTATGTTGCTGGTAAAATTTTTAAAAATTTATTTAAAATACAAATTTATCTACGTAACGGTAATTTAAATAACATAGATAAATTGTCCAATTATTTTAATAAGAAAATTCATGCAAGCAACCATTTTGCATAAGTGGTTTTCATACACCATTTTTCATAAATTAAATAATAATTAAATCTGCAACGTAAATAAACAAGAAGAAGCTATAACAAAATGTTGTTGTTCGATGTGTGAGCGATTGTTCGATGGAGTATCTGAAACTTTTTTTGTCAAATCAACCAACAATTTTTAGATTTTGAACAGTATCCAAAAGAAAAAGATTAAAACTGAGGAATTTCATTCTTTAACAAATATAAATGATTATTAAGAGTATAGCTACTGCGAGAAGAGGTATATACATTATTCATCTTTTTAAAAAAATTATTAAAATATTTACATCATAGGCACAGAAATCGTGCTGAAATTATTTTTTTCCTCATGTTTAAGTACATAAGAATAATTATAAAAAACAATACAACTGCAATTTTAAAGATTCCAATTAAGTCTAATTTATTAAAAAATAATAAAGCGTACAAGTTTGACATCTGATCTGGTGTGTAGTTTTATATATCTTTGTATTGGCCTAAAACTTCAGTGCAATTGTAATTCTCGTGGGGGTAAAGGAAAATAAGATGAATTCCTGTCATTATTTCACAACAAAGTTTTGCATCTGCATTTCGCACTAACATAGTACATCGAGCAAAGTCTTCAAATTATAGTGATTAGATAATCACAAGTCATACTAGAAGCCAGCTATTTAATTTATATAATAAACTCAGAGAGAGAGAGAGAGAGAGAGAGAGAGGGAGAGAGAGAGATAGAGAGAGAGAGAGAGAGAGAGAGAGAGAGAGAGAGAGAGAGAGAGAGAGAGAGAGAGAGAGAGGATGGTAAAACTATAATCCTGCCTTCTGCACATCCATTGCATCATCTACAAGATAATTTTTGAATTTTTTAAATTCAACAAAGCGGTTGACAACATTCGTTCTGAACTTTAAAGTGCGGTGTTACAACCTATTAATTTTACTCCTACATTTGCTGTGAGTTCATGCTTTGACATTTTTCAGACTGTTACAGAAATGGAGGTAAAAATGGTTATTCTCGAATCAAAACCAATATTCTGTTGTCTAGACCCCATCCCCACTCCACTGTTGGTTGAGTCGTTACATCATTTACTCCCAACAATAACCAATAAATTAAAATGATACTCTAACATCTGGTACTTTTTCCGATTCGTGTAATTCTGTTGTCAGAAAACCCTTGCTGAAAAAAAAACATGGTTTAAATAAAAACTGCTTGAATACTTATCGACCTGTATCAAATGTTTCATTTTTATCAAACGTCATAGAAAAACATCGTCTTAAACTAACTTTTTATCTGAATGACCACACTCAAGTCCATATCAGTCAGCGTATAGATCTTCTAACAGCACAGAGACCTCTCTTTGGAAGGTAAAAATGGCCTGCTCCTCGCATTGGACAGTAATTAAATCTCTATCTTGGTCCTCTTAGATCTCAGTGCATCCTTTGATACTATTGACCATCAAACACTTCTCAGAACACTGCAAAATTACTTTAAAGTTTCTGGCTCAGCATGGTTTTTATCCTACCCCTCTATCAGATCACAGGTGGTGTCAGTGAATGGCTATCACTCTCACAGAGCTGACTTGGTGTATGGTGTACCTCAGGGCTTCGTTTTGGGTCCAGAACGTTTTGTACTGTAAACAAGATAACTTTTTTTTACTCCTCAAAACGAGTGCAGCTAAAAGCCAATCATTTACAGATGATATGCAGCCATACACTCACACTAATCCCCCTGTTATTGACTCCACTATCCTAGCCATACAGGAGTGCATTACTTAGGTCAGTTCTTTGATGACTTTCAGAAAGCTGAAGCTAAATGATGACACGACTAAAGCACTCCTCATTATCAATAATAAATTAATCACACAGTACTTTGTCTCTTCCGAGTTCTCTTCAGGCAGCTAGTTCTGTTATACGGTTCACAACATCAACTAGAAATCTTGGCTCCATTATTTCTGACAAACAAGTCTACTTATAACTTCATCGCTCACATCTATCGCTCTGCCTTTACCGCCATCAGTCCAATCCATTTTGGGTAATATGGTCATGTTTCTTTGCCTTAAGAACTAGCTTCGCAGCTGAATTTTGAACTTTCTGTAGTTTTTCAACGATTTGTTTTCTGAATAAAACAACAAATAAGTATAAATATTTTATTGACAACATATACGCTTGAAAGTGTCAACAAATTATTTCATCAGTACAATTTTGTATAATAATTCTTACATGTCAAAAAGGGAACGAAAAAGTTTATTTTCATAGGAATTGATTCATATCCATCAGTTGCAATGAATTTCATAAGGCACTTGTTCCGTTATTTCTTATCCTAAACTGTGAAGGAATCCACAATCTCTACATAAATTCAATGTCAGATTTAAACTTATTCTTACATTTTAAAATGGAAACAGGTTTGAAGAAATAAACATTTAGAATTAATTTTTTAAAACAAATTTAAAGTCAGATTACAAGTCTAATATATGTGATTCGTTAGCAACTTAAAAAATTTAGAATTCATTTAACTTTAAGTTACTTGGTAAACTCATTAAAAATTAAAACTAATAATTGCATACCAATATTTGAGCAAACAGTTGGATAGAAACTCAAAAGCGTAATGTCACTAAAATATCTCATTTTAACGCAAAAATATTCATGTATTGAGGAACTATACCCAGGGTTGCATGGAACAAGTTTTTTGAACATTTACATTTCAAAATGGAAGCACTTACATTACTCTCTGGAAATAACATGTGTTTTATTTTTAAAAAGTTTTCGCCTGTTACGTACTGGGTGGGCATACAGATGCATTTGTAGAACTTGTTTTATTATTTTTGTTATCGTTGTTTTTTTTTGGTTGAATGTTTAAAAGAATAATTTAAGAAAACAATTTACAAATAAAACCCAGTAAAGTGGTAGGTCATGTGTTCTTTCAAAAACCCACAAAGATAATTATTGTACAATGATTTATCATTTGCCATTCAATAATGATGGGCTATGGTTGATGATGATGAATGTGCTTCCGTATAATTTATTTTGTAGATTATTCGGTCAGACCGAGGACAAAGTCTTTATAATACCATTTATTCTGGTTAAGAATGTTCGCTTGCTGTTAAAGTGCATTATCTACTGTAAAACTGTAATTAAATACTATTCACTTTGATCCATGGTAAGAAAATTCAGACATTTTTCGAAACGAATCGTTTTAGAAGGATAATAACAAGACAGAAATAGAATTGAATCTGGCTTTTAAAATCGGTATAAAATGCTGGTTATTTGTGATGTTTTTTGACGTGTAGTTGGGCTGGGCTGAGTAATTACGCTATCTCTCAGGAAGTAAGTGGGGAATTGATAAGTAAAATATGTTATTATGAATACAGTTAGTGTTTAAAAAAAACATAATTGTTATATTATTATTGGGATTTTTAAAAAAAAAGAACTCAAAAACGGCAATGGAAGATTCATCCAATTTTATTTAGTAAACATGATATATAGTGGTGATATAACGAGAGGTTTTGTGAAGTTTTAATAGCTCATGAATTTCACTTAAGTTTTAGGCTGTGGTAAAAGAAAACATTAATTTGCTCCCTTTTTTCGTGTATATATATATATATTACACCAAAAATAAGCTTTGCGCAAGAACTTACAAAAATTTCTTTGAAAAAAACTTTTCTAACAAGATACATATTTAAGGAACTGACATTTTAACCTAAAACTCTTGTTATCTTTATGCTTATTTCGCGTGTTAGATAATTGTAGAAGGAACCGTCACATTATCTTTGTTGACGCTCTGAACTGCAAGCTTGTCAAATAAGGTCCATAATTATTGTTTTTTAAAGGAACATGCCATTTGTATACTAAAAATATATATACTTTTTTTTGTAAATTACATACTAGTTACCGATCAGACTTACTAAGTATAATCTTTTACTTTTTTATAGAACGACTTGACGGTTTTCGTAGACGGACCTGCTATATAGTTTACTGTTTATTTTTTTAGGAAACTCGCATACAAATGAATACCTCTCACTGCAGTATCCTATTGCTATCATTGCTACCTCACGTAAAAGACAACTTCTCAGAATTTAAGTACGTATTACTGTCCACAACCATCACAGCCATACTGACGGCATTTGGAATATTTGCCAACACTTCCTTTATCTTCGTAATGCTGTGGGAGCATATCAAACGTCTGATATCTGACTGTCTCAAAGATAAACCAAACAGTGGCAACACATATAAAGGAAGAATAATTAAAAATAAAAACCGATCAAACAATCAGATTTCCTAGCTGTTGATGATATCGCTTGCCTTCAATGATCTTTTATACAGTTGTTTTATCTCGCCTTTAGGGGTTTCAGATAATATAGAAAACGGTGTTTGGATTTTTGGTCAAGACGCTTGTTACGCGAGAATCCTCCTTGTATATTATCAGCTTGGTGTTTCAATATGTCATATAAACTCAATGGCAATTGACAGATTCATCGCTATATGCCAACCTCTTTTTTATCGACTTTTAACCAACAAATCCGGATATCTGCTTATTGGATTTTCTTGGAGTTTCCCGGCTGCAATGCAGTTTATTCCGCATTTATTGGACTGGGCTCACATCGAGGATAACAAAATGTTCAAATGCATGGGAAAGGAATGTGCCGACCTCTACAGCACAACTACGTTCATCGTTCTAATAGTTCTAGGTTTCTGCATTCCATTTTTCACTCCTTATTGTTTCTACGTGTTTATTTTAAAGGAAGTTGTCTTGTTCAACAGAAGGCGTGGAAACGGTCATCAGAATAACATCACAACCTTTTAAGTGCAGACAGTGAATGATAGAAACCGACACGAGATTACGGAAATGGAATTAAAATGTAAAAAAAAACAATTGTTCCCGATGAGAAGTTGAAAACCTCCTTGAATGTTGATATTAACACAGTCGGCAAACCTGATAAAACAAAACCTGTTCATCACAATTTGAATAACCAGAACGTCTTTTTGCCCAAATTGGAAACGATTTCAACTAAGCACCGCATCTCCAAAATCTCAATTCTTAAATCCAAGAAGTCTGTCCTACAAACAAGGGAAACCATCGAGGTTTCTAGACAACAAAGGGAAACAAATCTGATTAAACGTAACATGAAAGCTTACCGTACGGTTGGGGCCATCATTGTTTGTTTCTCTTTGTGCTGGTGTCCGGTGTGGATCATCTTCATCCAGTTTTTCAATGCTCGTGACCCAATCCCCACCGTGGTTCAACATGTTGATCTCTACGCTGTCCAACATGAACCCGGCCCTCAATCCCTTGCTTTACTGTTTTAACAGACCCGTCAGACAAGCCATTAGATCAGTTTTAGGTTTAATTTGACGTGCTAATACACCAAGATGAAAAATACATGCCAAATTAATTGTTGTGTTAAGAAGAAAATACATGTTTTTTCCTCACTTGTAATGGACATTTTTGGCTAGAGTAATCTTTAAATAAATTTTTACTCCGTCTTTTATTTTTTATTGTTAAATCAAATTTATATCATCAGTAAACGAAAAAATATATATAAATATATATATTATAATGAAAATTTTGATATTTGGGAATCTTCAGATATGAGGATCCCACGCAATTTTAGCATGTAGGATGTATTATCAGTTGAAATATAGTTGTAAAGTCTTTAAAGATGAAATAATTGAACACAATACTTGCGACCAAGGTTCAAATATTCGATAACAAAATATATATGTCATTTTTAGCAGAAAAACGGGTCACATTCAAGGACGCAATCAACCTTTCACAATAATAAAGATATATCTGTTGTTTTAAAAGACGTCTCACCTCTGTACTTAATTGTCACACTTATTTACACTGGATTATTTTATTTAGATACATGAAATATTCTACGAACAAATTGTTGTCAATGAATACCACATATTTCTCTAGTCTGGAAATATTTCGATTTAAAAAGTTAAGACTTAGTGACAAAACTTTACACGCCATTCACATCATTATGCGTTCACAACACTGAATATATTTCATGATTTCTTTGTACTCTTTGTAGTGCTGTGATGTCTGTATTACACATATATTTATATGCAATATTAAAAAGTCAAGTTATTGTTAGCGAAAATTGTCACTCGCTCTAAAGCACTAAATTAGCCGGAATTAATAAATCAGCAATGCACAATTTGATGTCGCCGTTTTATTTTTCTTTGAAAACATGCAACCAATTTGGAAAAAGTGTACCACATTAGCTATCTATTTTAACCAGGTTTTATTAACTCGCCTTCGTCCCTGTGGATTTGTTTGTCTGTCCACAATTTTTCAAATCTGCCAACGTAAAATTAAACCACTTTTGATGGTCCTAGAGATCTCAAGATTTTACCACAGATAAATCTTGGATGACAATTCATTGTATTAAAATTTCTGATCGATCGAATGTACCGTTATTACATTATTGAACATTTTAGTTTATCTATATATAAGCATCTGTACCGTCTGCTTTTGTTGACATCCATGAGTTCACCCCGTGACCACATCACCGTGTTCTTAAAACGTTGGGCGGGTGCTTATGAGGTGTTTGGTATAAAAATAAAGAGGTAAAAAATATTTAAAAAAACCACGTTTTTGTAAGTGTACTAAAAAGAAGAAAATAATTTAAAACTAATAAGTTCAAGTACTTTCATATAATATGACTTAAAACGTGGGGCGGATGTTTGGTATAAAAATTAAAGATTTATAATTAAGAACGCAAAAAAGATATCTATAAGAGAGAGAATGAGTGAACTGCATATGTAAAACATCATAAGCGCCCACCCAACGTTTTTAGTCATACTATTTGAAAATGCTTGAACTTATTAGTTTTAAATTCTTTTCTTCTGTTTAGTACACTTATAAAAACGTGGTTTTTAAAAATATCTTTTTTACCTCTATTTATTTCTTCTACTGTTATGTCTATTTAAAGGGCTTGCTACAACTACATAATAGCTATACTACTAGTAAGATCAAGTCTTTCTCTTTCTCTCTCTCTCTCTCTCTCTCTCTCTCTCTCTCTCTCTCTCTCTCTCTCTCTCTCTCTCTCTCTCTCTCTCTCTCTCTCTCTATCTCTCTCTCTCTCTATCTCTCTCTGTCTCTCTCTCTATGTGTTTCTCTTGGGCTTTATGGAAAAATGTTTCATGAGAACTGATTTTAAGAGTGTATATTATAAAAAAACATATAGCAAACGCCCTGAAGGAATACATACGATTCGGATGATAGATGTCATGTAGCCGAAAACAATCTTTAAGAACTGAGATTCTAGACATGGCAAAGTAAGACAAACATCATGTAGATCTGAGTAGTAGGAAGTGATTAACCAGAGTGCTGCAGATCTATGGCGGATAAAGGCGGACAAATGTTTGCATGAATTCCTGAAAATATCATAAAATATATAAATTAATAAAATCTTGGCTATTAATGTAATCGCTATTCAGACCCTATAGTCTTAGTAATCGAAAAACTTGATTTTATAGGCTCAATAAGAGAAAATATTACAGAATATTGTTTATATTTTTTTTAAATTTACAACTTCCGTCAAGCTTTCCTGGTCGTGTGGAAGTGAGTAGGCTTGCGGTGCAAGCGGTGACGCGATCGATTCCCGGCTGGAGAGTACTTTTTTTTCATTTATAGTCTTTTTTGTGTGTCTTTTTACACTCAATTTTAGGATACCGGCAAACAGTTATTTCTTCGTGTTCGGTTTTTTCATTAATAATCTTTTTGGCTGAAAAGACCGATCCCGTAGTACAGACAAAGTATGAGAAAGGAACCAATGGACTATTTATTATACAAGTTACAGTCTTATATTAGCTGTTAGCAATCATTTTATTTAAAGGATGGCTGGCTGGATAAGGCCCAGTTTGAATTGCAGCCAGGGGCCCCGTGCAGTCTTAATACGCCCCTGCTGCAGATTCACAATTTTGAATGGATTCGACTATTTTGGAAAATGTTTCGTGTTAGATGTTATAAAAAAAGATAATATTCAGGTTTCTTGTCACGCCTTACTCAGAATGTATTAACAGTTTTCTATCTCTTCTCTAAATTAGAGATTGTATCTGTTCTCACTAAACATTAAAGAACGTATCTAAGCTTAAATAATTGATTACTACTGTCAGCGCTACTTTAAATATTCACAATCGTTGTTTATGTCACTCTTAAATCTTATGATGAAATTGTTATTATCACTTTGTGAAAAGAAATAAAAATAAATTTTGTGTGATTTTTAAAGTTACTTATTTCCTAAATGTGTTCACGTTTTTTAAAAAAAAGCATAAGCTATTATTTAATATAAGTCATTGTTCAGATATCTCCTTCCTAGTCAGTGTTATATCGTGGTTTAGATGCTCACAATCACGACTTTTTATTATTCATATTTAAGATTTTTAAAAGTTTTAAATCTCCCATCCTTAACTGTAAATCTATTTTTATATAGTATATCAGAGGTGTCTTTTATTTTAAATTTTTTTATGTCCTATAACCTCGTGATAGTAGGGGCTTCTAATGTTTCCATTAGAACTTTCTCGGCCTTGGTAGACTTGGCGGCGCCCATCTCCTCCCCAAGTCAGCGGAGGATTTTACTAGCAATAGACTTTGACCAACATTTTTTATTGTGGCTTAACGTGGGCTAGATCCCACGCACCCCAGCTTGTGAGACGAGCGCACTATTGACTTCGCTATCCATATCGCTAATAATGTCTTTATTAAATCATATCATTTGCGCTGTTTAAGGATATCATTTTAATAAAGGTATTCAAAGAGTGTATTTCTCCTATTAGAGCAGTAAGCAACATCTTCGGCATCAAAGCTGCGTCAATAATTTACCCCTACACATTCCACATTTATTGAGCAGAGTCGATGCCAAGGTTTCTCAAACTGGACCAATGGGAGGGGTTATCAAGATCGATCGCACAGCAGGTATAAAACATATCTAAGTTTAAAAGACGTGGACTGTAACATCCAAAAAACCTGAACACTTAAACTTCAAAAAAAAATCTAAAAATTGGTTCAGGTAAAAATGTTATTTAAAAAGAATTATATAAAAAATTTTGCTTTTAAGTTAATTTGTCAGAGCGTTATGTGTGGCATCTTTTCATGGCTACAAGTTCATTTATGCTGTGACTGAACTTCTATGTCATTTAGATTCTATCGATTGATTACAAAGTTGTCATCAGTGAAACAACTTCTTTGTGAGGTTTTGTACAACTTAATTACAGATCAGTTACACACAAATTTGGGCTACCAAACAGGCTCAAAGCTCAAATCGCATGTGGTCAAAGCTGGGGCATCTCTTCAGAATAAAACAAGTAAACTTTGCACGACACACAGCTTTGTATTTTGCCTTCAGTGTCCGATAACTTTACAGTCTTATTAGCTCCCTATGAAAATTTACAGATGCAGTTTCCACGTTTATTGTAATGGTTCAAAAACAGCTGGAAATTTCTTTTCTGTGACTCAAAAGCACTGAAACGCAATGCAAGCTCAGCGTGAGTTAAACAATGTTTTTCGGCAAAGTGTGCATTGAGAAATACAATGGCGTTGACTAGGTTGAACATTGTTTTGCAAAACGAACAGTTAGACTATGTGCACTGATTTTTAACATTTGCTACAAGGTGTGAGGAAGGAGAAAACCTTGATGGTCAAACAAAACTATTTCATGGATTTGAATTCTGAATCTCAAATTATTCAGGACATGGGGCCAAAAATCAATATTGTTCATGATATGTTCAGTCTTTCGTCCCCATTAAACTTTTGACTAAGTTTGACTAAAAAAAATAAAAGTAAAAAATAAATTTTTAAAAAAAATTATTAAAAAAAACATCCATCGTAGTCAGAACCCGCCGCGGGTATGTACTAAAAAACTCTCTAAGTTTCAATGCAATCGGACGAATAAAATAATATTTATATAGCTTATATAAGAAAAAAAATGACATTAAATGGCCTCCACGGGCTCAATCAGTGCAAGACGTAAGTTCCAAACACTTGTTGATTTCAATAAGTTGATCATGATGGAGATATGGGGCGATATTTGTCAAGATCGCGTGAAATAGAGTTGGGAATTAGATTTTAAAAGTTTAAAAAAATAAAGACATTGGGTCCCCGGCCCCGAAGTAATAATAGTAGTTTAAAATGTGCCATCAAGATTTTTATGTACCTAGTTGAGTCAAGATTCATACATTTACACAGTAGCAAAAGTTAAAATTACTTTATATATTTCTCATATTAGAAGAAAGGACCCCGGCGCTGAATAAGTGGTATTTTAAAACTTTTCATTGCAGAAACCTATTTCAGGATCGTACTCAATAACCTTCCATAGTTTCATGGTGATCGGATAAATCAATCAATATACAGTTTATATAAGAAAAAACATGATATTAGGGGCCCCCGTGCCTAGTCAGTGTAAGATGTAGTTTTAAAAACATCTCTTCATTTCAATCTGGATAGTGATGGATGTAGTTATTTGTCATTATTCGTCACGATAATTGAAAATCAAATGGGGAATAAAGTCTTAAACATTTAGAAAACATTTTTTTCGGTCCCCGACCCCGAATGAAAAGAAGTTTAATGTCCATCAGTAGTTTAACCTGGGCCATCACGTGAGTTCTCATGTACCAAGTTTGGTGAAGATTCACCCATTTACCCAATAGCCGAAGTTTTAAATACTTTTTATATGGATCATGTTCAGTAAAAAATGTCATTTTAGTCCGCCGGCCCTAAATAATAAAGTTGTATTTAAAAAATTTACTATCTATAAAACGTTTTATGAGCGTACTGATACTTTGCATAAGTTTTATTAAGATTGGGTGAATAAAATAACATAGCTTAAGAAGAAAAAAAACTACTTTAAGGGCTTAATCGGTGCAAGATGTAAAGTTCAAAACAACTGTTGATTTCAATCTAGATCATGGTGGCTACATTTGTTAGTCAATATTTGTCAAGATAGTGTAAAATCGAATGGGGAATAAAGTCTTTAACTTTAAAGAAAAAGGGGTTAGGGCTTTGAAAGAATGGAGATTATGAGTTAATGCCCTTTAGTATTTTAAAATGATACATCACATTTTTATGTACAAAGTTCCGTCAAGATCCCTCCATTAACACAATTGTCAAAGTTTAAACAAATGATTATAGCTCATTTAGGAAGAAATACATTTGGGCCCCCCACCCCTTCTTTGTGGTAATTTAAATCTTTGTTTTTCCTATTAATGTACCATCACGGGAGTGTAATCAACAACTTTCCAAAGTTTCATGACTCTATCTACATGTGAAGTTGGAGAAGTAGTAATGAGCGAGTGAGTGGGTGAGTGATTTGCCTGTTGTTAGTATATGTCATTTACTACTAGGACATGTGTCAATTTATAACATTTTAATGGTTAGTTAAAACATATGAGGAATAAAAACGGTTAAGATATAACGAGAAAGCTTGATCGCAAGTAACACCAAATACCGTATTATGTATAGTTTGTCTTTTAAATTGAGTTTTTACAGCACAAAACAAATAACATAAAGTTAAATTCATTACATTCATAAGATAATGTTTTCATATTGATTAAAATACGCAAAAAATAAATTTTGAGCTATAGGAAAACACACTGTCAAATATTTCGTTGATAAGTGTTTCCCCCCATTAATATCATGCTTAAATGTAAGGTTATTTTGTTCATGAAAAACATTTTAACTAAAACATTGATATAATCATTTTCTTTTATTGAAAAAATTAATGAATTGAGACAATATTAGCATATTCCTTGTAAACAATTAAATTTAAGGAAACAAAGTAGAATAAATATTGCGAGATTCGGGTAAGACACAAAGAGAAAGCTGCAGTAAAACTAACATAATATATAACACATATGCAGCTCTGCAAAAATGGGCCGTGGTTCGCCCCACTTAGCTGGTTGCTCCTTGGCCTTGGAAATAACTTTAAAAATGTGAATGGCTTCAATGAGTCTCAATCTAAATCGGAAGAAGATTAAAATATTTTAGCTAACTAATTTGACTGTTTTTTCCCCCTCAACAATAAGTAATGCCAACAGGAGCAAACGTGACACGTCATAATAAAAGGCATCTCAGTTTGAAACAGAGATTAATAAAATGTTAAGATAATCGCGAAAGATAGTGTGAGAATATCTTTAAAAAAAACAACCTTTCCATTCTGTGGGCCTGGCTGGTTTTTGGAAATCAGTAGAGAAAAGTTGCAGTGGACGGTAGTAGTATGCAAAATCTAGAGTTCTATATTGAAGAAAATCATAATTCACGACAAACAATGTAGGTGTTTTATTTATTATACTGTACTATTTTTTTTTCAAAAATTAAAATATAAATCAATCTCAATTTGAAACGGATAACTAATATAAAATTAATATTGTATAAGAACATCAACGCCCCAACTGATGTCCAACATTACAGTATAGGCGCTGTTTTAAATTGAAAAAAAAAGATATTTAATTGCTAAGAAAATAAAAAATTAATTCTCCAGTATGGAAATGAACTTTTATGTGTAGTCGATAGGTTCACGGATTGAAAATTTTTATTTTCTTATTTTTAGTGCACTTTCTATATGTTAATACAAAGCGTGTCGTTTAAAAAAAAATATTTTTTAAATATTTTATATTTTTATAAAGTGATTTATTTTCGAAGAACATAGATTTGTTTAAAAAAGTTAATTATAGGTGTACAAAAGAATAGTGAAACAGTGTGTTTGTTTAAAATAAGTAATACTCAACATTACGTATTTAAAATTTCTTTTAATGCTAACGCTATTTATATTTGGCTTTATTAAACCAATAAGAAAGAATTCATAAAGAAATTGAGTGGGGATTCCCAAGTAAACACGGTGTTCTGGATGGGATGAATGTTGCAATAATTTTCTTTAGCCTTTTTACAATGATTCTTTGACACATTTACTCAGCTGATGAAATTTAAAAACAAATTTTAAATCTATTTTATAACATCTTTTTTTCCCCCAAATAGAGAGTAACTTCAAGCATCTAAAAATGTTACATCAAAGTCTCCTGAATCTCAGCATCACGCCATTACTGATGTTATTAATAATATTTGTTATTGGCTGGTTTTATTTGACAAGACGACCAGTGAATTACCCACCGTCACCTGGCTTTGCCCTGCCTTTAATAGGACATTGTCACTTACTGGACCAAAACCCAAGGCAGCAATTCAAGAAATGGGCTGATGAGCTTGGTTCCATTTTCAGCATTCAGATGGGATCCATTCCTGTGGTTGTTATAAACGGCTATGAACTCATCAAAGAGGCCTTAGTTACGAAAGCCGATTACTTTTCCGGAAGACCAGAAGGTGATATCCTTTCAAAAAACATTCCACTAGTTACGAAAGGGCTTATTTTATCTTCAGGTAATATTTGGAAGGAACAGAGAACCCTCTCAATGTCTATTCTTAGAAATCTTGGAATGGGAAAAAATGTTTTGGCTGAGAGAATATCGGAAGAAGTTTCCTGTTATATAGCAGCTCTGACCAAGCTTAATGGTGAACCAAAAGACATAAACTATTTAACCAATTCGTGTGTTGCCAACATCATTTGTTCTATGTTACGCGGCAAGAGGTATGATTTGGAAGATCCGATTTTTGTCGAGTATTTGCATCTCTCAAGTGTCACCGTCAACCTTTACAATTCTGCTACCATTGCCAATTTCCTGTCATTTCTACAGTACATACCCTTTGATCCATTTCAAGCCAAGAAATTATTGACTGTTATACGCGAGATTATAAAATTGTCAACTGCCATGGTGGAGGAAGTTAAATCGACTTCTGATCCAAATGATTTAAATAATTTCATAGTTTCTTACTTGCATGAGTTACATAAAAAGAAGAGTTCTGGTGAGGAAACAGAGCTAAGTGAAGAGAACCTAACAAGTTGCATCAAAGATTTGTTCATTGCTGGTTCGGAGACAACGGCTACTACAATATCTTGGTGTCTTTTGTATGCACTGCATTTCCCGAAAAAGCAAGAGAAAGTTTATCAGGAAATTTTAGATGAAGTTGGAGCGAGCAGAATCCCAACACTGTTGGATAAACCAAAACTAAAATATCTAAATGCTTACATTATGGAAATTCAACGAATAGCCAGCATTTCTCCTTTCAGTATTTCATACCGTTGCACCGATGACGTAAATCTTGGTGGATATTTTATTCCTAAAGGAACTCAGATTTTATCAAGTCTTGATTCAGTTCTACACGATGCTAAAATCTGGGGAGATCCTCAAAATTTCAGACCTGAAAGATTTCTGGATGACCAAGGCAATTTGAAATCCGACGAACACCTGATTCCATTCTCAGTAGGAAGACGAGTTTGTCTTGGGGAATCTTTGGCTAAAATGGAACTCTTTTTATTTCTGTCAAGTCTTTTTCAAAGATTTCAGTTTCTTCCAAAGTATCCCGACAAGTTACCGCCACTCAAGGATGTGTTTGGTATAACCGCGCCACCAGTTTCATATGAGATAAGAAGTGTTGATAGGATCAGCTGAATAATACTTAGTCAAATGTAAAATTTTATGAATAATCTAGAAAGTAGTTATCATTGGACATAGCGAGTTCTTTACAAAATGTATAAATGAGTAAAAGTTCATTGTGTTTGTTGTAGTTTAGTCACTCTGAATGCATGTTTGAAAAAAGAAATGTAACGTAGAAGTTATTAAGTTTGGTTCTTGTCAGTAAACATTGAAAAAAAAGATAAAGTAAGGTAAATATTTATATTTATTACCAGAAACAAAACACACTATTAGATGTGGTGCTAACGTAAATTTTAATCCATTGTGTTTATTACATTAAATTCAACGTGAAATGGGTAGGAATCACGCATGGGTCTCAATGGATCCACTCAAATCTGTAAAGAATATTTACGTTCTTGCTCAAAGCAAAGCAGAACGTTAAGGCAGACGAGAAGAAGAATATTTAAATAGCTAGCCCTCGTGGCCTTGCACGCATTCTTAAAGTCCAGTTGCAGAATATAGCAACACGTGCCTTTAAACAAAGATAAATAAAGCAGCAATTTGTGCTTTTCACTAAATTTTTAAAAACCGCATCAATTTATACAAAATAATTATTCGTAGTTTTGGATAGATCTCACCACAATAAAATAGGTTGACGAATATCGTTCAACTAGATCACCTTCACATACAATAAAATTGTCCTTTCTAAAGTTTTATGAAATGGATATGCAGCCCTTTTTTTAGTATAATTTATAGGCAAAAAATTTGGCATTCCTCCAAAAAAAAACAAAAAAGACATAAAAATGGGTGGCATCAAATATAACCAAAATTCAGGAGTTTCGAGTTCGGTTAAGATCAGACACTTAATGGATAACTATTTTGGACTCTATTATTGTTTTATGATGTTTAATATGTTAATTGTTGTTGCGTGTTTTACTACATACTCCTTTCAGCTATGTATCCTCAGTGAATAATAAAGTTAAATGATATTGATCGTGTGTATGTTTTGTTAAAAAAAAACTCTAAAATCGTAAGTGCCATGGTCCAGATGTTATTGTGTTCGAGTAGTACATTTACAGTGTTATGCTCCAGGTATGATAGTGTCTGAGCAGTAGTACATTTACAGTGTCATGCTCCAGATATGATAGTGTTCGAGCAGTACACAAATATTATTTAAATCACGTTGTTTTCAAGATGCACTAAAAATGTAAAATCATTTATAAAACAAATAAGCAATGTGAAAAACTGCATTTTTCATTCACCTATTATCCTTACCTGTTCCCTCTCACTTTGGTGAGACCTGTACTAGAATATGCATCTTCTGTATGGGAACCATCCACCAAAGAAAACATTGATAAACTAGAACAAATTCAAAAAAGAGCTGCCAGATTCATTACTGGAGAATATTCGAAACTGACAAGAATAACACCATTAGTTAAATCATTAAACCTTGAAACACTAGAGGATAGAAGAACCAAAAGCAAAGTAGTAATCATACATAAAGCAATTAATTCTAATTTAAAAATACAACACAAAGATAACTTAATACAACCCTCAGATAGACATAAGGATAAAAACACCTTTCTTATTCCGTATGCAAGAACAAACACATACAAGTTTTCCTTCTTCCCGTCTGGAATTCGGGCGTGGAATGGGTTGCCTGAAGAATCCAGGAAAACCAACACTTTATCAACATTTAAATCTTTAATAAAAATGCAGGACTAAACACAAACCATAGATAAGCGTAGGACGCAATAATCTTCTGTATAGAAGGAGCGTCTGTAAACAGATAAGATAAGATAAGATACCTGGTTTCTCTGTTTCCCTAGTTACCATTTCCTCCCTGAAATATAACAAAATTCCACCCATCTTCGGTAAAACACAATCTTCTCTGCTGTTTTTTTTTGCCCGATGTTTGCAACTGTAGCCTTTGTCATTCTAAACAGTCACTAGGGGGGCGGGCCGCCCAGGGTGACACCCAAAAGGGGGTGACACCCGAGCCTAAAATTTTACTGTGTACGATTTTATGTCAGAAAACAAAAGATGACACATTTTTTAATCTAGAAAGAAATGAAAAGAAATACAATGAAATACGTTAAACACGAAAATTCTTATTAAAAAAAATATCAGTTAACTTGCAATAATAAAACAATCCCAACACACGAACAACATTAAAACAAATTAGGAAAAAAAAGAAAAGAAATAGTCGCAGCGAGAGATCTTTAAAAAAGGCTGGAATGAAAGAGGCAGTGTCTTCTTTTTTAAAAGATATAAAGCCATTTGGGTTTGGACACACCGACAGCATGAACGAATCCCACCTCACGACTCCCTCCACCACAGTGGGGTGGGGGGTTATATGATTTTTATCACCCCCCACCCCTCAGGAAAAAAAATAAAAAGATGGGTTTTCTTTATTGATGTTTTTCTTGAGGAAAATTATGATTTCAATGTCTTTGAGTTAATATTTTATATATATTTACGCTGTTTAATGCGTACGAACGCGCCCCGTAAAGAATAGTATTACGCGTTATTCCGTATTTTAAAAAAAAATCATTAGGTAACGAATTCTTTTCTCTATTTGAAATAACAAAAATTATTGAAAAATATGTATTATTATTATTTCAACCTACAGCTTTCGTTTGCGAATTTTTCAAATGGCGAAGTTTTCAATCAAGTCAATAAAGCTGAATAAGCTTACAAGTTCCTTTTCAATGCTCATTAGAGAGAGCATATTCAGCCTTTTTCGTCCCATGCAAATTCTAACTCATTATATATTCTTTTCAACGTTGAAAAGGATCACTCTCAGCTGCAGTTTGATGTCATCATTGAAAGATAGATGCGAAGTGCGGTGTCTACATTTGTAAAGGACTGTGTGAAATTTTGCTCATTCAAAAGCAGCAAAATTCTTAGCTCTGTGCAAGTTTTTTGAGTACTGGCGCTCCTGGCCCTAAACCGGCACCGCTCGATGGCGTTGCTAGTAAATTGAGGGGGACGAAACGGTTGCTTCGGATTTACCCGACCCCTTCTTCGAAATCATTTGAATGTTCTTCTATTAACTTGGCTGCTGCCCATCGGGTGGCGATACAGCTGAGCTCAGTTAGGTTTGTACGAAAGCCACATTTCTCATGGATGTATTTATATGCACCTAACCAATGTTGTAGGGCTTAAGAAAGTTTGTCAATGATTACCAGAAATACCTCAATCTTGAAATTTTTTTCTCCAGGAGAATACTGTTTTTTTGTCCCTTTATCAAACTGACGCTTTCTTTTTTGTTTGATAGCATTGAAGATTGTTTACACTGTTTTTACCACGGACTTTTCCTTTTCTTTGTCTTCATAGGAATAAAATTAAGAAAGCTATTTTTTAACAAACTCAATGAGAGACTTCCTTTCTAAAATTGGTTCCAAAATTTCATGTAAAATAGCGACTTAGAGTTGTTCAATTTCCTTTAGAAATGCTTCTTCTTCAAGTCGGCAGTCACGTCGCTGATTTTCATTCGTTGCTAATTCTTCCAGTGCTGCGATATTCTCATGGTATGAGCTATTAACAGACCTTACATCATAATGTCAGGCTGACCATCTTGTGTCAGACAAGGTTTTGTTAGCATGTATCAATTTCATATGTTTTTGAAGTACCTGTCAACGATGAGTAGATGCAACAAGTCGGGCATAAAGATTTTGCAGAAGACAAAAAAATCTGACCGCAGTAGGACAACCTGCTGCTCTTTTCCCAACCAAATTAAAGGAATGAGCTGTGCACGGCACATAATGAGCACTTCTCACGAAGAATAACCTGGTTTCCGTTATACTTCCTACTCATTTGAAGCATTGCCGTATGACAATTAATGAAACAACATTTCTTGTAAATGATTAACGTAGCTTATGTATTGTGTACTGTAATTTTTGTGTTTGTTATGATATGAAAGTTAATTTAATATTTATAGGTATGTTATTTCTTTCATGTAAAGCGCTGTGAGCCCAGTTCCTTACTGGGATAGAGCGCTATATAAATAATCAAATTATTATTATTATTATGACTGTCCAAGGCATTTTCAGGGATTCGTACAAACATAATGGCCTGCATCTTTATTATACACTATAATTCGTAAAAAGTTTGGGGGCCCTTAAATTATTGGGGGCTTTAGCCCGTTCATCACCCCCCTTTAATCCGCCATAGGGGGGGGGTCCACGCATCTGTGACGATGTAGTACGAGGAAGGGGTGTTTAAGAAATGTGACGTCACATCAAAAACGCGAAACCTTAAATAAAAGTTCCACTTAAATATTTGATTGTTTACCATTTATTTAATTACGTTTTCAAAAAAATAATTTGCAACATGCTAATTTTTATTCAGAAAATACGGCTTAGGGGAGGGGTGTCAAAGCTTTGTGACGTCATATCGTAAAAAAGGTGTGGTGTCTAAGTTTTTGTGACAAAGTATGACGCTGGGGGAGGGTGGGGTAAAAATAGGCAACCTCGCGTGACGTCATTTATGGACGGTCCCTTCAGTCGTGAAGAGGTGACACCATGAGCTACCATCCCGGGTGACACCAACCCTAGTGACGCCTCTGATTCTTAACACTGTTGTTAGTTTCTCCTAAAGTTGTTAAAGGGTATTATAACCCAGATTTTGTTTTAAAGACGAGTTATTTGTTTCCTAAAAACAAATCTAAGGTATTAGTATAACAAATTGTTCCTTTTTTTCCTTCTGTTTGTATCTTTACAAAATGAACTTCACGTGTCAATATTTTTCGTTATAGAAAATGACCACACAAGTATTTACAGTCCTAAATATCGGAGTTGTAATTTGTGTTTTTTAGTCTGTACGTAAAAATGTTTACTGCAACGCAGTGTACACGTTGGTCTTTGAAATGGGGTACGTTTAAATACGTTTGGAAGCACTGGGCTAGTTTTATTATTTTAATGTTTGTTTTTAAAAGCTGGATCCGTTTGGTATATATGTATGTATGTATGTATGTATGGCAACCGTCCGTCCTCATGGGACGATGGCGTGTACTCCTGCTCCTCTGCCCCTCCTGCCCTTTCTCCTGGCCCTTCTGTCTTCACTCAAAGCTATGAGGGATGATTCCGCGACATGAATGCCCTCACGCACTTTTGCCCGCCAGGAGGTGCGCTCCTCGGCATTGGTCTCCCACGTTTTATAGTCTATCTGTTGCTCTTCGCTAATGACGCAGCCCTTACCTCTCATACAGAGGCAGGACTCCAATAGTTGTTCAATAAGTTCTCAGAGGCATGCAATGATTTTGGTTTAATGATTAGCCTAAAAAAGACCAACATTATGAGACAAGGCACTGTCCGCCTTCCAGCAATCTCCATTGAGGGAAACACCTTGGACGTCGTCGATGATTTCACCTACCTTGGCAGTAACATCACAAGCACACTCTCCCTGGATAAGAAAATAGGAACCTGAATCCGCAAGGCTGCATCATTAATGTCTAGGCTGAATCAAAGAGTGTGGAACAATGCGCAGCTCAGAGATAGGACGAAAATTACTGTGTACCAGGCCTGCGTGCTCAGCACACTCCTCTATGGCAGTGAGTGCTGGACGACCTACGCCAAGCTAACAAAGCAGCTCAACAGCTTCCAATATATATATATATATATATATATACATACTGTAAATAAAACTATGACCTACTGTTCACGTTCACTGTTCATGAACAAATTGCGCCCCACTTTACGTCAACAAGTTGAAAAAACTATGACACAATAATAGGGGTCTACCGATATGCCTTTTTGCCGATATTGCCGATACCGATATTACCGATATTTTTTTTGCCGATATGAGTGCCGATATGAGTATTTGTTAGGACAAAAAACAGCGGTCATATTTGATGACGTCATTCTTAAATTTATCACTCGTAATTATTTATCTTTTATATTAGGGGACTACCGACATGCATTTTTGCCGATATTACCGATATTTTTTGCCGATATGAGTGCCGATAGGGTATTTGTTAGGACAAAAACCAGCGGTCATATTTGATGACATCATTCTTAAATTTATCACTCCTAATTATTTATCTTTTATATTAGGGGACTACCGACATGGATTTTCGCCGATATTACCGATATTTTTTTTCCGATATGAATATTTGTTAGGACAAAAACCAGCGGTCTTATTTGATGACATCATTCTTAAATTTATCACTCCTAATTATTTATATTTTATATTTGGGGTCTACCGATAAGCATTTTTGCCGATATTACCGATATTTTTTTCCGATATGAGTGCCGATATGAGTATTTGTTAGGACAAAAATAACAGCGGTCATATTTGATGACGTCATTCTTAAATGTATCACTCGTAATTATTTATATCTTATAATTAAGGGGTCTACCGATATCCAGTTTTGCCGATATTACCGATTTTTTTTCCCGAAACGAAGTTTCCGATGTGTTTACAAGTTCCAGATCATGACCTACATAGGACTCATAACAAAACGAACCGTCCTTTATAAAAATGTACAAGCATATTAGGTACTCGTTTTGAAACTTCAACCTTGACTCATAATTATTAATTCTAACCAATAGTTTAATGGCTTTTGCACACGGCCACCTTTTATGAATGAAACAATGAGAACAAAGTACAATAGAAATAGAGTGAAAATGAGGCTGAAGGTTGAATGGTTGCCAATGACAACAAGTTTTCACACGGTACATTTTGTTATTCCATACGAAACGAAATGTTTTAGACATCTGCGATTCTGCGTGCATCTTTGCTATTAGAGCAATTACGTGAACATAATGTTTACATGTTATACATTTATTAGAGCAATTACGGTATACTAGGCATTGGCACTATTTACACAGTATTTCTGAGTATACGAAAATCGGCCGATACCTAAACAATATCAAAGCACATGAAACACTGTATCGTGGCTGCAAATATTAATACTAGGACTCTTTTGACTATTTCAATACCGGTATCGGGGTCGATATATTAATTTGTCGAGATATTGTAAATCTAAATGATAGTTTTTTTGTTTCCGTTTTTTTTTGGGGTCAAAATGTCACTTATTATGAAATAGCGGTGACGTCAATATCGGGACCTTTACATGCTACCGATACCGATATTGCCGATATCCAGATATCGGTACCGATATATCAGCCAGCCGATATATCGGTAGACCCCTACACAATAACTATGTACTAACTGGTCCTATGTTCGTTATTTCATTTTTACGACATGGTGGAAGATTTATG
Source organism: Ampullaceana balthica (assembly GCA_944989445.1). Classification (NCBI taxonomy): domain Eukaryota; kingdom Metazoa; phylum Mollusca; class Gastropoda; family Lymnaeidae; genus Ampullaceana; species Ampullaceana balthica. The sequence goes on from CALYLW010000026.1 coordinate 2,000,689, forward strand.
GTGTTTGGGCAAAGTTATGCTTCAGTAGAAAAAGAATTTCTTATTCAGGAGCACAGTTATTATTGGTCGGTCAAGCATGCAGAAACATTTTAGAAACCTCTTAATTGTAGGCAATGATATTATTTAGTGGAGCTATAGCTATGTTATATTTCTATCATGAAATATGATGGCAGGTATTTTTTTTTAAAAAGATTAATTTACAGGAATGTGTTTCTCTTTCACTGATTTATATGTTTGAATTAACTTTTATTGTACCTAATCAACATGTCACATCACCCAAGCAACGCACGATGAAATAAATTGGTGAAAAAGATATACTCACAGTGAAATATATTTTAAGAAATCTTCAAAGATTAATGCAAATATTAATCCTTAAAGCTCGATTAATTCTTACTGACTAGACGCCCCGCGGCGTAGCATACGCCGCAGACTTGCTCATGGAGAGTGCAAAGAAAGTGGCTAAAGAACGGACACAAACTACAGCACGAAGAAATCAAACTACGCGAGTGATTGTCGGTTGGGGGGGAGGGGGAACTACCAAATTATTGTTGGTTTCGAGACCTACGCACTTTGGTTATCTACCTGTCAACTGTCCACTACCTTTTATCACATTAGCTTGCTAACCATAAACTCTGATTGGTCGATCCTAGCGGTAATACAGGGGTAAAAGAACGGGCACAAACAGACATTAAAAAAAATTTAAAAACAATCTTTTCCCTGGGGCTTGATACCAGGACCTTCCCCGTATAAGGTGGACGTGATAACCAGTACACTACGAATCTCACGTTATTCTGTGAAGGAGCAATGCAAGTGAACGCAAAGACCATTGTTAGTCTCGAGACATTGGTCGACCCCGGTGAGGGTCATTCGTCATTCTCGTTTGCATCTACTCGCTTTGGTGAAGGGGAGGGAGGAGGGTTAGAGAGTCGGCGTGCGTGCGTGCGTCGTGTCCCGCATGGTTGGGCGACGTAGAGAATTATATTTATAGATATTGAATTAACAAGATAAGATCGATTCTTATCTTATTAATTTAGAACGGAATAAAATTAGCAATCGATGCGGAATACAGAAGATTTACAGTTATTTTGGAAAGATGTAAATACAAAACAAATTTTGGATCATTCAAATCGAATCTTTTCCCTCTTAATGTCGGACACGCAAGCATTTGTTAATTCTCCTATATTTGAACGTTCACCTTTTGTCACTTTTTATTTCCCGGATGTAAAGGGAAATTTCATCCGATATACCTTCTGCCATAATATTTTTTTACACTTTCCAAGATTTCTAAATTTCGTTAAAGTAATTGCTCTTTGTTCCTTCCAAATAGATCCTGATGACGTAACAATTCCTTTTAAGGTTTTCTTGAAAAGTCTTGGCAGTGATATCATTTTCCGGTCTTCCAGAAAAATCAAATCTGCATGCACCACCAAGGCCTCTTTGATGAGATCGTGTCCGTTTATTGCTACAAACGGAACGGAGCCCATTTCAATGCTGAAAATGGAACCAAGTTCAAGTGTCCGTCATTAAATTATTGAATGTTTAGATTATTTTATTTATCTCTATGTATCATGTTAATTTTTGTGCTAGAGTGTCGTGGTGCGTATTATATTGAAGAACCTTTCATGTCGCGAAATAAGGTGCGTATTTTATTGACAATACTTTTTAAAAATATATTACCGATCGACGCCGAATGCATTAAACATGTTTTACGAGACATAGCTAAAATTTTGAATTTTTGGATTGTCTTGCGCTGCGCATTATAATAAATATTCTTTTAGTTATGTCTCGTATATAAAGGATTTATAGTAAAAAACTTGGTTTGTTACGTTTTATTTTATTATTCCTCAACATGATTAAGTTTCACATTAAACAGAAAGTTTGCCTTACACTTTGCTAGAATAATGTATCACTCATAAACACAAAGAGCTGTTACATATTTACATATGTCGTCGGCTTCCGCAAAATGCTCTTTAATTTGATTGTCCAAACTTGTCGAAATGTCAGCAATCCGACGTCCCATCGTCTGGTGAGAAAGTGGAATCTTATTTATTTTTTCAACAGCGTCGGGTCCCAACTCCATAGTCTCAACTGCGATTCGTAAAGACGGCAATATGATTGTCTCAGCGTCCAAATGAGCTTTCTTTTGTTTGACCAAAAGATTCGCAATTTTATAGCTTGCTAACTGAGCTTTGACAGGAATTGAGGAAAATTTCTTCATTATTTTTTATTGCTGCTCTAAGTTGGACCGAATGGATGCGAAATAACTTTTTGGCTTGTCTTTCAATCCTGGATGATTTGAGTTCAGATGCCGCTTCAGTTTACTGGGATTCATGGACTCGTTGGACAATGCCATGTTACATTTAAGACAAAACGGAAGAGAAGGATCATTTGCACATTGTATGAAACGATACTCAAGATATTCCTCGTGATATTTCCGTTTGGTAACATTCTTCTTTGATTTCGCAGCTCTCTCTCCATTTTGATGCTCGCTGGAATCCTTCTGGCTCTCTTCAAAAAATTATCCATAGCCGTCTGTAATTAAAAGTTTTTAAAAACGTGAACAGCAGGAAAGGGTTTTTATTTACTTACAACAGATATTTATTCCCAATGGAGAAGAGAAATTTTGTAGCTTTCAAGAGATTCTCACAACCAGAACAATACAAACATGAAACGTTTTTATTCAATTCTTTTTCGGTTAAGGATATTTTTGTTCAAAACTTGAAGGTTCGAAAAGCCTAGCAATTTATGGTATTTTTTAAATCTTTCGCGGCACACTAAAATTTTCTCGTGGCACACTAGTGTGCCGCGGCACACCGGTTGGACAACACTGCTCTATAGTCTAGAGCAGGGGTCTCCAAACTACGGCCCGCGGGCCAGATGCGGCCCGCGAGGCCCTCTCATCCAGCCCCTGGAGACCTTTTAATCTTCTAAAAAAGATACTATTTTACCTATAGTTTACCACAAAACTGTGTGTAGTTGGCCACCAAACTGCTTTTTGACAGTTAATGTGGCCCTCCGGGAGAAAAGTTTGTAGACCCCTGGTCTAGAGCATATGTTGAACACACATCTGGCTGTTCTCTTATAGATCTTATCTAATGCATTAAATTTCGTTAGTATGGCATAAATAAAACTAATTTACACAACAGTAATATTTTGTAAAAGCCTAAAAGAGCAAACTTAGATTATCGATCTCCGCTGCCTTCCCTTTGTCAGATGTGACTTTGTGTGTGTGGTGATACATGTAATAAATGTTGACACACACACACAAACACCACACACACACCACATCACACACAAACAGACACAAACACACCAAACACACACTACACAAAACTAACACACACACAAACACACACACCATATTACACACACAAACACACCACACACACCACATAAACACACCACACTTCAAACACACACAAAAACACACACAAACAACCACACATCCACCACACCACACACACACACACCACACACACAGCACACACAAACACACACACACACATTTATTTGTGTGGTGATACATGTAATAAAAGTTGACACACACACAAACACATACACACATAAACACACCAAACACACACTACACCACACCACACACACAAACACACACAGACACAAACAAACACACACACCATTCCACACACACACAAACACACTACACACACACTACACACAACGACACACACACCACACAAAATACCACACAACACACAAACACACACACCACCACAACACCACACACAAACACACTCACACCACACCACACACACACAAACACCACATACACCACACACAAATACACACACACCACACACACACAAACACACACACACCACACCACACACACAAACACACACACACACAAACAAAAATAAAGTAATGCTGTAAAGTTACTTAACCTGTCAGTATTATGCCATGTGAAGTGAAATATGAGGAGGAAAGGGTGATAATTCATACGTTGTAAAAGGAAGATAAGATTAACATGGATGATGGGCGCTCCCTCAGAAGTATTTTCCATGCTCGACTATTGGATTTTTGTGTTTCATCTCTCAAAACTGAAAAAATCTAATTTCTGAGAATAGACATTTGTAACTTATTATTATAATTGCACAATCCTCTCGCTTCGTAGCGTTTATTTCAGACTTCAATCTATACAGGGACATGGAATTAGAGATGAGTGCTGTTTGTCTGGATCGTATTAAAGTGCCGTCCAAAAATGACGTCACGAGAGTTTCGCCGATTTTTCACCCTCTCCCCCTGGTCACACGTCGTCAGAAAAACTTGGACCACCCCCTCCTAAATCACGTCCCAAAGCACCCCCCTCCACCATAAAAAGCCATATTTTCTATTTAAAAATGAGCATGTTTGAAATCACTTTTTTGTCGTTTAAAAGTATGTATTTAGTGTAAGCCTGCACTCTAATATCGTAATACGCATGCAGCCATTTACAACGTAATTAAATAAATTGTAAGCAATCAAATATTTAGATGGAATTTTTATTTAAAGTTGCACGTTTTTTATGTGACGTTACGGTTCTTAAACACCATCGTCACAAATTAGTGACCCCCCCCCCGTGCGTGACGTCATTTATGGTCGGTCCCAAAATCGAATGGACATTAAAATCTAATAAGTTTAGCGTCCTGGTCCCGAAACAATGAACTTTAAAAGTTCAATGCCTTATATTGTTATAAAATTTAACAATTGTCAAGTTTCTATTTACAAAATTGGGTCAAAAGACATGCACTAACTCAGTAGCCAATGTTTAAATTACTTTTCATACAGCTCATGTTAGGAAAATTGATATTTTCGGCCCCGGCCCCCAGTTTTTTGGTACTTTAAAACAGTGCTTCTCAAAGTGTTGGTCAACGGACCGGTGCCGGTCCGCAGATGTTCTAAAAAAAGGACAGAAAAAAATTGTCAGTGCAGTGAAAATAGTGCACCGGTCCCTTGAAAAAATTCCTGCCGGTCCGCCATACTAAAAAGTTTGAGAAGCACTGCTTTAAAAAAACATTTTTATGCCAGAAACCTTTGCAGAAGCGTACTGAAAAAACTTCCTAAAGTACATGGCAACCGGATGAATAAAATAATTCACATATAAATAAGAAAAAAACCCATTAAGGACCCCCAGGCCAAATCTGTGAAAGTTCAGAACGCTTTTGATTTCAAACTGGATCATGGTTGATATATTTGTCAATATTTGTTTAAGATACATATGAAGACGGCCTAAAATGATATCCTAAACTGGGAGGACTTGGCAGATGATCCATCCCTCTGGTGCTACATCATCAAAGAAGCGTCAACACGAGTCGAGGAAAAGAAAAGAACGGCAACAGCAGCAAAAAAGAGCAAAAAGTAAGTTCAGGCAACAACAACACACCACCGCATTCTTTTGTAGGATGTTTAAAAAGACTTGAACTCTAGATTTGGTCTCTCTAGATTTGGTCTCTCTAGATTTGGTCTCTCTAGATTTGGTCTCTCTAGATTTGGTCTCTCTAGATTTGGTCTCTCTAGATTTGGTCTCTCTAGATTTGGTCTCTCTAGATTTGGTCTCTCTAGATTTGGTCTCTCTAGATTTGATCTCTCTAGATTTGGTCTCTCTAGATTTGGTCTCTCTAGATTTGGTCTCTCTAGATTTGGTCTCTCTAGATTTGATCTCTCTAGATTTGGTCTCTCTAGATTTGGTCTCTCTAGATTTGATCTCTCTAGATTTGGTCTCTCTAGATTTGGTCTCTCTAGATTTGGTCTCTCTAGATTTGGTCTCTCTAGATTTGATCTCTCTAGCCACACCAAGAGCAAGAAAGTAACAAAATAAATCCAAAATCTTTCGCAGATGTAAGGATGCCATACATAGAGTACAAAAGTGTTAAGTTCTGAAAGAGCAGAGAACGGAAAGGGTAGAACCAGAAAGGTATACAAAGCGGCGTATTGGCATAACAGTCTTAACTCCTGAAGAGAAACTGTAGCAACAAAATGTCTTTAAAAATATATTTATATAAATAAGGGTTACTGAGCATACACACGTTTTTTCAAAAGAGGCCATAGTTCTTTCTACATAACTCGTTTGTATTAACCTAGTTAAAAACATTTTTTAATGTGTTGAGTGTGTAAATGTGTCACAATTTCAAAACATTACCTCAATTTTTTTCGGTAACCCTACTGTTAAATAATATTATATTCCAAATAAAAAAAAATTAAATTCATGGAGAGGCACTTGTCGTTGCTAATAACAGTAACAAGAAAGTTTGACGCTTACCGTAAAATTATTTTGAATGAACCGAGAATGATAGTGTGAGACGCGCTTAAATCTTTCTGTCTTGGCTTGGTTGTGGAAAACACCTGGGAAGATTTGCATTACAGGCAAAACCGAAACCTCTACGTTCAGAAAGACATTGTATAGTCTTCAAATAAGATTTGACGAATTTTAAGCACATTTTTTAGGATTTATTTCTAAGGTAAAGTTGTTTTACTTTGTATCCACATTTTGTAATATTTTTTTAATGAGACAAGCTTTTGGTTGACTTTGATGTTGATTTTACATATTCCTTCTTTTTTCTTAAAGAGGCTTATTACTAACAATTTTTAATTTGTTAGCTTTCATAATCAATACTTATTTAAGAATTTAAAAATATTAACATATATTTTCTATTGGAATGGGACGATGTTAATTCCTAAAAACAAAATATCTAAATTTGGTGAATGCGAACCTGCTTCGCTTTTAAAGAATCCGTGGAACAAGATATACTGAGCATAACTCAAAATGTCAACAATTAAAATGACTTATCGGTCCAAATCTCCTCTTAAGCAGAGCAAAAAATACATAAGAAAGACATTATTATAGATTTAATGTTCTTCTTTTCTAATGTGCTGTTGAAGTAGAGTTGGCCTAGCCCTCTAGTCCAAAAAAATATGATTAAAAGTTTTATTATTTTACTATCTGTAAACAAATGAAACTAGGTCAGGGTCAATGTTCCCTCTAAGGTTCGTTGGTCCGTGTGCAAAGTTTAAAAAAACTCTTGTGCAGTGTTGCACAGCATCCATTTTTTGGGCATTAATTTACAACATTTGCTGCGCGGTATCTCTAAATTGCTGCGCGGCGTCGGTCAGATATCTGCGCGGACGCGCACCCGCGCAGCTTAAAGGGAACATTGGTCAGGGGTCGGCAACATTTTGAGACGGAAGAGCCAAAATGTACTATTTTAAAAATTTCCCAAATTTTAAAGAGCCACTAACACGAGTTTTGAAAATAGAATAATATAATTATGAATATTTGCGCATGGAACTGGAGAGCCGCATATTGACATCGAAAGAGCCGCAGGTTGCCGACACCTGAACTACGTCAACATATTAAATGTTTTTATATTATTTTTAAAAGTGTTGGTTGAAAAAAAAACATGGCGAAAAATAAACAGCACTTCCTCACGAGGAAAGGAAAAATAATAATAAAAAGTATTCTTGGTAATAATTTTAAAAGTTCAAGTTGCTCTGTTGTGTTCTCTTTATCTTATTTATATCAAGTAATGTACAATTGGGAATAACTGCCAACAAAATGGGGGAATGCATTCATAGTAGTCTTTGGTTAAACAATTAGTTACAATTTATTCAGCATTGAGTAAAATTATTCATTTTACTCTTTTACAAATCTTCTCAATTCAAGGATTTAAAAAATATATATAAAGATGTCTATATATTTTTTTTCCAGAGAGTAACTTCAAGCATATTATAAAAATGTTACAGCAAAGTCTCCTGAATCTCAGCATCACGCAATTATTATATATATTATCTATAACATTTGTTATTTGTTGGGTTTATTTCACAAGACGACAAGTGAATTACCCACCGTCACCTGGCTTTGCTCTGCCTTTAATAGGACATTGTCACTTACTGGACCAAAACCCAAGGCAGCAATTCAAGAAGTGGGCAAATGAGCTTGGTTCCATTTTTAGCATTCAGATGGGGTCAATTGCTGTTGTTGTTATAAATGGCTATGACCTCATCAAAGAAGCCTTAGTGATGAAAGCCGATTACTTTTCCGGAAGACCAGATCGTGATTTTATTTCACGAACTGTTCCAGAAATTACTAAAGGGCTTATTTTATCTTCAGGTAATATTTGGAAGGAACAAAGAACCCTCACGATGTCTATTCTTAGAAATCTTGGAATGGGAAAAAATGTGTTGGCTGAGAGAATATCGGATGAGGTTTCTTGCTATATAGCGGCTCTCGTCAAGCTAAACGGTGAACCAAAAGACATACATTATTTAACCAATGCGTGTGTTGCCAACATCATTTGTTCTATGTTACGCGGCAAGAGGTATGATTTGGAAGATCCTGTATTAGTCAAACATTTACATCTCATTAGTGTTTCCGCTAAGCTATATAATTCTGCTTCGATTGCCAATTTCCTTCCGTTTCTTCGGTATATACCTTATGATCCATTTCAAGCCAAGAAACTACTTAGTGTTAAACGAGAGATCATCAAATTTTCATTTGCCATGTTGGAGGAATTCAAATTAACTTCTGACTTGAGCATTTCAGATACTTTCATAGCTTCTTACTTGCATGAGTTACATAAAAAGAAGAGCTCTGGCGAAGCGTCAGAATTAAGTGAAGAGAACCTAAGAAGTTGCATCGATGACTTGGTTATTGCAGGATCGGAGACAGTAACATTCACGATAGCCTGGAGTCTGTTGTATGCATTGCATTTCCCTGAAAAGCAAGAGAAAGTTTATCAGGAAATTTTAGATGAAGTTGGAGCGAGTAGAGCTCCAACCCTGTTGGATAAAACAAAACTAAAATATCTAAACGCTTACATTATGGAGATTCAGCGAATAGCCAGTATTGCTCCCTTTAATGTTCCGTATCTGTGCACCGATGACGTAACACTTGGTGGATATTTTATTCCTAAAGGGACTCAGATTTTACCAAGTCTTGATTCCGTGTTACACGATGAACAAATCTGGGGAGATCCTCAAAATTTCAGACCTGAAAGATTTCTGGATGACCAAGGCAATCTGAAATCCGACGAACACCTGATTCCATTCTCAATGGGAAGACGAGTTTGTCCTGGAGAATCTTTGGCTAAAATGGAAATTTTCTTACTTCTGTCAAGTCTTTTTCATAGATTTCAGTTTCTTCCAAAGGATCCCGACAACTTACCGCCACTCAAAGATGTCTTTGGTATAACCGCGCCACCAGTTTCATATGAGATAAGAAGTGTTGATAGGATCGTCTGAGTTGTCATTTGATAGTATTAAACAACTTTTAAAAAATATAACAAAAAAAACCTTTGCAATATTTCATTATTATTTTTTAACAAAAGAGTTAAACTGAGAGAATATATATTTTTTTTAAACTTTGGAAGTTCTTTAGTTGTTTTTTTTAAATTATGAAAGATGTATTAGTAGCTGAGGTAATATGGTTTAATCTCAGGAAATAAATGTATGTCGAAATTTAAGTGAAAAAATGGGAGAATATCCGTGATGGCTTGAGTTGAGATTTTGATATAAAATTAAACTAAGGTATTAGATATGTAGCCGTCTGCTAGAGTATGTTTTACTGCAGGGACACGCCGGTGGGCCAGTAACACACTGCCCCTGGTCTGTGATAGTGTACACACTGTGCATACCCACATAGCGCCGCACCATGTGCACCGTACCGAGATGCACTGGGAAGTAGTGACTGAGTGACGTTTTGGTGCGTTTGGTGTTGTTCCGGTTCCAACGTTCAAAATGTTCGGTTTCTAAATTATAAAAACAAATAAACTTTAATAGCTATAATCCTCCACCTTATTGTTTGACTTGAAATACTGTGTATTCTAAGCCTCCACACGGCTACAGATAGTTTAATTAAACATAAAATATATCATTTATGTGGTATTTATATATATAAAATTAACTTAGGCACCGCAGTCGCAGTGGCAACATGAGATCCTTTGAGTGAAGCCTAGGAATTTAAACAGGGTCATATTCAATCAGAGGCGTCACTAGGGTTGGTGTCATCCAGTGTGGTAGATCATGATGTCACACCTTAACAACTTACCCCACACACTTCCTTCGAGTCTGCCAGTGCCAGATAACGGGAACATACAGAATAAAATATTTTGGTGTCACGCCTTGTGATGTTGTCACCCGTTGCAGTCCGCACCACTTGCACGCCCCTGTCTACAATTGTATAATATCAATAACTTTTTTGTTAAGTATGTTTGTTCGCTAAGGTAGTTTCTGCCAATACGCTTGTTGTTCTATAAGATCTTGTTGAGAATTTTACACTGCATTAACTTCTTCTCTACATAACTCGAGTGCACTCCCCAAATTTTTATCGTTTTAGTTTTAAGGTCAATGTTTTAAGTGGCGTCAAATAGCAGTCTTGTTCATTACAGCTTAGGGATAAATGGTGCCCATGTCATCGATTTTGATGTTTATGTTGTTTCTTGATAATCTCATTAAACCTATTCATATCAATACTACGTCATTTCAATCGCTTTGAAATCTTGGCGCCGTGACGTTTTATAAAGAATGTCACAAAGTTGTTAGTTATAATATATTGATTTTTTGTTTAAATGCTAACCAGGAACTGATAGTTTATTTCGTTGTTCTTGTGTTTTGGCAAAATCATTTCATTAAAATTTGTAGACAGATTTATAAAAAATTATATTTATTAAAAACATTTTCTTCAGACATGGGCTTTTAATTTAGTAACATTTATATTATAAACCACTAATTAAGCAAATATGAAGGAAACATTAAAACAACAAATGATTTTTTTGTTTTTAAATTCCTTATATTAACTTGCTTTGGAAGTTTAAGCGATCGGACTATCCGAACATTTGTTTATAATTCTTTCACGTTCAGTTCACGCGTTGACGCCGACCGTCGATGTTCACACCCCCTACCGTCCCTGCGCCCGGTTTTTAAAACCAGGGGAGATAATTCTGTTTCAGTCTGTGGTACTTGTCTGTTATCCGACCACCAAAAAGTTTTTTAAATTTTTTTAAAGGGGTATTAACTGCTGGAAACCCCGCGAAAATTAGGCTGTTACAATTTACAAATTACTCCTAAATAAATGTTAATATAATTTTATATCTATAAGATGACGCAGAGTCCCGTTGTGGCGTTGATTTGGCTCCTTTACTGATTTCCATGGCCGCTAGATTAGTTGGGTGTTAGCAACGGTAATAGGATCAACGAAATGTAGGCTGTGATTAAAGGTTTCGTGAGTGTAATCCATGCCATGCCAAATTTTAAAAATAAATAATGACATTATATTACAATTGATAATACATAAGGTTGCCCATTTTTTTGAATGGCAACTTTCTTTCATTTATCGTTTAGATTGTTTTTAATCAGTGTTAGTGTTGTTCTCATTCTTGTCAAATTTCAATATAGTTAAATTAATAAAGTGAATATATTCAATCTTGTTAATTCTAATCTTTTTTATACTGTATTAGTATGGCTTATAAATAATATGTATATTATTTACAACAGTTAATAAAAAAAATAATAAAATTTTTTTTAAAATCTTGGTGGTCGAATAACAGACAAGTACCCAGTCTGTAAATGTCGCGTTTAAACATAATCACTACTTTTAGTTATGTCTCATATATAAGGGATTTATAGTCAAAAACTTTATTTTTACATCTATTTTTTAGTTTAAGTTTGTATCTCAAAGACTAAATTACTTTGTCGGGTATGAAAAATTATCTGCGATGACTGGCTTGCAGGACAGAGAACAACACAAAGAACAATTAAAAAAAAACTACTGATCAAGTTAATGACTAGTATAAAATTCACCAAGATCAGGGGTGGCATATTGGTTTTAAAAGATCACAAAGAATATAAGAGTATTTTTTAATTTCAAAATAAAAGTCGTATTATCATTTATTTCTGTGTCTTGTTTCTGTCATACATTAATTCGGTTGTGTTTCTGTAGTTAGCAGATTTGTCTGTATGGATGCATGTGCTGGCAGTATGTGGAAAGTGGGTGGGGACAGAACTAAGGAAGTGTCGCCAAGGGAGGAGGGCATGTTATGCTCACACCACCTACTTAGCGAAAAAAATTGAGTCCTCCCATTGACAAGAAGCAAGCATAATTTATAAATAGCCTCACTTTGATTTAAATAAAAAATAAAATAAAAAATATTTATAAATTTAAAAAGAACTCAACCAAACCAAACAGACAAAACACATGAATGATGAACACGCACCGAAGACTGGTTGGCGTTGTGCCCAATAATTTGCCAAGCAAACATTTCGCAGTGCAACTGTACGTGTGTGAACTGCAAAATCTATGCATAAATAGGCCAAAGTTTATAAACATAAAACACAATGTCGGCTGTTAACATTTTCAGCACGCCATCAATGTGATTCTCAACCTGTGGACAAAACTTGGCTTATTTTATTTAGCTTTTTTTTTATAAATTAGACAACTAGAACAGAATTGTTTGATACGATATTTGTAAGCCTACACCAAAATATAAACATTGTTTCGGCGATAGTAATAATTAAAAATCATTTTTTATTATCTTTTACATAATCAGAATTAGTGGAACCATTTGAGGCTCGGTAGAGGAACAGACGTCGAGGTACCAGTATTTGAAGTGAGCAAGAAATAACTGACAGGACCAGCAGACGATAGAGGTTATGCACGACTTACTAAGTAAAAGATATTACTAGTAAACGTGTGTTCAGAGTTGAAGGTAAGATCTGCGTCTTTACTATTCCGTTCTATAATAATAATAATAATAATAACCCCTTTTCAGACCATGACGGCCTAAGGTGCAAGTGAAGTAGAGTTCATGGGTTTCATTGAGCCAACACTTGAGCAATTGATTATGTTGCTAGCACAATTCCCCAGGGGTATTGCCAGCACCGAGACAGTCCAGCGTGCTACCGCTAGACCACCACGCCCCTCAATTCGTTATATAATTCAATATTAATATTGTAATAAATTCATATAGAAAATATACATTTATAATCTAGGTTTGAAAGTGGGTCATTTCTTAATTTTTTTTTACTCTGTTGACATTTTATTTCAATTTAAAAATGAAAGAAATGTCTTATTCGTTTTCGTTCTTGTGTTTCACATAAATGTAAGCAGCAGGAATTGACCTGTGGCTTTCATCAAAAAGTAAACCATTAAATATTCTAGACAAGTATAACTTATATCTATTTACCTACCCTACGGTTCTCAAACTCTATGGTTTCATCATGATTAATTTGTGACGACCCAAAAACATAACTATACTGAGGGTTAGAGCGTTGTCAAGGAAACACATTTCTTGACAATTTGACTTTGGCTGGAAGTGAGTTATATTTGATTGTTTTCTTTCTTTTTTTTAAAGTTCGGGGTAAAAAAAATTTCTCAAATACATTCCATACTTAGTCTAGGACAGCAGAAAATCAGGTCAGGTATCCTAAAATAGCCTACAACGGTAAAAGTCAATATTTTAAAACAAATGTATATATTTGCAAGAAACGTTTGCATTTAAGCAGCAATGATAGTTAATTGCCGTTCTATATATCAGCCGAGACGACTTAAGACAAAAATCGAAAGCGAATCTGACAAATGTTTTAAGTAAAACCTTTAAGTTTTGGAAATGGTAAGTAATATTTTTCTAAATCGTGTAATTATTTATAGTTCTCCGGATTAAGGGTTTACGCGTAGAGACTACGATTGAAAATAATCGTCAGTTAAATGACATTTTATAGATTGCTATGAGGCATGTGGGACGTCTATTCTTTTTAGAAAGAAAAATATCGATTCACCGCAAGTCAAAAGATTTCATACATGGCTTTGGTGGGTGGTAAAAGTAAAATTTGCTAAAGATACAAAGATTTTCGTTTTCAGACCCTCTTCATGAGATTTCATTTTTTCTGAAGAGGTTCTGTGAAAACTTCATTTGGAAAAGTCAAAAGTTAAGTATAAATAAAATGTTAAAGAACGAAAAAAAAATTTCAAAACAAAGTACAACAAATTTAATCTTTTTTGTATTACTCAACACTGACTGCAGCATACATTAAAAAGAAGATGTCTTTCAGTTGACAACAATAATATCCATTTTTGTCGGACTCTTAATCTTAATATTTCCAGTTGGATTATTCTCTTGTATCCTACTCCATTCAAGTCTTAAACAATCCTAACCCTAATAAATGTTGTTTCTTTTATCAGGCTCAAATTCAAAATGCTCTTAGAAATCAGTCAAGTCATGGGCACAACAGCAGGATGTCTTTTATTACTCTTGATCATCATAATGTCTTGGTACTTTTTAACCAAACGCCCTCAGAACTACCCACCTGCTCCAGGGGTCGCCTTGCCGATATTTGGTCATCTGTTTGTGATGAAAGAAAATCCCAGACCACAATTTAAGGAATGGGCAGAGAAGCTTGGGCCGGCTTTTAGTCTTCAACTGGGCTCTATGAAATTCGTAGTGTTTAGTGGGTATGACATCATCAAAGAGGCACTGGTAAAGCAAGCAGATCACTTTTCTGGACGACCAGACGAGGACATGGTTTCTGTTACATTCCCGGAGAGTACTAAGGGTTTAATTATATCCAAGGGCAGTCTCTGGAAGGAGCAAAGAACCGTTGCCTTGAATATTTTAAGAAATCTCGGTATGGGGAGAAATGTCTTGGCTGAGAAAATTCAAGAAGAAGTAATTTGCTTTACAAATGAGTTAGCTGCGAGAAACGGAGAACCAACAGATATAAAAGAACTGACAAACGCTTGTGTTTCAAATGTCATTTGTTCTATGACATTTGGGAAGAGATTTAATTTGGATGACCCAAAATTTCTTAGAATGCTGAAACTATTTAACATCTCTGTTAAACTGATAAATTCAGCGTCACTTTCAAATTTTATTCCTTATCTACAGTACATCCCATTTGACCCTTTTCATGCAAAAGAACTGATTGAAGTTTCAACGGAGATAATGAAGTTTTCTGATGAAATGGTTGATGAAATCAAACAAACATACGGCCCAAGAAATTTAGATAACTTTATCGTCGCTTACATTGATGAATTAAACAAGAAAAGGGAAGCAGGTCAACCAACAGAACTAGGTGAGAAAAATCTAGCACGATGTATTGATGACCTACTTATTGCTGGTTCAGAGACAACAAGTACAACAATTTTATGGTGTCTCTTGTACGCATTACATTACCCAGAGAAACAAGAGAAAGTTTACCAAGAAATTATTGATGTAGTAGGACACAACAGAACACCCACATTGGTAGACAAACCAAAGTTGAAATATTTGAATGCTTTCATCATGGAAACACAGAGACTTGCTAGTATTGTACCACTTAATGTTACACATCAATGCACTGCAGACACGACAATCCATGGATATTTTATTCCAGAAGGTACCAACATAATACCAAGCCTTGATTCTGTACTTCATGATGAGAAAATCTGGGGAAACCCTCAGATTTTCAGACCTGAACGATTTCTGGATGACCAGGGCAATCTGAAAACCGAAGAACATCTTATTCCATTTTCTATTGGTCGTAGACTTTGTCTTGGTGAATCTTTGGCTAAGATGGAACTTTTCTTGTTTATTTCGTCTGTGTTTCAGAGATTCAAATGTCTCCCCAAAGATGCAAACAATATCCCACCACTGAAAGAGGTTTTTGGTATTACAGCTCCACCTGATTCGTACCAAATACGATTTTTAGAAAGGAATGTTTGATTTCACTGCCTCCAGAAAAAAAAAGAATAATTTTTTACTGGCTAAACTTATTTTTGTGAACATGTTATCCTTCTCTATTTAATTTTTTCTGTTATTTATAATAGCTCTATATTTGATCACCTTATGGTTTAGCAATGTATATACATTTATAATTTTAATGACATAATATAATGACTTTATCTTATCTTATCTTATCTATACAGACGCTCCTTCTATGCAGAAGATAGTTGCGTCCACAGACCATAACAGATGATCTGTTGGCAAGTGATGCAGCATTCACAGGCCACGGCTTTGTGGGTTCCACGCATTACCCAGCCGCCTAACTACATGTAGTGTTAGGTACCCATTCGGAGCGGGGTGACTCAGGGACGCCCTAGGCCCCGGGAACAAACCCTTGCCTTCACACGGATTCGAACCCGTGACCATCGGTACGACAGTCCAGTGCGCTGCCACTCGACCACCGACTTTTCTTTGAATAATTATTATAGGTTAATTCAACGTCACATGAATTAGTATATTAGTACTGCTCTAAGCACCCAATAACCTAGTAAGAAATTGTTTTCACATAATGTTTGTATTATTTTTAAATTGTATGGTTAATTAAGTAAACTGAAATCTTTAAAAATATAATTTGTTGAAAAATTTTGTTTTTGCATCAATAAAAATGCAACAATTAGCCATAATACTTGTGTTTAAAATTACATTTGCACTTTAACTTTTGAAAAATAAATATGCTTTTAAATTATTATTTTATTTATTATTTTTAATTTTTTTAATTAATTTTTTGTTTGTGGGGTGAAACTGTATGTTTGATTTATTTACCTATCAGTACCAAGTTAAAAAATATTTAATGTCATGTTTTACTTGTTTGGCAGTAAATATGACATCAAACATATTTGGGACTGTACAAAGAAGGTAAACAAGAGTGAATGTTTATTTTACCACCTATTACACATTATAAAAGTTAAGAGTGGATTACGCTTTCAGCAATATCAAATGTTACAAGTAACTACAGTCGAACCTCATATAACGAGCACCTCTCAAAACGAGTTTTTCGCAAAAATAGCAAAACAAATTTTTGAAAATGTTGCTCCCTTAAAGAGCGAATATTAGAATAACGAGTGACGCAGAAAAGGAAAGTCCCTTTTTCTGGAAATTCATTTGTGAGCCGACACTTCCGCCCGATGTATCATTCTGTGTTGAGCACTCGGCCTATAAGCGCATTGTTTTCATGTGTAATCAACCGTTTTTACAAATATTGTACAATGTATTCAGAAAGTATTCGTAATTTTTAAATGTGCTAAGTCTAATAACCTGTGCTAAAATGTTTTCGAAAAAAAAACACAAGAAGACAATCATAAGAGAAAATAAAATAAATAACTGTTGAAATGAAACGACAAACCATTGAAAGGCGAGAACAAGGTGGCTAATCTAGCGCGCAACTACAATCGGCCAACATCAACGATCTTCACTATTCTCAAGAACAATTAAGGAGATGGATGCTTCAAATGAAGTGTCAAGAATGTCTACGAAACGGTTACTACACATTTTTCGTCAAATTGAAGCGTCGGCAAAAAAAAATATCTTTGGGAAGTTTCCTAGTTAAAGAGGAATAATTATTAGTCATAAATTCATATTTTGTTCTGTTTTTTTGTTTCAAATCTAAATTGCATTCTAGTAGTTTCACTCTTTAACAATTCATAAGCAATTTTATTTGCATAAATGTTAATGTAATGTTCTGTAAAATTAGTAATTTTTTTCAGCCTGGAACGGATTATCATATTTTAAATTGATTTGTATGGAAAAAATTGTTTCGCAAAACGAGTGTTTCGCTGAACCAGTAAGACTCATGAACGAATTAAGCACGTTATGTTTGACTATATCTAGGTACCCTTTCTTAGTAATCTATTACTAATTTGTAGTACTGTTCATGACGTTGGTGACTATAATGGTGGTTGAAAATTCTAATTCTTTTATTTTCATTTATTTACTTTTTAAAAATTATTATTATTATTTTTTGTTGTTGCTTACTTAGATTTTTATTAATCTAACAAGTCTATTACTATCTGCCACACGAAGCAATTGGATTTAACCATTGAAAAGTTTTCTTTATATATTAGTATCATGCCATCATTTTTTGAGAACCGTAATATTATGCAGTTATCGATTTATAAACGTTACATTGCCAGCCCGGACTGTTAATTATTTTTTAAATCCCTTATATTAACTTCACCGCCGTCTCTCTCTGTCTCTCTGTCTCTCTGTCTGTCGTCATCTCATGGGCGGGCGGGCGGAAAAACAAAAGTCGAAAATGACCCACTTCCCGTGATCCAATCGAGCTGAAATTTGGCACACGGGCCCGTCTAACCTAACAATGCATCGTGTCAAAATTTCAGATCAATCGATTGTACCGTAAATAAATTAATGCATTTTTAGTTTTTCCTTATATAACGTATGTAATTCAAATTCACGGTTTGTTATTGTTTTTTTCCCATGTGAAAGTTTGAGTTGACTCTTTGAGGCGACCCATCGAAGAACCGGGGTGCTTTTGTTTACATTTTACGTGTCGCGCTGAGCTCGGTCAAGCAAATCGGTGACCAGACTTTTCCCCTCTCTCTCCCCCCCCCCTAGGGATATGAAGCAAAGTTGAGTTAAGACAGATTCAGTTTGTATGTTTGTCGTGTTTGAAAATAATCAATACTGTTAGTTATGTCTCATATATAAGGGATTTATAGTCAAAAACTTTGTTTTTACGGGTTTGTTTTATTAAATCACTTATATTAACTTCACCGCCGTCTCATCATCTCTCTCTCTCTCTTTCTGTCTTGGGTGGGCGGAAAAACAAAAGTAAAAAATGACCCATTTCCCGTAATCCGATCGAGCTGAAATTTGGCACACGGACCCGTCTCAACTAACAATGCATCATATCAAAAATTCAGATCGATCGAGCGTACCGTAATTAAATTAAAGCATTTTTAGTTTATCTATATAAACTATATGCTGCGGTCGCTAATGTTTACATTTTACGGGTCACTTGACTTCACGCCAGCAGTCCATGACCACATCTCGTGGAGGAGGTGTTCATTTCAGTTTTAGGCTGCAAATGCTTGTCGCGTTGGAAGATAATCAATACTTTAAGTTCTTTCTCACATATAAGGGATTTATAGTCAAAAGCTTTGTTTTTAAATCCCTTATATTAACTTCGCGGACGTCTCATCATCTCATCATCTCATCATCTCATGGGCTGGGCGGGCGGGCGGAAAAAGAAAAGTCACAAATGACCCACTTCTCGTGATTCGATCGAGCTGAAATTTGGCACACTGACCCGTCTGACCTAACAATGCATCGTATCAAAATTTCAGATCGATCGAACGTACCGTAATTAAATTAATGCATTTTTAGTTTATCCTTATATGAGGTATGTAATTCAAATTCACATTTATTGTTATTGTATTTTTGCCACGTGAACGTTTGAGCTGACGCATTGAGGCGACCCAACGAAGCGACGGAATGCTTTTGTTTACATTTTACGTGTCACGCTGAGCTCGGTCAAGCGAATCGGTGACCAGACTTTTCCCCTCTTCAAAATCAGTGAGTGAGTCAGTGAGTGAGGGCTTTGCCTTTTATTAGTATAGACTAGCAAAATACCCGCGCTCCGCTGCGGAAGTTAGAATTTTAGTAAGCGTTGAAAACCCGTTTCACACCAATGCAAAACACCAATAGATTTCAGTCTGAATCATGATCGATACACTTGTTTGTCAATATTTGTCAAGGTCATGTAAAATAAAATGGGTACTAAAATTACATTACGGGCCCCCCGTGCAAAATAAACACAGTATCCAAAGCTTTTTTATTTGTAATTTAGCTCATTTAAGTTAAAAATATTACTTTTGTGTCCCGGGCCCCCAGTGAGTGATAATTACACACACAAAAAATTTGCCTGTTACCATCCCGGGAGTGTACTCAACAACTTCCCAAAATTCCATGCTTCTAACTACACGGGAAAATGGAGAATCTGTGATGATTAACTTTTTTATATAAGAAAAGAAATTGGGCTCCCGGCCCTTTGTGAGTGAAAATTTAAATATTTGTTGGCCTGTTACCATCGCGGGTATGTACTCAATAATTTCCAAAAGTTTCATGCTTTTACCTACACGGGAAATCAGAGAATTATATTTGAGCCAGTTTTTATATAAGAAAAAGTACATTTGGGCCCCCGGCCCCCAGTGAGTGATAATTTTAACATTTTTTGCATGCTACCATCGAGGGAGTTGACTCAACAAATTCCCAAAGTTTCGTGTTTCTACCTATATGGGAAAGTGGAGAATAAGGCAATTTTCAGTATAAGGAAAAAAACGCTTTAGGGCCCCCGGCCCCCATGAGAGTGAAATTTAAAATTCTTTTACGCCACTTTGAATCGCGAGAGGCTACTCCACAACTTCTCAAAGTTTCATGCTTCTACCTACACGTGAAGTTGGAGAATTCATTATGATTCAGTTTTTAATATTAGAAAAAAACTTCTTTTGGGCCCCCGGCCCCCAGTAAGTAATAATTTAAATATTGTTTTTACCTGTTACCATTGTGGAAGTGTACTTAACAACTACCCCAAGTTTCATGCTTCTACCTACACGGGAAATGGATAATAAGTGATTTTTAGTTTTTATATAGCTCATATAAGGAAAAATCTTCATTTGGGCCCCCGGCCCCCAGAAAGTGATAATTTAATTTTTTTTCGCCCGTTACCATTGCGGGTTTGTACTTAACAACTTCCCAAAGTTTCATGCTTCTGCCTACTCGGGAAATAGGAGAATTGTTAATTTCCAAATTTTATATAGGCCATACAAGAAACAAAACGTTTTTTGGCCCCCGGCCCCCATGAGTGTGATTTTTAAAATTCTTTTACGCCATTTGTCGTCGAGAGAGGCTACTTGACAACTTCCCAAGGTTTCATACTTCTACCTACATGGGAAATCCGTGAATTAGTGATGAGTCAGTTTTAATATAAGAAAAAACTACATTCGGGCCCCCGGCCCCCAGTTAGTAATAATTTAAATATTGTTTTCACCTTTTACCATTGTGGAAGTGTACTTAACAACTACCCCAAGTTTCATGCTTCTACCTACACGGGAAATGGAGAATTAGTGATTTTTAGTTTTTATATAGCTCATATAAGGAAAAAACTTAATTTGGGCCCCCGGCCACCAGGAAGTGATAATTTAAATATTTTTTCTACCGTTACCATCGCGGGATTGTACTCAACAACTTCCCAAAGTTTCATGCTCCTGCCTACTCGGGAAATAGGAGAATTGGTGATTTTCAAATTTTATATAGGCCATATAAGGAAAAAAAACGTTTTTCGGCCCCAGGCCCCCATGAGTGTTATTTTTAAAATTCTTTTGCTCCAATTTTCGTCGCGAGAGGCTACTCGACAACTTCCCAAAGTTTCATGCTTCTACCTACACGGGAAGTTGGAGAATTAGTGATGAATGAGTGAGTCAGTGAGTGAGGGCTTTGCCTTTTATTAGTATAGATTTATAGTCAAAAACTTTGTTTTTACGGGTTTGTTTTATTAAATCCCTTATATTAACTTCGCAGCCGTCTCATCATCTCATCATCTCATGGGCTGGGCGGGAGGAAAAAGAAAAGTAAAAAATGACCCACTTTCCGTGATTCGATCGAGCTGAAATTTGGCACACTGACCCGTCTGACCTAACAATGCATCGTATTAAAATTTCAGATCGATCGAACGTACCGTAATTAAATTAATGCATTTTTAGTTTATCCTTATATGAGGTATGTAATTCAAATTCACATTTATTGTTATTGGTTTTTTGCCACGTGAAAGTTTGAGCTGACGCATTGAGGCGACCCAACGAAGCGACGGAATGCTTTTGTTTACATTTTACGTGTCACGCTGAGCTCGGTCAAGCGAATCGGTGACCAGACTTTTCCCCTCTCCCCCTCCTACCCACCCCTCCCCCCACCCACCCCTCCCCCCCCTAGGGTTATGAATCAAACTTGAGTTAAGACAGATTCAGTCTGTAAATGTTTGAAAATAATCAATACTGTTAGTTATGTCTCATATATAAGGGATTTATGGTCAAAAACTTTGTTTTTACGGGTTTGTTTTATTAAATCCCTTATATTAACTTCGCGGCCGGTCATCTCTGTCGTCATCTCATGGGCGGGCGGGCGGAAAAACAAAAGTAAAAAATGACCCACTTTCCGTGATCCGATCGAGCTGAAATTTGGCACACGGACCCGTCTAACCTAACAATGCATCGTATCAAAATTGCAGATCGATCGAACGTACCGTAATTAAGTTAATGCATTTTTAGTGTATCCTTATATGAGGTATGTAATTCAAATTCACGGTCTGTTATAGTTTTTTCCCACGTGAAAGTTTGAGTTGACACTTTGACGTCGACCCATCAAAGTACCGGCGTGCTTTTGTTTACATTTTACGTGTCATGCTGAACTCGGTCCCCCCCCCCTAGGGTTATAAATAAGGTGACCAATCGTCCTCCTTTATGGAGGACAGTCCTCCTTTTGTAGATTCTGTCCTCCCTCGATAAGTGTCCTCCTTTCTGTCCTCCTTTTCGATATTTTGAAACTAATCTGTTAATCTCTGAATTCAAAGATGCCGCGCCGAACTGTTACGCGACATCTGACGGTAGTTCGGAAAGACGCGATTATGAAACGCATGTGCAGGGCATAGGAGAACTTCACGTGACTCGCACTTGTTTCCCACCATTGCCTGTGTATTATACTTCGTGTTTACTTCTAATTTAACAGAAATACGAAATTATTTCTTGCTTAGTGAATATTATTCTCAAGTAAGTACAATTCACGTTTTATTAATTCAATTTTATACAACCCTGTTTTCAGCACAAGTGTAAATTAATTTAAATATAGCTTTTGTAAAGTTTTATCGCTTTTGTTATTAAAGTTTTAGTTTTAATTATTAACCCTGGACAGACACACTTATTTTTTTAGACGTAAAAGACACAGTGGGGTTTGGCAGACCCTATATATTTTTTTAAATTTAGTTATTTATCAGAAATTTTTTTCACCCAATCATTTTCATAAACTGTAAATATTGTATTTAAGATAGCAAATACAAAACAGTATCATAAATAATTGTATTTTTTTGTCAAAATACGAAAATAAAATATTTTAAAGACCCCACTGTGTCTGTCCAGGGTTAATTTTATTTATTCATAATGCGCTTGCATCGTTCGTGTAGCCCTATATTTTATTTTTTATTTCATTTTAGGGATGTAAAATTCAAAAAAGAGGAAATGCCATTTCAACGACCAATTGAAAAAGGAATTTCCATTCTTCATATCAAAGAGTGACACCATTGTTTTCTGCAATGTTTGCAGAGGAGAATTTTCTATTGCGGTTGTAGGTAGAGCAGCTATAACGAAACACTTGAACACCAACAAACATAATTTTCTATTGCGGTTGTAGGTAGAGCAGCTATAACGAAACACTTGAACACCAACAAACATAATTTTCTATTGCGGTTGTAGGTAGAGCAGCTATAACGAAACACTTGAACACCAACAAACATAATTTTCTATTGCGGTTGTAGGTAGAGCAGCTATAACGAAACACTTGAACACCAACAAACATAATTTTCTATTGCGGTTGTAGGTAGAGCAGCTATAACGAAACACTTGAACACCAGCAAACATAATTTTCTATTGCGGTTGGAGGTAGAGCAGCTATAACGAAACACTTGAACACCAACAAACATAATTTTCTATTGCGGTTGTAGGTAGAGCAGCTATAACGAAACACTTGAACACCAACAAACATAATTTTCTATTGCGGTTGTAGGTAGAGCAGCTATAACGAAACACTTGAACACCAGCAAACATAATTTTCTATTGCGGTTGGAGGTAGAGCAGCTATAACGAAACACTTGAACACCAACAAACATAATTTTCTATTGCGGTTGGAGGTAGAGCAGCTATAACGAAACACTTGAACACCAACAAACATAATTTTCTATTGCGGTTGGAGGTAGAGCAGCTATAACGAAACACTTGAACACCAACAAACATAATTTTCTATTGCGGTTGGAGGTAGAGCAGCTATAACGAAACACTTGAACACCAACAAACATAATTTTCTATTGCGGTTGTAGGTAGAGCAGCTATAACGAAACACTTGAACACCAACAAACATAATTTTCTATTGCGGTTGTAGGTAGAGCAGCTATAACGAAACACTTGAACACCAACAAACATAATTTTCTATTGCGGTTGTAGGTAGAGCAGCTATAACGAAACACTTGAACACCAACAAACATAATTTTCTATTGCGGTTGTAGGTAGAGCAGCTATAACGAAACACTTGAACACCAACAAACATAAACAACCATTAGATGCGTCAGCTTCCAATAATAAAGTAACACATTTTATAAAACTTCTAATTATTCTGAAGATGAAAAACAGTCAGCTGTAATGGAGGGAACATTTGCATTTCATACCATAATTCACAACCAAAGTTTTCGTAGTATGGATTGTACAACTAAATTATTGAAAAAGTTTCACAATGCTAAATTTTAATGTGCCAGGACAAAATGTGAGGCTATAATTAAATCAGTATTAAAAAATTACTGTGATAAAATACTTGCAGAAGACTTAAAAAATGCAGCATTTGTAACGGTTTTATCTGATGCATCAAATCATAATGAAACCAAGTTGTATCCAATACTAGTAAGGTATTATAATGTTAGCAAGGGCATCCAAGTAACAATTTTTAATTTAGAATCCATTGAGGGCGAAACTGCTGAAATTTTGTCAAACCACCTATACAGAGTATGAAATGAAAACCATTTGAAATCTAAAGTTGTTGCACTAATAGCTGATAATACAAACACAAATTTTGGTGGACGAAGACGCAATGGATTGAATAATGTCTATGTAAAATTACAAGATTTACTCCAAAAGAAAATACTAGGAATAGGTTGTAATGCACATATTTTGTCAAATGCAATCAACACAGCGTCATGTGCCATGCCAATTGATGTAGAAGTAATAATAACGACAATTTATTTGTATTTTAGTCGTTTTACTGTTCGTGTAGCTACTTTAAAACAATTTTGTGAAGACGCAAATGTTGAATACAAAAGACTTTTTATGGATATTCAAAAGTAAGATGGCTCGCTCTAACACCTGCTATTGAGCGTGTTTTACAATTATTTGAGCCTCTTCGTTCATATTTTTTAAGTTTAGACAAATGTCCAAAAATTCTGAAATCTTTCTTAAATTATGAATTATCGGAGATATTAATGTATTTTGTACATAATCAGGCATCTATTTTCCACAAAACGATTCAAAAGATTGAAGGTGAAAATATTTCAGCTACAGAATTTAGTCTTATTTTGAACGATTTTGTCCTTCAATATAAATCACGATTTGAAGAAAAATTTATTCCTTTAATAATAAAAAGAAAATTGTCAAACTAAGAGGAATCAAATCCGGGCATAACGGAAAAGTTTACCAAAGAAGTGCAGAATTTTTATCAAACATGTTTCCAATATGTCGAAGAATGGTCTGAAACAAATATCACAGGAAATAACAGTTTTCAATGGTGTTTTTTGACTTCATCGAAAGTAAATTGGACAGATATTGAAAACTGTGTTGAGTTTTTATCGAAAGAAATGCCTGATATTAAAATCGATGACAATTGTCTGTTTGAAGAAATTAGAAGACTGAATATATATTTAAATTCTGATAAATTAGAACAATGGGAAAATCAGCATGTTGAAATTGATAAAAGATGGGTGGAAATATTTAACCATTTCAAAAATGAACACATTCCATTTGAAAATTTAGTTATTCTTGTTGAATTTACGTTGTGCTGCCCTGGAACTAATGCAGCAGTTGAAAGAGTTTTTTCAATTGGCAATGATTTTTTGACTAGTGAGAAATCAAGATTGAATGTTGATACTTTAGCTGCAGCACTTACCGTAAAATTCAACATGAAGGATATTTCTTGCTCCGACATTTCCAATATATTGTTAGAAAATGATACATTGACAAAAAATATTCACTCAATGGAAAAATACTCGTGTAATTAAATAATTTAAAAAATGTAAGCATAATTAGTGTATTTTTGTTTGAATTAATAAAATGTTTTATTTATTTACGTTGTACTTCTTTCTTAAATTTTTTGGTCCTCCTTTTCATTGTAAAAAAAATGGTCACCTTATTATAAAGCAAAGTTCAGTTAAGACATATTCAGTCTGTAAATGATTGTCGCTTTTGAAAATAAGCAATACTGTTAGTTATGACTCATATATAAGGGATTTATAGTCAAAAACTTTTTTTTTACGGTTTTTTTTTAAAACTAAGTTTTCACGCACTAGATCTTATTATGCTGAACACCGGTGGATTTGACTGAGTTGAAAAATGATGCAGAACATACGCACATGTTTCAAATATTGAAGAATCGTCCGTTGTTTGTGTGCAGTAACCGTGAAAGAATTCCGAATCATCGGCGGCGAGTCAGCTGAGAACTTGGATCGAGTATTTGCAACTGAAATGATGTAGGAAAAGCTGTAGAACCAACTTGGCAAGGACCGTAGTAGGAAAAGCTGTAGAACCAACTTGGCAAGGACCGTAGTAGGAAAAGCTGTTGAACCAACTTGGCAAGGACCGTAGTAGGAAAAGCTTTAGAACCAACTTGGCAAGGACCGTAGTAGGAAAAGCTGTAGAACCAACTTGGCTAGGACCGTAGTAGAAAAAGCTGTAGAACCAACTTGGCTAGGACCGTAGTAGGAAAAGCTGTAGAACCAACTTGGCTAGGACCGTAGTAGGAAAAGCTGTAGAACCAACTTGGCAAGGACCGTAGTAGGAAAAGCTGTAGAACCAACTTGGCTAGGACCGTAGAAGGAAAAGCTGTAGAACCAACTTGGCTAGGACCGTAGTAGGAAAAGCTGTAGAACCAACTTGGCTAGGACCGTAGTAGGAAAAGCTGTAGAACCAACTTGGCTAGGACCGTAGTAGGAAAAGCTGTAGAACCAACTTGGCAAGGACCGTAGTAGGAAAAGCTGTAGAACCAACTTGGCAAGGACCGTAGTAGGAAAAGCTGTAGAACCAACTTGGCAAGGACCGTAGTAGGAAAAGCTGTAGAACCAACCTGGCAAGGACCGTAGTAGGAAAAGCTGTAGAACCAACTTGGCAAGGACCGTAGTAGGAAAAGCTGTAGAACCAACTTGGCAAGGACCGTAGTAGGAAAAGCTGTAGAACCAACTTGGCAAGGACCGTAGTAGGAAAAGCTGTAGAACCAACTTGGCAAGGACCGTAGTAGGAAAAGCTGTAGAACCAACTTGGCAAGGACCGTAGTAGGAAAAGCTGTAGAACCAACTTGGCAAGGACCGTAGTAGGAAAAGCTGTTGAACCAACTTGGCAAGGACCGTAGTAGGAAAAGCTGTAGAACCAACTTGGCAAGGACCGTAGTAGGAAAAGCTGTAAACCAACTTGGCAAGGACCGTAGTAGGAAAAGCTGAAGAACCAACTTGGCAAGGACCGTTGTAGGAAAAGCTGTAGAACCAACTTGGCAAGGACCGTAGTAGGAAAAGCTGTAGAACCAACTTGGCAAGGACCGTAGTAGGAAAAGCTGTAGAACCAACTTGGCAAGGACCGTGGTAGGAAAAGCTGTAGAACCAACTTGACAAGGACCGTAGTAGGAAAAGATGTAGAACTAACTTGGCAAGGACCGTAGTAGGAAAAGCTGTAGAACCAACTTGGCAAGGACCGTAGTAGGAAAAGCTGTAGAACCAACTTGGCAAGGACCGTAGTAGGAAAAGCTGTAGAACCAACTTAGCAAGGACCGTATCAAATCGACATTGATATCCATGAAATTTATCGTCTAGAGTCCAGAATTTCTGTAAAAAAAAATTTAAAGTAAGAGTTTATGAAAACTTGTTAAATATTAGAATACCAAGTACAGATTGAAAAGTGATGAGTCGCTGAGACCTTGAGGTCGTAAGAATTATTTATACCATGTATTTTTGTTAAGGAATTATGCCCATATTTCTTTTTTCGTTGTTCTTTTTTTTTAACCATACTTAATTTTTTTTTCGTGTCTCATATATAAGGGATTTATAGTCAAAAACTTTTGTTTTTACGGGTTTTTTTAAATTTACAATTTTAACACTCAAAAACACAGAGTTTGTCACATATAACAGGCACACATTTGCTTTATTGTGACAGGGCCTTAATAAAAACAGTCTCTTCGGTAAAAATTTTTCCGATTACACACATATATGATGAGGTTTTACATGGATATTCAATAAATTGGCATGATGCACATTATTTTTAAATCCCTTATATTAACTTCGCGGCCGTCTCTCTCTCTCTCTCTCTGTCTGTCTTGGGCTCGGCGGGCGGGCGGGCGGAAAAACAGAAGTCAAAAATGACCCACTTCCCATGATCCGATCGAACTGAAATTTGGCACACGGACCCGTCTAACCTAACAATGCATTGTATCAAAATTTCAGATCGATCGAACGTACCGTAATTAAATTAGAGCATTTTTAGTTTATCCTTATATGAGGTATGTAATTCAAAATTCACTGTTTGTTATTGTTTTTTTTCTGCCCAGTTCCACGTGAGTTTGAGTTGACGCCGACCGTCGTGTTGACGCCGACCGTCGTGCCGACACCCCCTCGCATCCCACCCCCATTTATTAAAGACAAGGGACATCACTCGGTGTCAGTCTGTAAATGTTTGAAAATAATCAATACTGTTAGTTATGTCTCATATATAAGGGATTTATAGTCAAAAACTTTGTTTTTACGGGTTTGTTTTATTAAATCCCTTATATTAACTTCGCGGCCGTCTCTCTCTCTCTCTCTCTCTCTGTCTTGGGCTCGGCGGGCGGGCGGGCGGAAAAACAGAAGTCAAAAATGACCCACTTCCCATGATCCGATCGAACTGAAATTTGGAACACGGACCCGTCTAACCTAACAATGCATTGTATCAAAATTTCAGATCGATCGAACGTACCGTAATTAAATTAGAGCATTTTTAGTTTATCCTTATATGAGGTATGTAATTCAAAATTCACTGTTTGTTATTGTTTTTTTTCTGCCCAGTTCCACGTGAGTTTGAGTTGACGCCGACCGTCGTGTTGACGCCGACCGTCGTGCCGACACCCCCTCGCATCCCACCCCCATTTATTAAAGACAAGGGACATCACTCGGTGTCAGTCTGTAAATGTTTGAAAATAATCAATACTGTTAGTTATGTCTCATATATAAGGGATTTATAGTCAAAAACTTTGTTTTTACGGGTTTGTTTTATTTGAACTCAAAATTATATGCCTTCCTAAAAAATTCATAATTATTATAAATAACCGCTAACTTTATAAAATAAAATTTTGAATTTCTTCTTCTTTTTTTACTAATCTTACGGGCTTACGATCAATGTATTGAGCAATCTGTATCTCATTTATGTTGTGCGTACGTTTGTGTGTGTGTGGAGTGGAGGGGGGCGAGATTTTTGTGATAGTAAAGATATTGTAACTTCACTGGTTGCCGGGGCTCATCATCGAGGGTACATGAATATTTAGTTTGGAAGGCTTGACTCAATAGACATGAATAAACTCGTCAAGACCAAAGTTGTCTATCTCTTCCTTTCCGAAGCTTGTTTAACACTGATTATGTTGGGCAGGATTGTTCTAGCTCCTGTACTGCTTACCTGATTTGGAAATAGCAGTGTTACTTTGTGGAATTGAAATTAATACTGCTAATTATTTCTACAAATACGTTATAGTTTAAAGTGGTTTTAATATTTGAATATTTTATAATTGGTTATTTGTTTTATCTCTTGTTCCAAGATATAATTCAAAATATAATTAAATAATTAGATCCTTGCAAATGACATAATATTTAAAAGAAAGATATTTTTAAAAAATTGGCTTACAGATGTTTTTTGCAAAAATTCAATATTTTTTTTCCCGAATGGACTAAACAGGAGACGAAAATGCATTGGCAAAGCAGTCTAAGGGTTGAGGAATGACTGGAAAATCGTTTCAAAATTAACTTGTAAAATGTATGATCGTTTTGTGTCTCTGTGGATCTTTTGCAATCAATTGTTAACTGTTTGACATCATGATTAGCTATTGATATAACTGCCCATCTCCAATCTATGAACATGAAATCTAAGAAGACGTGTATTTAAAAAACAAATTGTGGTATTGTTCTAAGTCCAAGCACTTGTGTAATTTCGTTTCGCTGTAATTGTTGGAGAAATAATAGATACATTATTTTACCTCAAATATTTTAAAGACAATAAACATTTCAAAACGAATTTTTTTACATGATCCAGAGAGAAAATTTACTTGAAAAATAAATTAGCGAAAAGTATTGCAAAAAGATATTTAGTGCGTAAAGTATTTTTAAAAAATTAAAATAAAACTTACCTTTAAATTCCATCCCTATATAGTTCAATTAATTTGCTTTCATTAGGAGCTCATCTCCAATTCTTCTCGGTAGTTCTTTGCGTAAAGTGTCCCAAAAATTATATTTCGTTTCTAAATTTGTTAAGTACATCGTTGATTGAAATTAATATATTTTTTTAAAAAATATTTTTTTTAAATCTAATAATTTGCTTCTGTTCATGGCTTTCAAAAAAAAATATAATAATGAGCGCATAAGACTTAAAATGTTTGATGATAATAAGCTTAGTCATGGGTGCGTGGAGGTAATATAGGCCATAGTTTACAAGAGGCATAGAAGGACGGCCTATTACATTTATTTGGAAGGCATACAATGTGATTCTTAGTCTAATGAAAATGTACCCTTACGTTTTAGCATTGTTCAAACGTGTCAATACAGCATGCGAAAGTAGGGAAAGCACCTCTGCTTATCACTTTTATTATATATTATTAATACATCAGTGCAAGTCACTTTTAGTAAGGGATCATTCAAAAAGGAAAGCTAAAACTTTTTGAGAATCCCTGATATATTTAGTATTTAAGCTCTACAGATTTTCAACTATTGGAATTGAAGCAAGTTTTATTTCACTACCAGGGAAGGAAACTTAAATTCGAGTGTTGCAAATTTTTAAAACGTGAAAAAGGAATTTTCATACAGAGAAATTGTTTCTAGATTAAGTTGTGTACCAAGCTAAACAGTAAATGTTACATTTTACCATTTCGTTGTCAAATTATTTAATAGTATAAACAATTTTTAAAAACATAATTCGTACATTCCACGTAATATTTATTTATTTATTTATTTTTTCAGGCTCAACAAAATAAAATGTTTCTTTCAAGCATTGAAGTCTTCGGCACCACAGCATGTCTGACATTTCTTTTAACCATCATCTGTTTCTATTACATCTTAACAAAACGCCCTACAAACTACCCTCCTGCACCAGGCGTCGCCTTGCCCATCATAGGACATATGTATTTAATGAAGGAAAACCCAAGAAGGCAATTTAAAGAATGGACAAAAACATACGGACCAGCTTTTAGCCTCCGTCTCGGGTCTTTGCCCTTTGTCGTGTTAAGCGGATATGACGTCATCAAAGAGGCTCTCGTTAAACAGGGAGATCACTTTTCTGGACGACCAGACGAGGACCTTATCACGACAAATTTCCCAGAGAGAACGCGTGGACTGATCATATCAAAAGGAAGTCTGTGGAAGGAACAAAGAACCGCTGCACTGACCATTTTGAGAAATCTCGGAATGGGGAAAAATATTTTAGCAGAGAGAATTACAGAGGAAGTCTCTTGTTTTACTGCAGAATTGGCCTCAAGAAATGGAGAGCCTATAGATGTTAAAGAATTGACAAACGCGTGTGTTTCGAATGTCATTTCGTCTATGATTTTCGGGAAAAGATTTAGTTTGGATGACCCAAAATTTTTACGACTGCTGAAACTATTCAATATCTCAGTTAAACTTGTAAACTCAGCATCACTTTCAAATTTCATTCCTTATTTGCAATACGTTCCGTTTGATCCATTTCATGCAAAAGAACTTATTACAGTGGCAGTAGAGATAATGAAGTTTTCTGATGAAATGGTTGATAAAATTAAACAAACCTATGACCCAAGCAATTTAGATAATTTTATCGTTGCTTACATTGATGAAATGAATAAGAAGAAGGAAGCAGGACAACCGACGGAAATGAGTGAGAAAAATCTGGCACGATGTATTGATGACCTATTTATTGCTGGTTCCGAGACAACAAGTACAACAATTTTATGGTGTCTCTTGTACGCATTACATTACCCAGAGAAACAAGAGAAAGTTTACCAAGAAATTATTGATGAAGTAGGAAACAACAGAACACCCACATTGCTAGACAAACCAAAGTTGAAATATTTGAATGCTTTCATCATGGAAACACAGCGACTTGCTAGTATTGTTCCACTTAACGTAACACATCGATGTACTACAGACACTACAATCCATGGATATTTTATTCCAAAAGGCATCCACATAATACCAAGCCTTGATTCTGTACTTCATGATGAGAAAATATGGGGTGACCCTCAGAACTTCAGACCTGAAAGATTTCTGGATGACCAGGGCAATCTGAAAACCGATGAACATCTTATTCCATTTTCTATTGGTCGTAGACTTTGTCTTGGAGAATCTTTGGCTAAGATGGAACTTTTCTTGTTTGTTTCGTCTGTTTTTCAACGATTCAAATGCCTCCCCAAAGATGCCAGCAATATCCCACCATTAAAAGAGGTGTTTGGTATAACAACTCCACCTGAGTCGTATGAAATAAGGTTCCTGGAGAGGGCTGTTGAATTCAAAAAGCTCAGTAAATAACTTCTAAAACATTGTACATGTCTAAATTTGTTTAACTAACAGATTGTCATTTTATTTTATATTCATATATATTCATTATAACCAAAGAGCTAGTAAAATAAATCATTTTAAAAATTAAAAATATATTCAGTAAACTTTTTAGAGGACCATTAGATAATATTTTTTAAAAAGCAACAACTTAAAAGTTATCAAAATCAATTTTTTTTATCTGTGTTCATATTTTTAAAGGACAGTTGAAACCGCTTAAAATTGAATGTTTAGAATTAGACCCTTTTTCATTTATTATGAATTGTGTGTAATATCATTAATATAATATTTTAAAAATATAAGTTATTAAAAGTATTGATTTTAATAAAATCGTTGAGGATGTAGTCTGAAATGTATGCTATTTAAGGAAATATTTAAAGGATTATTTCCTTACAAATGTATTCTAGCTAATTTACTGTATTTCAACTTTGTTATAAATATCTAAAATCACAGACCATGTGCATGTTTATTAAACATCTTTTTAAAATCCTTTATATTAACTCGTGGTGTCTGATTGCTTGCTTCAGGCAGGCAGGAAGGCGGGCGGGTGGTGTCGAAAAAACTTTGGATTGATCTTTAACTCACTTCCTCGTAAGCTAGCAAGCTGAAATTTTGCAGGCAGGCTCGTGCCGATGATAAAAAAGATGTATCAAGATTTCAGATCGATTGCTTGTACCGTAAATAATTATTGAATTTTTAGATTATTTTATTTATCTCTATGTTTCATGTTAAATTTTTTTGCTATTGTGTCGCGGTGCGTATAATATTGAACAACCTTTTCTGTCGCGCAATAAGATGCGTGTTTTATTGACAATACTTTTTATAAACATATTCCTGATCGGTGCGCATTATATTAAACACTAGGGGTTTTAGGGCGCCTAAGGTGCCCATTTTTTTGGGTAAAAAGCCCAAGTAACTTTTCCTTGTTTGATAAATACGAAATATTAAACTTCCTGAAATGTCCACAAAGTATTTTATAATTATAAATCCTCAAATCCTCTTTTTACATAGCTCTCTTTTTCAAAATTAAAATATAAGCTAAAACTATGACGTCATATAATATTTTTTAAAAGAATCTTTAAGAATTTTTAGAATTTTGCAAACCTCCTGATGCGAGCCATCGCTCTATTTTACAAAATGAAAATATAAGCTAACACTATGACGTCATATAATATTTTTCTTTAGAATCTTTTAGAATTTTTAGAATTTAGCACATCCTCTGGTGCGCGCCTTGTATATATACTTAAATATAAGCTTTAAAAAATGATGTCATAAACGCTACGGATCCTTCCTTCCAACCTGTGACTTGGGCTATTATATTGTTTACTAGTGTATCACCCGTCAAAAATGACGCAAGTTTTCAACAACAAAAAAACACATCAGATTAAAAAATAACGTAATAAAGAACTTTCATTTATTATATTTATTTTTATTACTAGTCTTATATTAACTTGCTTTGTAAGTTTAGTCGGACCATCGGACTATTTTTAATATCCCAATTTAAAGCCTTTCCCGTTTGTAATGAATTAAACAGACTCTGCCATGGTGAAGGTAATATTAACTTAAGGTTTTATTTCGCTTTAGCAAGAACATCAACTCATGCAATCATGATAGTGTACAATATGCCATCAAGAGTTATTTACCATTATTAGATTCCTCCTTTCTCGGATATGGACTCATAGCAATTAATAATTGAAATATAATAAACTGAGCTTAAAGAACTCTTGATTACCTTGCAGTGAGGAGAATTTAAAATTAAACAAAGATGTAGACAATTCAGATACCAAAAGAAGTTACATCATCTAAATGTCATTTACAAAAAATAAACTTAATGTATTTAAAACTTGGTGGCTATTCTTGATAAAATGTCCAATTGTCATTTCTGATAATATTAAGTTTAATTAATGCTTAAAATTTAAATTCTTTTAAACTTGTGTGCCATTCTTGATGAAGTATCCAACTGTTTCTTTATGGATTAATTGAAGACTGTTGTATCTTGATTTATTCAATTTAAAGGATATTTAAAT
The DNA here is from genome assembly GCA_944989445.1 of Ampullaceana balthica. Taxonomy (NCBI): domain Eukaryota; kingdom Metazoa; phylum Mollusca; class Gastropoda; family Lymnaeidae; genus Ampullaceana; species Ampullaceana balthica. Next base: position 2,035,239 of record CALYLW010000026.1, read on the forward strand.
ATTACTGACTTTTAAAAATAAACTGATTTATGTCTTCATACTTATCTTCCTTTCTGACTAATATTTTTGTCCTTCTGATTTGACATTAATTATTAATGATTATGTATAACACTTTTCGATGAAACGATTTATCTTGAATGACATATCATACCATAACACAGACGTTGCAGATCAATAAGATCTTAAAAAAAAATAAAGACGACAAGACACTAACGAGCTTTAGTCTTGTAGAAACGTTGGGTCATTCCTGGTTGTTAGCTTTATGATGCCCATCGAGAAACGAACGATTAAAATGTTGAACTGGCTCTATTTTTATTCACCAAAGAGTATTGATTAATTAGCTCATGTGGTAGTCTCTATACCGGTCTGGCATCGTACGAACTCTTCTGGGACGGTGCAACTGATGGTCAGGCAAACCAACGTAAGCTACGGGCACAGGCTCGTCTGTAGTCGTATCTTGGATGTCGATTGTTGGTTCACTAGAAAGTTATTCTTCTTCTTCAATTAGGTCAGCTGATGTGGGTGCTAGTGGTGACTGTTTGAAGAAGCTGCTGTTTCTCGTGATGGTTTTGTCATTTCTTTGAGCAGTAATCATAGTACCTTTCTTGTGTGTGACAGTGTAAGGTATTGGTTCATAACGAGTTAATGGTCGAATAGATATTGTTTCTTTGACAAGCACATTATCTCGGGATGAATAGTTAAAGGTTTTACGTACAGTGTCTTGTCAGCATAGTGCTTCATGGTAGCTTTTGCTCTGGAATCATTTTGCCTAATGACGTGATCTGTTTTTTAGGCATGTTTCGCACTTGAGGAAGTTTTGTGTTTTAAGCGCGACCAAATAAAATCTGTGCAGGAGATAGTCCTGTGGAAGTATGAGGTGTTGATCTGTAGGATAGAAGAAATCTGTATAGCTCTTGCTTCCAGTTCTTCTGTTCAATTTCTGCTGTGTTTATACACTCTTTGACGGTGCGCATAAATCTTTCTGTTTCTGCATTTGCCCGAGGCCATAGAGGTGTAATTTTGCGATGATGGATTCCCATGTTTGACATGTAATTTTTGAAGTCAGGGCGGTTAAAGGGAGGACCATTATCAGTTTTGAGCTGATTAGGAAGACCGAATTCTGCGAATATTTTATCGAGTCGAGGTATTGTAGCTCTTGCTGAAGTACTGTCAAGAATTTCCACTACAATATACCTGGAATATTCATCGGTGACAAACTGTAGTTGTTTTTACATTTGGTAGATGACCAAAGTCAGCGCTTAGTTCGGACCATGCTCGACTTGGAAGCTCGGAAATCTGCAGTGGTTCTCTTGCTAGTGTAGGAGTAGCAACTTGACCAGCTAGGCAGTTTTTCACTTTTTTCTCAACAGCTGTTTTCATGCCTTGGAACCAAACTTTCTCACGTAGCAAAGCTAGAGTCTTTGTTTGCCCTTGGTGTCCATCCACGATGTGCTAAGTCAACAGCTTGTTTCTGTATTGATGTTGGCAGGACAATTTGTTTGGACTTGAGAAGAATTCCATCTTGAGTGACTGTCAATTCTTGTGTACATTGCTTGAGTTTATCAAATGTTCTTACTTCTTCAACTGGGACAGATGTGGTATGTCTGTACCATTGTCATGTTTCAAGTGATTTGATGACGGCTTGCAAAGTAGGATCTTTAGCAATCTCATCAGAAACTTGTTGTAAGGTCATAGCCTTTGGTATAGCATTGTCAGTTAAATACTGGATATATTCTTCAGCAATTTCCTCTTCTCTCGTACTTGGCACACGATGAGCCGGATGTCTGCTCATATAATCAGCAGGATTGTCATTACCATTTTAGTACTTGATTTTCATGTTGTAGGCTTGGCATCTCATCACCCATCTCTCAATTCTTGCTGGAAGTTTGGTCTTAGGATTTCGAAAAAGTGTAACTAATGGCTTGTGATTAGTGTAGATGGTGAACAATGGAGAGCCATATCGATAAATATGAAAATGTTCACATGACCAAGTAACTGCACGTGCTTCTCTCTCAGTCTGAGAGTATCTTTGCTCAGTTGTTTGGAGAGCTCTACTAGCATACTGAACTGTTTGGGGATGCTGATCGTGTGTGCTCTGTGTTAAGATAGCTGAGATCCCATCTGGACTTGCATCTACAAATATTTGAATATCATTTGATGGATCAAAGTAGGCTAGATTTGCAGAGGTTTTAAGCTTTTCTTTCAGTGTTTGGAGTACCTTGTCATGTTTGCTTGTCCACTTGAAAACACTGTTCATCTGAGTTAGCTGTCTCAGATCATGAGTTAGTGTAGCATAATCAGGAACGAATCGTGATCCACAGAAGTTCATCATGCCTATGAGACTTCTCACTTCACTGATTGTCTTTGGTGGTTGTATATTTATAATGTCTTGAAGTTTGTTGGGACATCGATTCATGCCTTCTGCAGTGAAGATGTGACCCATAAATTATATTGAAGTCCGTCTAAACTTGCACTTATTTGCATTGAGGGTCAAGTTCTTCTCTCGCAATCTCTGAAATACACTTTTAAGATTACTGTCATGATCTGCTTTGTTTTGTCCATACACCAGGATGGTATCGCTGAAGTTGATAACTCCGTTTAGACCATTTAAAGCTTGTCAGATTGACTCTTGAAAAATATCAGCAGACTGTTCACTCCAAAGCTTAGTCTTTTGAATCTTTACAAAACTTTGTGTGTAGCAAAAGTTGTAACGTATCTATATTCTTCATCCAGTTCGATCTGATTGTAGCCTTGATTTAAGTCTAGCTTCATGAAAACTGCGGCTCCAGAAAGCGTTGTTGAGAGCTCGTCTAAAGTTGGCATGTTGTAACTCTATCGTTTGATAGCTGTATTAGGTGCTCTCATGTCAACACATACACGGAACTGGTCTGGACTTTTAGGCATAGGAACAGTGACAATTGGTGATTCCCATGGTGTTGCTCCTGTAGCTTTTTCAATAACACCCATGCTCTCTTCTTTCTTGAGATAATCTTCTAGCTGTTTTAGCATATGTAATGGTATTATTCTGTAGCGTTGCGCAACTGGTGGTACTGCCTCATCAATATGAAGTTTTACTGAATGATCTTTCAGCTTGCCTAGTCTTGTAAATATATCTAAGAACTGTGCAGAAATTTTACAGGTGCTCAATGCAGTCACTTTCTGAAAAGTTGAAGCTCCAGACAAGATTTCCAACCATAATTTTTATTTCTTCTGTTTTCACAACAAGGAAATCAGCAGCTATGTCAATATTCTTGTGCGATATTTGTGCATTGAATTTCCCTATGACATCTAGTGGTTGACTTGATGAAAATGGAAAGATCTTGGTTGTGCCATCATTCAGATGAGGTTTGGGCGTTAGCTTTTTAAATACATATTCTGGTAGAATGGTGATGCCTGCTCCAGAATCCTATAGTGCTTGTATCATGCTCCCATTGATGGTAGCATCAAATAAAGGCAACTGTCTTCCTTGGGTGTTGGACATGAACACGTAGTTTTCTGAATTGTCAATCACGTTTCTAACTTGCTTTTTAAAACGTGGTTTCTGTTTTGGGGTGCGTTTCGGTTGAAATGCTGGTCTGGCTGCACTATTGCAAACAGTTGCAAAGTGGTTGCTTTTGCCACATGCTCGGCACTGTATATTGAAAACTGGACAATACTTCTGACCACCTTCATGAGGCCATGCTCTTCCACAATTCTTACATTTAGAGGAAGGAACCATACAGGGTTGTTTTGGCGTAGATCTATAATTGGGTTGTTTGGCTTGTCTATGACAAGTGAAACCAGGAGTAGATCTAATTTTATGAAGAGATGAATTATTTCCTTCTACCTGCTTAACGTGTTTTTGCGTGATTTTGCAGGTTCTGGCAAACTGTCAGCAAAATGTAAGTATTGTTTATTCCTTTTTCCCGTACTTTGGATGATTTACAACCAGTTATTAGTTGTGATTGTATCTCTTCGTCAGGGCTGTGGAACTCGCACGATGGTGCTAGCTGCTTTAACTCAGTGTAGAAGGTTTCTATTTCATAAGTTTGTTGGTGAAGCATTATAAAAGCATATCTTTGAATCTCTTTGTTTACTCTTGGATTAAAGTAACAATTCAATGCTTGAATGAGCTTATCAAACACTGATTCATCCAGTGTTGCAGATGTTTCCGAGTCCGGTAGCGATTCAACTATATCATTAAGATCATTACCTGCATATGTTAGTAGGAGAGCTTTTTTCTGCTTTCATTTGTGACATCGTATGCCACAAACAAGTTATTTGTTAGCCTTGACACCCACTTGTTCCATCGAGTAGCTACACCTTCCGACTTAGTGTCGAATTCAGGGTAGGCTGGTAGCTGTGCGAAAGCCATGTTGTAAATTTGTGTCTCCTCGTTAGATTTAGATTTAAATCTTGATTTAAGGTAAGGAATGAATAAAAGTCCTTTTTAAATACTTATCGATTCTTTTAGGGCTTAAATCTTCTTTTCCAAAGATATTTGGATTGTATTTAACACAGATGTTAGTGGATTCTGATCAGAAAAATACCTCGTCGCCAATGTAATGAATTAAACAGACTCCGCCATGATGAACGTAATATTAACTTCCCGTTTTATTTCTCTTTAACAGGAACATCAACTCATGCAATCATGATATTGTACAATAAGGCATCAAGAGTGATTTACCATTATTACACCGTTATCCAATCATTCTGAAAATTTGCACACATGTTCAATATATTAATATTTTTGTGAATTTTTGCAGATCGATCAAATGTACCGTAATTAAACTAATGCACTTTTAGTTTATCTCTATATAACATATGTAATTCAATCTCACAGTTTATTATTGTTTTTCTTCCACGTGCCAGTTCAGTTCACGCGTTGACGCCCCCCATCGATGTACCGGCGTGCTTTTGTTTACATTTTACGTGTCACGCTGAACTCGGTCCAGCAATCAGTGACCATACGTTTCCCCTCCGCCCCCCGTTACACAGCAAAAGGGTGTTAAGGCAGATATAGTCTGTACCTGTTTGTCGCGTTTTACTTGTCTTATATTATTTCACTTTGAAGGTTTAATCGGACTATTGTTAATATCCCAATTTTGAACCCCTTCCCGTTATCCGATCATTCTGAAAATTTGCACACATGTTTAATTTCGGTGATAGTATTTTTGTGAATTTTTGCGAACTTTTTCCATGGCTAGATTTAATTTAATTAAATATTTTCGATTTACCATGCAACAACGAAGAAATGTACGGGGAATGGAGAAGTTTAAGGACATCGCCAAAGACCACGTGGTGTGTATCGCCCATCAGAGAACATTGCCAGCTCGGCAGACGAGGCTATTTTTAATATCCCAATTTTGAAGAATAATTTAATTAAAAACAAATAAAGTTAAAGAGCAATAAACGTAAAAAAATTAAATAAAAAAATTTGAAGACTAAAAAGTAGAACATAATAAAATAAATATAAAACACTTTTTAAAAACTAGTCTTATATTAGAAATGCACTAAAAAGTTGAAAATACATTTAAAATGTGATATTTACAGTAAGAAAAGATACCTTTAGTTCCAAATTTATGAAAATTTAAACGTTTAAAATGAGACAGGAACGTTAAATCATAGGTGAAATCGATTATCTCGTTGATCGCCATGACTATAAGACTAGGGTGCTCAGTTTAAACTTAGCGAATAAGTTTGCGAATAGCTTTGCCTAACTTGATGAATATCTTTGCATAACTTAGCAAGCACGAAATACAACATAGCATTCAGCATTTATTTGTGCAAGTTCATATAAATCAAATAATTCGTTGATGTTGGTTTGGAGGTACAGCGCGAGCCTAAGGTGCTTAATACGACCCCGTCGAAACGTCCTGGGGTCGTAACGTCCTGTGGTCGAACTTGTAGGGTTGAATTATCCGGGTCGAATCGTCCGGGGTCGAATGTCAGTAATTCGGTTCAGAGACAACAATTTTATGGTGTCTCTTGTACGCATTACATTACACAGAAAAACAAGAGAAAGTTTACCAAGAAATTATTGATGAAGTAGGACACAACAGAACACCCACATTGGTAGACAAATCAAAGTTGAAATATCTGTATGCTTTCATCATAGACACTCAGCGACTTGCTAGTATTGTATCACTTAATGTTACACATTGATGTACTGCAGACACGTCAATCCATGGATATTTAACTCCAGAAGGTACCAACATAATACCAAGTCTTGAGGATAGAGATGCCAGGAGGTCTCTCGTAGGTGGCTTATGCCCTCGGAGGAATTCACCGACGATGATCGGTGGATGCCCCTCATGGACGAGAAGGCTCAACAGCAATAAACGGAAAAAAACCACACAAAAACAATCGGTTTTTAAGTTGTATAATAATATTATGTTAAGGCTTGCTGAACTGAACAACTTAACTATAACATTAAGAGTAATTTCTACTTCCTTATTTTTTAAATTACTGTTATCTTGTCTGAAATAGCTGTAACTGTTTGTAAGTCAATAATTTTTAATTTAAATTAGTATTTTATTTCTTAGGACTTGTAATTCGTTTTGAAATGAATTTCATGTCTTTAATTTACTTTAAGGTAAAGATATTTCGTAAATTAATGCTGAACTTCTCATTTTCTTTTATTGATTCACATCTTGCATGTTTGTGTTAAATAACATTTTGATGTATTAGTCCTTCAAGTGAATTAAACATTGCTTGGATTTCTTTTTATTTTTGTTTAAAAATCATTTAAAGACTTTAACTTAATAATGTAGAGTTGTAAACAGAAACTTATAGTTGTGTTTTAGTTACTACTATTATAATTAATGTTAAAGAAGTGTTGTCAGCAAGAAAGCCTTTTAAGAAGTATAATTGTCCTACAGAATCTGAGTGACAAATTTATTATTTTTTCCAATGGAATTTAATAATAATAGTATTTTTTCAGTTTCAGTTTACTTAATTTATGTGAGGTTTTTATGTACACCCATTTTTTAATTTTTAACTTTGAATTTAATAAATAATTATATTTTGATTGGTTTGCTGTATTTTAATTTTTAATCATGTCAACATTCTGCATTGAGAATGATTGCAACTATTATGTGTAATTTTACATCAATTTATATTTTTTTAAAAGTTAATATAATAGTAATAAAAGTTTCAGAATAAAGAGATCAAGGTAATAATATTTTACATTTTCAGTTTTTTAAAGTTTCTTCTCTGGGATTTTCGTCTTATCTTACATGTAACAGATGCTCCTTCTATACAGAAGATTATTGCGTCCTATACTTATCCATGTTTGGGTCTAGTCCTGCATTCTTATTAGAGTTTTAAATGTTGATAAAGTGTTGGTTTTCCTGGTTTCTTCAGGCAACTAATTCCACGCCCGAAAACCGGAAAGGAAGAACGAGAAATTGTGTGTGTTTGTTTTTGCATACGGAATAAGGAAAGTGTTTTATCCTTATGTCTATCTGAGGGTTGTATTAAGTTATCTTTGTGTTGTATTTCTAGATTAGAATTAATTGCCTTATGTATTATTACTACTTTACTTGGTTCTTTTATCCTCTAGTATTTCAGGGTTTAATGATTTAACTAATGGTGTTATTCTTGTAAGTTTTTTAATATTCTCCAGTAATAAATCTAGAAGCTCTTTTTTGAATTTGTTCTAGTATATCAATGTTTTCTTTGGTTTATGGTCCCATACAGAAGTTGCATACTCTAATACAGGTCTCACTAAAGTGATGTAGCATTTTATTTTCATATTCTTATTACATCTATAAAAGTTTCTTTTTATAAAGCCTAGTTTTTTTTAATAGATTTTTTAATAACTTCATTGGCATGAGGATTCCAAGATTCTCAAAATTTATCAGTCCAGGAGTCCCATTACCAGGTATATAAATTTTGCTGACCCCCTGATACAACCTGTATTTAAAATCCAAATTATGATAGACCCAACATATCAGCAGCAGTCATAGACTCTAAACTAAAACTTCTTGTATCTGGAGTCGACTTTATAAGTGTAAATTTTATTCGTGTTCATGATATTACAGCAGTACTTCTTTACACTCTTGTCATTAATTGGTCTTCTTTGATCTTAGTGCAGCCTTTGACACTGTCGACCATCAAACTGCAAAATTATTTTGGAATTTATGGATCAGTTCTGGCTTGGTTTCAATCATACTTATCTAACAGATCACATGTAGTATCAGTAGATGGCTGTATCTCTCACAAAGCTGACTTGCTTTATGGTTTGCCTCAGGGCTCTGTTTTGGGTCCGGTACTGTTTGTACTGTATACAAGGCCACTACTTCTACTGCTCGAAAAGCATTCAGTTAAAAGCCAATCATTTGCAGATGATACTCAGCTATATACTCACACTGATCCCTCTAATATGGACTCCGCTGTCCAATTGATGCAAGAGTGCATTGGTGAGTTAAAGTCTTGGATGACGTTCAGCAAACTCAAGGTGAATGATGACAAGACTGAAGTAACTTCTATTTTGCAACAATAAATCACGCAGTACTTTGTCTCTTCCGAAGTCAATTCACGTAGCCAGTTCGGATATTCTGTTCACAACATCGGCTAGGATTCTTTGCTTCATTATTTCCGTTTACATGTATACTAACTACTTCATCAATCACATCTGTCGCTTTGCCTACATTGACATTCGTCAGATCAGCTCAATCCGTCATTACTTAACAGTTAGTGCAACAAAAACTCTAGTCTGTGCTCTTGTACTAGCTCGTATGGATTACTGCAATTGTCTTCTGTCAGGTGCACCAAAACAATGCATTGAAAAACTACAGAATGTTCAAAATTCAGCTGCAGGACTGGTGCTCAAGGCAACAAAAAAACAACACGAACATGTTACTCCACTTCTTCACTCACTTCATTGGCTGCCTATACAAGCCCGTATTGATTACAAACTGGCCGTTCTCTGTCACAACTTCTTTTCGGACTCATGCCCATCGTATCTTACTGAACTTTTGTCGGTCTACTCACCCACTCGCCAGCTACGATCTTCTGCAGACACACGCGTTCTCTCTGTTCCTAAGACACGCACCAAAACATTTGGTGAAAGGTCGTTTTCTTTTTGTGCAGCCAAAAATGAAATTCTCTACCATTACACATACGTAGTATTTAAAACAACCAAGTCCTTCAAGACTGCACTTAAGACACATCTTTTCAAAATTTATTTTCAAAATTAATGAAACAACATTTCTTGTAAATGATTAACGTAGCTTATGTATAATGTAATGTAATTTTTGTGTTTGTTATGATATAAAAGATAATTTAATACAAGATAGCAAAATTTTACAAAAAGTCTTATATGAATTGATAAAATGGGAAACTAACTGGAGTATGTCTTTCCATCCAGAAAAGTGTCAACTGTTAAGAGTAACAAAGAAAAAGAAACAAATAAATTCAAAATATTACATTCATGGAAAAGAACTGACCCAAACTAAAGATGCAAAATACTTAGGAGTCTTAATAAATGAGAAACTATCATGGAATCCCCATGTCAATGAAGTTATTAAAAAATCAAACAAAACCTTAGGCTTTATAAAAAGGAACTTTAACAAATGTAATAGAGATATAAAACTAAAATGCTACCTCACTTTGGTGAGACCTGCACTAGAATATGCATCTTCTGTATGGGACCCATCCACCAAAGAAAACATTGATAAACTAGAACAAATTCAAAAAAGAGCTGCCAGATTCATTACTGGAGAATATTCGAAACTGACAAGAGTAACACCATTAGTTAAATCATTAAACCTTGAAACACTAGAGGATAGAAGAACCAAGAGCAAAGTAGTAATCATACATAAAGCAATTAATTCTAATTTAGAAATACAACACAAAGATAACTTAATACAACCCTCAGATAGACATAAGGATAAAAACACCTTTCTTATTCCGTATGCAAGAACAAACACATACAAGTTTTCCTTCTTCCCGTCCGGAATTCGGGCGTGGAATGGGTTGCCTGAAGAATCCAGGAAAACCAACACTTTATCAACATTTAAATCTCTAATAAAAATGCAGGACTAAACACAAACCATAGATAAGCGTAGGACGCAATAATCTTCTGTATAGAAGGAGCGTCTGTAAACAGATAAGATAAGATAAGATAATACTTATAGGTATGTCATTTCTTTCATGTAAAGCGCTGTGAGCCCAGTTCCTTACTGGGATACAGCGCTATATAAATAATCAATTTATTATTATTATTATTAATCATAATTTTACTAGACACTGAAAGGTCTAAACCTTAGTAAAATGGAAAAATATAAAAATAACTATTAATTAATGATTAATAATGCAAAATATTTCTAGAACAATTTTCTGTCTGGTTTCTTGTTTTAAAACATACATTTCCTTACAATCTATTCCAAATTAATTTGTCTTCAGTTTTCCAATATTTTTGCAATATGGTATTGTTTCCAAGAAACGGCTGTAAATCAACGCTTGATTGACTTTAAAAACATTGATAACTTCATGAACTGTTATTTTCAATGCTTAAGCTCAATTTTTGTCAGATGTGATCATGTATATAAAAAAATTACCTGAACCTGGATAGGTATTTCTTTATGTTCCTGTAAGCGTACTAATATATTAGTGTAATCCAGGGGTGGGCAATTTACGGCCGGCCCGCCAGAGCATATTATGAGGGCCTTAGGCATGTACATGTTGCGATCTTATGTCAATTTTAATTTTGTTTGTTTAGAATGTTCGCTATATTTTTAAAATTTGATTCCGAATTTTTTATTGGAATCTAGTTATATTAAATAGGTTTTATGGCTCCACAATTCATTTAATAGTGATCATTAGTCATTAATTGTTAACATCCTTATTCGAAACTACATTTCATCTCAACCTCAGTTGGCTTTTGTTTACGATTTAAATATTGGTTGTTTTGTAAATATAGTAATTTAAAAGCGAATAGACGTTGATTTAACCATGAGTGCTGCCAAAAAAAGAAAGATTAAAGACGAATGTCATGTTTTTAATGACGAATGGAAAGCTAAATATCGCTTCACGAGCGTTGACAGCAAAGCAGTCTGCTTGCTGTGCCGTGAGTGTGTGAGCGTCTTTAAGGAGTACGAATTAAAAGACACAACCAAATACATTTGGATTTCCGGCACAATTTAACTAACGAGGAGAGAAAAAGAAAATGCCAGAGTCGGTTAATAATTTAAAGAAGCAGTAACTGTTTTCAAAAAACGTACTTTAATTCAAGATGCTGCAACCGAACAAAGTTTGGTGCTGTCCCATAAGATTGTCAAATGGAACAAGACTTTTTCTGACAGCGAGTTTATTAAGGAATGCTTGTCAGATGCAGCAAGCATTATGTGTCCAGAAAAGAAAAAACAAAATTTAATAGATTTTAATAATAATAATTAGGGCTGTTGACGATTTATTTAAATTTGATCGTTAACTTATGAAAATTTAACGATTAATTAAACGTTAATTGTGATTAAAGCCAAAAATGGAAATTTATGGTATTATAAGTAACATTTATTAAAATCCTTGTAGAAAATCGAAATAACACTGGAATGTCTTCTTTAAATGACATCTTTTAACCAACCACGCAAACAGACAAGTGTATTGACCTTTTTTGGTTCAAGTGATGAGCCGGTCTTCTTGACAATAATAACCAGCCGAGCTGAACCATCATTCACATAGCTTTAGATTGTCTCAGCTGAAGTTTCCGATACTGTAGTGAATGTCTGGTTTGCAGTGGATATGTGAGCCAAGTGTTAGAACTATGGTAGCAATGTTCCCTTTCAGCAGTGCGGTGGCGCAGATATTTGACCAACGCCATGCAGGAGTTTAGAATCACCGCGCAGCAAATTTTGTAAAATATTGCACAAAAATGGACGTTCTTCAACTTTGCACACGAGTTGTTTTTTTTTAACTTTGCACACGGACCAACGAAGCTTAGACTTAGAGGCAAACTATTTTTTCATGGTAGGCAAACGATTTCTCTCAATGGACACAATCACCTTTATCAAATTTTTGAACATTCACGTCAGGCAATAGTTTAAAACCAAAATGTTCGTGTAATCGTCCGAAAATTAGTTTATATTTATTGGCCAAAATATTTTACTTTTAGACTTCCAGTATATTTATAAGTGGTGGGTCGATTAATTGTTAAAAAAATTATAATCGTTAAAAATCGATAAATTATTCGTTAATTTCCGCAGCCCTAATAATAATTAATAAAATTTAATAGCATTTCTTTATCAAGGAGAACTGTAGTCAGGCGTGATGAAATAATTAGTGACAATTTAATGCATGAACTTTGAGATGTAAGCTTTTTGTGGTATTCTCTTGCGTTGGACAAAAGTACCGATGTACAGGACACAGCACAATTGCTTGTATTTATACAGGAAATAAACTCTCGTTTTGAGCTTACCAAAGAATTACTTAGTGTTGAGCGACTCAAAGACATAACTATAGGCCAGGATTTATTCAATGATATTTAAAACTGTGTTGAAAGAACTGGGTTGGTATGGAACAAGAGGGCAAGTGTAACAACCGATAGAGCGCTTACTTTGACTGGGAAAAACGTAGGTCTTGTGAAGTTGATACAAAATAAAACTGATTTGGAAACTGAATATTATTATATTATATACCACAGCAGTTTCCACTGGCTGAACCTGGGCACAATATTGAGGCGAGTGTGGGATCTCAAAGAAGAAATAGTTATGTTCCTGGAGATCAAGGGTTTGTTTGTGACTTTGTTACTAACATTGTCAATGAAGAGTGGAAGTAAGACTTCATGTTTGGTATGACACTATGGAAAAGTTGAATGAACTGAATGTCAAACTTCAGGGCAATGGCTTGTTTGCACATGAAATATATGTGCATATTAAATCATTTCAGCAAAAGCTCTCCCTGTTCTCCTGGCAAGCAGGTGAAAACAGGTTTTGCCATTTTCTTTTGCTGAAACAGAAACACCATTTCGGGTGAATAGGCTAACAAGTACAAAGCTCAGTTAGATGCTTTGGTTGTGGAATACCAAAAGAAGTTCCAAGACTACAAAAACCTGGAAACACTCTTCAATATCCCCAATTCGTTATTTAGTGCAGAAGTTTAATGAGCCGCAGAGGATGTACAGTCAGAGCTGCTTGGCCTACAAGCAGATTATGACCTGAAGGAGAAGTTCAAGTCAGTTCTTCTACTGGATTTTTATGGGTGTTTGCCCAATCCAGGGAAGCAATGGAGATATCATTACTATTTTAATGCGTTCCAAACTTGGGGCGGGGGGAGGGGTTGGAACTGCATAGCCAACAGCAGCATTTACACACTTAAAACACTTTGCTGCCAAACGTTTGTCACTATATGGGTCCACATAAACCTGTGAAGAAGCTTTTTCTTGCATGAAAATAAACAAGAGTAAGAACTGAACGATGTTGACTGACTGCAATTTGAATCACAACCAGTAAATTGGTTCATCACAGTTCAAGAAAAGAAAATTATCCAAAATTGTGAACAGTTTTATACTTCTCATTAATTATAATTGTGCTATATGGTAAGCTGGTATGTAAATTACGTTCCTACTTCTTCATAGTCATTATTACAGGTAACAATAACATTTTGTTGAAATAATATTGAATCGTAAAAAACTTGTTATTTGAATAAGAAACTGTTTCAGCTCGTATTTAAAAATATAATGTACATGTGTAATAGATTTTGAATGTGAAAAAATGACAAGTGTATGGTTATAATCATTAATTCATATATTATACGTTGTAAATTGTAATGATAGTAGACAAAATATTAATGCGGCCGCCTATAACATAAAGTTTTCAATGCGGCCATCCGAAGAAAAAGTTTGCCCACCCCTGATGTAATCAATACTTCAATTTATTCAAAATATTAACTACTCGTTTCACAAGAGTGCTAAGCACTGAAAGGCTCTTAGTCACTGGTGCCTGTAACTAAATAAAGGTCACGGCTATCAACAACAAATAACTGCTTGTGGCTTTTGCGTCAGGCGAATGATGCAATTCTCAGCCCATCGCTCTATGTACTAAATGGAACTGTTTAGAAATTAACCCAGCATACTAAAATAAAAGCGACATTTTCTGCAAATTTTCTGTGAAATTTACTGATTTACATTATTTCTTAAAAATTCTACAAACCACAATGTGGATAGAAAGTATTTACAAAATTCAGGAAATTCGAGAATCCCTGATTTATTTAGTATTAAAATATTTTCCAGGTATAAAAGACAGTTTTAACCTATAACTGGTAAGTTGAAATTAATTCTAAAGTCAAGTGATGTAAAGTCATGAAATATCGAACGACAAGGCCAGTATTAAGGAAAGATTTCAAAGGATAGAGTTCATTTTGTTAAAGTGTTGTTTTCAAGTAAAGGTAAATAATTTTTTTACGAAGCCGTTATTACAGGTTAAAGAAACATATTTTATCTCTTTGCCAGAGGCGTCGCTAGGGTTGGTGTCACCCGGGGCGGTAGCTCATGGTGTCACCCCTTCACGACTGTAGGGGCCGTCCGTAAATGACGCCACGTAAGGTTGCCGATTTTTACGCCACCCTCCCCCAGCGTCATACTTTGTCACAAAAACTTAGACCCCCACCCATTCTTTTACGATATAACGTCACAAAGCCTTGGACACCCCCCCCCCTCCAAGCCGTATTTTCTGAATAAAAATTAGCATGTTGCAAATTATTTTTTGTCATTTAAATATGTATTTAGTGTAAGTCTGCACTCTAATATCGTAACACGAGTGAAGCTATTGAAAACGCAATTAAATAAATGGTAAACAATCAAATATTTAAGTGGAACTTTTATTTAAAATTGCGCGTTTTTTATTCGACGTCACATTTTTTAAACACACCCCTCCCCTCGTCACACATTGCCACAGAAGAGTGACCCCATGCCCCTATGGTGGATTAAAAAGGGTGGGGGCTGAACGGGCTAAAGCTAGGGGCCCCCAACAATTTAAGATCCAAAAAACTTATTATAAATTATAGTGTATAATAACGATGCAGGCAAACGTTCGTATGAATCCTTGAAAATGCCTTTGACAGTCATACGTCAATAATGCGTCACATATGAGTAGGAATTATAACGGAAACCAGGCTATTCTTTATGATAAGTGCAGTGTTGCTCATTATGTGCCGTGCAAAGCTCATTCTATTAATTTGGTTGGGAAAAGTGCAGCAGGTTGTCCTGCTGCATTTATATTTTTTTGTCTTCTGCAAAATCTTTATACCCGGCTTGTTTCATCTACTCATCGTTGACAGGTACTTCAAAAACACATGAAATTGATACATGATAACAAAGCTTTGTCTGACACAAGATGGTTAGCCTGACATGATGCTGTAAGGTCTGTTAATAACTCATACCATGCTGTAAGAATTAGCAACAAACGAAAATCAGCAACGTGACTGTCGACTTGAAGTAGAAGAATTGCTGAAGGAATTTGAGCAACTGGAAGTC
The DNA here is from genome assembly GCA_944989445.1 of Ampullaceana balthica. Lineage (NCBI taxonomy): Eukaryota > Metazoa > Mollusca > Gastropoda > Lymnaeidae > Ampullaceana > Ampullaceana balthica. The sequence goes on from CALYLW010000026.1 coordinate 2,050,690, forward strand.
ACTATTTTACTTTAAATTTGAGTTTGTTAAAAGGCAGCATTCTCAATTTGATTACTATTAAGACAAATGAAATGTCAAGTACGTGGTAAAAAAAGAGTATAAACAATCTTCAATGCTATTAAAAAAATAAAAAAAGAAAGACTGAGTATGCTCTAATGAGCACTGTAAAGGAACTTGTAAGCTTACTTAGCTTTACTGACTTGTTTAAAAACTTTGCCGTGAGAAAAATTCGCAAACGAAAGTTATAGGTTGAAATAATAATAGTACATATTTTTCAATAATTTTTTTTATTTCAAAAGGAGAAAACAATTCGTTACCCCATGAAATTTTTTTTTAAATATATATTTAAAAATACGGAATACGCGTAATATTTTCTTAAGCAGGCTGGTTCGTAACCACGAAACAGTGTAAGTCGGGATGGGACCATCGTAACCGGAGGACTACCTGTAAATAAACATGTCTATGCTTTCACGACTTTACTAAATATATATAAAACGAAATATTAACTCAAAGATATTGTATTCATAATTTTCCTCTAGAAAAACATCAACAAAGAAAAACCATGTTTTGATTTTTTGGGGGGATAGAAATTGTACTCAACCCCCCCCAGCCCACTGTGACGGAGGGAGTCGTGAGGTGGGTATCGTCCATGCTGTCGGTGTGTCCAAGCCCAAATGGCTCTATATCTTTTGAAACATAAGACACTGCCCCTTTCATGTCCAGTCATTTTTAAAAACATCTCTCTGATGCGACTGTTTCTGTTTTTCTTCTTCCAAATTTGTTTTAATGTTGTTTGTGTGTTGGGCCTGTTTTATCATTGCAAGTTAACAGAGATTTTTAAAAAATAAAAGTTTTCGCGTTTAACGTATTTCTTAATTTCTTTCTAGATGAAAAAAAATTGTCTTCTTTTTTTCTGACATCAAAATCGTACGCAGTAAAAATTTACACTCGGACGTCATCCCATGATGGGTGTCACCCGGGGCGGCCCGCCCCCCCCTTGCCCCCCTAGCGACGCCACTGCTCTTTGCATCTGTTCCTATTGCTAAAAATAAATGCATTTTAAAAACATTCAGCAAGCCCTCATAACATTTAACAGTGAAAGTAATTTTTCCCCCATAGCAATATCGTCCCTTGGTTAAGAAATATATTTTAATTCATCTTCACTTTAGAACAGTACATAACCATCTAAAATATGCGTTAAAAACTTCAAACCACATCCTTGCGTGCACAAAAAACTACACATCCAAAAACTAACAAAGACACACTAAAAACACGCTAAACACTATTGACAGATCCTTTAAAAACAATCATTTTCATTCTCCAAATAATGAGTGTAACGTATGACAGAAAAGAAATTAGTACACACACGACAAAAACAGAAAACAAGTATTTAATTTAAAAAATAAGCAAACAAAATAAAGATTCATGATTTAGTGTACCCCATGAGCTAAAGCATTAAATATTATTTTGCAATTCTTTCCCAGACTAAAATGACGTGGTCAAGTATGGATATTCTGGGCACAACAGCTTGTCTGTTACTAATGCTGGCTGTCCTCTTGTCCTTGTATACCGTAACAAACCTCTCTAAGAACCACCCTCCTGCACCAGGGATCGCACTGCCTATCATAGGACCTATGTATTTAATGAAGGCGGACACAAGCAAGCAGTTTAAGGAATGGGCAGAACAACATGGACCGGCTTTAAGTCTCCGGCTTGGCACAATGTTATTTGTTGTGTTGAATGGGTATGACATCAGCAAAGAGGCTTTAGTCAAACAGGCCGATAACTTTTCTGGACGTCCAGAAAATGACTTTCTTACGTTAGCTTTACCTGAAGTAAAACATGGATTAGTTAGATCCACAGGAATACTTTGGAAAGTACAACGAAGAGCTGCTTTGACCATTCTGAGAAATATCGGCATGGGGAAGAATATTTTAGTCGAGAGAATAACAGAACAGGTGTCTTATTTTATTGCAGAACTGGGGGCGAAAAATTGACAACCATCAGACATTGAAGCATTGACAAACACTTCTGTTTCTAATGTCATTTGTTCTATGATATTCGGGAAAAGATTTAGTTTGAATGATCCACAATTTCTAAAATTAATGAAATTAAACATTGAAGTAAAAAATGAACTGGTAAATTCAACAAGAATTTCAAACTTCATGCCTTATCTAAGATATGTTCCATTTGATCCATTTCATGCCAAAAAAGTAATCACAGTAGCAAAGGAGATAATGGCGTTTTCTGATCAATTGGTAGAAAAAAATAAGCAAACCTATGACTCAAGCAATTTGGATAACTTTATCGTCGCTTACATTGATGAAATCTTGAAGACAAACAAAATCGGAATAACAAACAAATTAAGTGAAGAAAATCTACCCCGATGCATCGAAGAACTATTTAGTGCTGGATCAGCATCAGTTAGTGCCACGATTTCATGGTGTCTCTTGTACGCATTACATTACCCAGAGAAACAAGAGAAAGTATACCCAGAAATTATTGATGTAGTAGGACACAACAACCAAAATTAGTAAACAAACCAAATTTGAAATATTTGAATGTTTTCATCATGGAGACACAGCGACTTGCTAGTATTGTACCACTTAATGTTACACATCAATGTACCGCAGACACGACAATACATGGATATTTGATTCCAAAAGGCATCAACATAATACCAAGCCTTGATTCTGTACTTCATGATGAGAAAATCTGGGGTGACCGTCAGAACTTCAGACCTGAACGATTTCTGGATGACCAAGGCAATCTGAAAACTGATGAATAGCTTATTCCCTTTTCTATTGGTCGTAGACTTTGTCTTGGAGAATCTTTGGCTAAGATGGAACTTTTCTTGTTTATGTCGTCTGTGTTTCAGAGATTCAAATGTGTCCCCAAAGATGCAAACAATATCCCATTACTGAAAGAGGTTTTTGGTGTTACAGCTCCACCTGATTCGTACCAAATACGATTTTTAGAAAGGAATTTTTGATTTCACTGCTTCCAGAAGAAAAAAAAAGAATTATTTTCTACTGGCTAAACATATTTTTGTGAACATGTTATCTTTCTCTATTTAATTTTTTCTATCATTGATAATAGCTCTATATTTGATCACCTTATGGTTTAGTAATGTACATACATTTATAATTTTATTGGCATAATTTAAAGACTTATCTTTAAATAATTATTATAGGTTAATTCAACGTCACAGGAATTAGTATAGAAGTACTGCTCTAAGCACCCAATAACCAAGTACGAAATTGTTTTCACATAAATTTTGTATTATTTTTAAATTGTATGGTTAATTACGTAAACTGAAATCTTTAAAAATATACTTTGTTGAAAATGTGTTTTTGCATCAATAAAAATGCAACAATTAGCAATAATAATTAAAATTACAATTGCACTTTTACTTTTGAAAAATAAATATATTTTTAAATTATTATTATATTTATGATTTTAATTTTTTTTAATTTATTTTTTGTTTGTGGGGTGAAACTGTATGTTTGATTTATTTACTTATCAGTACCAAGTTAAAAAATATTTAATGTCATGTTTTACTTGTTTGGCGGTAAATATGACATCAAAAATAATTGGGACTGTACAAAGAAGGTAAACAAGAGTGAATGTTTATTTTACCAGCTACTACACATTAAGAAAGCTAAGAGAGTATTACGGTTTAAGCAATATCAAATTTTTTAAGTAACTACAGTCGAACCTCATATAACGAGCACCTCTCATAACGAGGTTTTCGCATAAATAGCAAAAAATCTTTTTGAAAATGTTGCTCCCTTAAAGAGCGAATATTAGAATAACGAGTGACGCAGAAATTAAAAGTCCCCTTTTCCTGGAAATTTATTTGTGAGCCGACACTTCCGCCCGATGTCTTATTCTGTGTTGAGCACTCGGCCTATAAGCGCATTGTTTTCATGTGTAATCAACCGTTTTTACAAATATTGTACAATGTATTCAGACAGTATTCGTAATTTTTAAATGTGCTAAGTCTAATAACCTGTGCTAAAATGTTTTCGAAAAAAAAACACAAGAAGACAATCATAAGAGAGAAAAAAAAATAACTGTTGAAATTAAACGAAAAACCAATGAAAAGCAAGAACAAGGTGGCAAATCTAGCGCACAACTACAATCGGCCAACATCAACGATATTCACTATTCTCAAGAACAATTAAGGAGATGGATGCTTCAAATGGAGTGTCAAGAATGTCTACGAAACGGTTACTACACATTTTTCGTCAAATTTTGAAGCGTCGGCAAAAACAAATATCTTTGGACAGTTTTCTAGTTAAAGACTAATAATAATTGGTCATAAATTCATATTTTGTTCAGGTTTTTTGTTTCAAATCTAAATTGCATTCTAGTAGTTTCACTCTTTAACAATTCATAAGTAATTTTATTTGAATAAATGTTAATGAAATGTTTTGAAAAATTAGTAATATTTTTCTGCCTGGAACTGATTATCATATTTTAAATTGAAATGTACGGAAAAAATTGTTTCGCATAACGAGTGTTTCGCTGAACGAGTAAGACTCACGAACGAATTAAGCTCGTTATGTTTGACTGTATCTCGGTAGCCTTTCGTAGTAATCTATTACTAATTTGTAGCACTGTTCATGACTTTAGTGACTATAATGGTGGTTGAAAATTCTAATTTTTTTATTTTCATTTATTTAATTTTTAAAAATTATTATTATTATTATTATTATTATTATTATTTTGCTTACATAGATTTTTATTAATCTAACAAGTCTATTACAATCTACCGTACGAAGCAATTGGATTTAACCATTGAAAAGTTTTTTTTATATATTAGCATCATGCCATCATTTTTTGAGAACCATCATGTTATGCAGTTATCGAATCATACACGTGACATTGCCAACCCGGACTGTTAATTTCTTTTTATTATCACGTTTTTATTAACTCGCTTTCGTTCCTGTGGCATTGTTTGTTGGTTTGTCTGTCCACAATTTTTCAAATCTGCCAACGTAAAATTAAACCACTTCTGATAATCCTAGAGATCTCACAATTTTACCACAGATAGATATTGGATGACAATGCATCGTATCAAAATTTCAGATGGATCGAATGTACCGTTATTAAAATATTGCTTTCTAGTTTATCTATATTATATTAATTACTTTCTTTCGTGTCCGTCTGTCCGCAATTTTTCAAATTTGCCAACGTAAAATTTAACCACTTTTGACGGTCCTAGAGAGCTCAAAATTTTACCACAGATAGATATTGGATGACAATACATTGTATAAAAATTTCAGATCAATCGAATGTATCATAATTAAATTAATGCTTTTCTTATTTTATATTTGTATAAGCATCTATACCCGCCTGCCGTAGTTTGGTTTCACGTGATGAGTTCACCCCGTGACCTCATCGCTTTGTTATTAAACGTTGGGCGGGCGCTGATGAGGTGTTTGGTAAAATAAATAGAGTTAAAAAAGTATTTTTAAAAACCACGTTTCTATTAGTCGACTAAAAAGAATAAATAAATAAAGGTACAAAAATGATTTTTAAAAACCACGTTTTTACAAGTGGACTAAAAAGAAGAAAATAATTTAAAACTTGTAAGTTCAAGTACTTCGATTTAATATGACTAAAAACGTGGGGCGGGTGTTTGGTATAAAAATTAAAGATTTCTTATATAGAAGGCAAAAGAGAGATCTATAAGTGAGAGAATGAGTGAACCGCATATGTTAAACCTCATAAGCGCCCGCCCCACTTAGTCAAATCCACCGGTGTTCAGCATAATAAGATCTAGTGCGTGAAAACTTAGTTTAATAAAATATTTTAAAAATCTTTTTTTAAAAACGACACGCTTTTATTTACATATAGAAAGTGCACTAAAAAGAAAAAAAAGAAAAATTTTCAATCCGTGAACCTATCGATTGCACATAAAAGCGTGGGGACCTCATCACATCGCTATCATGTACTTGACTGCGAAACATAAATACAAATTTATATGAATATTAATAAACATTAAAAGTTTCACAACTTTGATCATATACATGCTACTATCATATTAATTAGAAAAATTATCTATATTCAAAAGAGTAGTTGCAAAATGAAATGAGTTGCGATGGGGGCCCCACGCTTTTATGTACAGTCGATAGGTTCACGGATTGAATTATTTTTTTTTAGTGCACTTTCTATATGTAGATAAAAGCGTGTCGTTTTAAAACAAAGATTTTAAAAATATTTTATTAAACTAAGTTTTCACGCACTAGATCTTATTATGCTGAACACAGGTGGATTTGACTGAGTTGAAAAATGATGCAGAACATACACACATGTTTCAAATGTTGAAGAATCGTCCCCTTGTTTGTGTGCAGTAACCGTGAAAGAATTCCGAATTATGGGCGGCGAGTCAGCTGAGAACTTGGATCGACTATTTGCAACTGAAATGATGTAGGAAAAGCTGTAGAACCAACTTGGCAAGGACCGTAGTAGGAAAAGCTGTAGAACCAACTTGGCAAGGACCGTATCAAATCGAAAACGGTATCCATAAAATTTACCGTCTAGAGTCCAGAATTTCTTTAAAACATTTTTAAAGTAAGAGTTTATGAAAACATTTTTAAATATTAGAATACCAAGAACAGATTGAAAAGTGATGAGTCGCTGAGACCTTGAGGTCGTAAGAATTATTTATAGAATGTATTTTTGTTAAGGATTTATGCCCATATTTATTTTCGTTGTTCTTTTTTTTTATCTGTACTTAATTTTTTTTTCGTGGTATTTTTTGTACTATTAAATGTAATTTAATTTTTTTTATAACCGTGTTTATTTTTTTGTACTGATGAAAGCATTAACCCAAACGTATATTGTGTACATTATTTTACCTAAAATATTTTAAAAACAATAAACATTTGAAAAGGAAAAGTTTTTGACATAATCCATATACAAATATACTTGAAAAATAAATTTACAAAAAGTATTTCAAAAAGATATTTTGTGCCTAAAATATTTTGTAAAATTTAAATATAACTTACCTTTAAATTTCATCCCTTAGCACAGTGGTTCCTAACCTTTTGGGGTCCATGCACCCCTTCAGATGCCCAAAAAAGTTCATGCACCCCCTCGTGAAACTTGCAGAAAATGCATAATAAACTATGTTTATTTTAGGAACACAGCAGTTTTGACCTTAGGCAACAGGAAATTTAGTGAGAGATCTGCCGCTTCTTATGATCAATCAGTGATTTAATTCTGGGGACTCTGCATTCAAATTTATTCCTTTACTTGGTTTTAATCATCAAAGGTGTGGAGAACCCTGCTTCACAGAGATAGGTTGTGGCAAATGGAAAAAGAGTTAGTACTGCCCACTTGGCAAGTTGTGGGTAGGAATTTAGCTGGGCGCACCAAAATTCAATCAAAGTATTGCAATTAAAGGCAATCCTCAGAACTTCTCTGGTTCTCAAATCAATCAGGTCATCTTTAGCAAAGTCACTTTCATCAATGTTTTCCAAGTCACAGAGAAAAGGATTGCGAATCCAAAGGTCTTTCCTAGCATTTCTTGACAGAAATACCCATCAAAGGGCCTTTGCAATGTGGAAAATTGCTCTGAAATTTCCCCTTTGATGTTGTCAGGCAGTGATCCTTCAGTGCTTCCTTTTGCACCAGATATTAAAAATTCATCCAAGAGAGGAGTGTTGGCCAAGTTGGACTTTTCTAGTCGTCGTTGGAATAGTGGCACTTTGTTAAGGAAGGCTTGCAATCTCTCAGTAGCATCCATTACAGTCACAGCAGGTCCTTGGGGAGTTGCGTTCAACTCATTCAAGATGGTGAAGATGTCAGCCAGGTATGCCAAGTAATGAATTAAATTTGGACATTCAAACTTGTCAGTAAAGTCACTCTCTTTTTCTCGCAAGAAAATGGCAAGCTCCACTCTCAGTTCTACAAACCGAGAAAGTATCCGTCCCCTGGACATCCAGCGCACCTCAGTGTGGTAGAGCAGAACTTCATGCTCAGAGACCACCTCCTGACAGAACAATTTGAAGAGGCAGTGGTTTAAGGAATGTGAGCGCATAAAATGTACAACTTGGACTGCATTAGAAAGAACTGACTTCAAGGTTGGAGGTAGAGTTTTGCATGCCATGGCCTGACGATGAAGGATACAGTGTGTAGTGACAATATCTGGAACTTCTTTCTTTACCAGTGCTGAAAATCCTGACTTATTACAGATGGAGGGAGCACCACCTGTGCAAATTGAAGAATTTCTTGAAGTCAAGTCAAACTGGTTTTCAGTGAAGAATGCCCTGACTAGTTGCAGCACATCAGCAGCTTTGGTAGTAGCTAGCAGTGGCTTACAAAAGAGAAATTCCTCCTTCAGCAATCCACTGAGAACATATCTCAGAAATACAAGAATCTGACTGCAATGTGCTACATCAGTGGATTCACCCAGCTGCATGCTAAATGGAAAAAGTGCTGCTTCTCATCTCGCACAAGACTTGATCCAGAATGTCTGCAGTCATGTCACTAATCCTGGAATGAATAATGTCATTGGACAAAGGAACTTTCCAAACCTGCTTCATCTGCTGGTGACCTCACATCAGTGCCACCATCTCCAGAGCACAAGGCTTCACCAAAAATCTCCAATGGTGTGGGGCTTCTTGTTCTTTGCAATAATATATGCAACCTTGAATGATGCCTCCAGTGCAGGTTTCTGTGACAAAGAAAATCAAAGCTTGGGCAAGGTACCTGAGGTTAAGAAATGAGCTCTCTTCTGTTTGAAGACCTAAACACTGTCCTTGGAATTGGATGGATGGGCTTTCTCCAAGTGCTATCGGAGTCTAACAGACTTCCTGTTGTCATTGTACAGGATTTTTCCACAGAGGAAGCACTGAGGCTTTTGTGTTCCATCTCTCTCTCTTTTTGAAAACTATTTATTAACGATTTTGAGGGGGTAATGACAATCTGAAAGTCGTACCGGAATTGGATGCTCAACTCAAGATTTTAGGTTTCAACGACGAATAATGGCTTACAATTAACGTTTTTAAGACCTTTGCAGCGTACCGAGCAATAAAAGTGAAGGAAAAAATCCCAACGTTTACATCCACTCAAAACAGTTAGAGGGTCGCCGGAAGACATATATCTGACGTATTTGATGACAAAATTAAATTATTTTTAGAAAACTGTGACGTAAAACACGAGATTCCGAGGAACACATAGAGCGAACCGTTCAATTTGCGAAAAAGTTTTTCCGTCAATTTTCGACATGCACAGAACGATGAACGAACGAAAAAAAAAGTTTGTAAATGGGTGCCCTTTAACACGGCATGCCCTGCGTATGGTTTACATTTTCAGATTATCAGTTTTTCTTTCTTTTTTTCTACCTCCTTTTTTTCTTCCTCTTTTTCTTTTTTTTCTCTGAATGTTTCATGCACCCCCTGGAACCTGCTCATGCTCCCCTTGGGGGTGCATGCACCAATGGTTAGGAACCCCTGCCTTAGCTTATCTACATTGCTTTCATTAGGAGCTCATCTCCAATTCTTCTCGGTATTTCTTTGCACAAAGTGTCCCAAAAATTATATTTCGTTTCTAAATTTGTTAAGTACATCGTTGATTTAAATTGATATTTAAAAAAAAATATTATAAAAATAAACTAATAATGTTCTTCTGTTCATGGCTTTCACAAAAAAAGACAATGAGTAATGAGCGCATAAGACTTAAAATGTTTGCATGAAAATATGCTTATTCATCGGTGCGTGGGAGTAATATAGGTCATAGTTTACAAAAGACGGGCGGCTTATTACAGTTATTTGGAAGGCATACAATGTGATTCTTAGTCTAATGTAAATGTACCCTTACTTTTTAGCATTGTTCAAACGTGTCAATACAGCATGCGAAAGTAGGGAAAGCACATCTCCTAATCACTTTTATTATATACTATTTAGAAATCAGTTCAAGTCACTTATAGTAAGGGATCATTCAAAAAGGAAAGCTAAAACCTTTTGAGAATCCCTGATATATTTAGTATTTAAGCTCTACAGATTTTCAACTATTGCAATTGAGGCAAGTTTTATTTCAATACCAGAGATGGAAACTTAAAGTCGAGTCTTTTAAATATTTAAAAAGTGTAAAGGAAATGTTCAAATAAGTAAATTGCTTCTCGTTTAAGTTGTGATCCAAGCTAAACAACAAATATAATTTTTTTTTACTTTTTACTATTTCATTGTCAAATTATTTAATAGTATAACATTTTTAAAAAACCTGATGTATAGATTCCACGTAACATTTATTTTATTTATTTTAGTTTTTTCAGGCTCATAAAAATAAAATGTTTCTTTCAAGCATTGAAGTCTTCGGCACCACAGCACGTCTGATATTTCTTTTAACCATCATCTGTTTCTATTACATCTTAACAAAACGCCCTACAAACTACCCTCCTGCACCAGGCGTCGCCTTGCCCATCATAGGACATATGTATTTAATGAAGGAAAACCCAAGAAGGCAATTTAAAGAATGGACAAAAACATACGGACCAGCTTTTAGCCTCCGTCTCGGGTCTTTGCCCTTTGTCGTGTTAAGCGGATACAACATCATCAAAGAGGCTCTCGTTGAGCAGGGAGATCACTTTTCCGGACGACAGGACGAGGATCTTATCACGACAAATTTCCCCGAGAGAACGCGCGGACTGGCCGTATCAAAAGGAAGTCAGTGGAAAGAACAAAGAACCACCGCACTGACCATTTTGAGGAATCTCGGGATGGGGAAAAATATTCTAGCAGAGAGGGTTACAGAAGAAGCCTCTTGTTTTACTGCAGAATTGGCCTCGAGAAATGGAGAACCGACAGATGTTAAAGAATTGACAGACGCGTGTGTTTCGAATGTCATTTCGTCTATGGTTTTCGGGAAAAGATTTAGCTTGGATGACCCAAAGTTTTGACGACTGCTGAAACTATTCAGTCTCTCAGTAAAACTTGTAAACTCAGCATCACTTTCAAATTTTATTCCTTATTTGCAATACGTTCCATTCGATCCGTTTCATGCAAAAGAACTTATTGCAGTAGCAGTAGAGATAATGAAGTTTTCTGATGAAATTGTTCATAAAATTAAACAAACCTATGACCCAAGCAATTTAGATAATTTTATTGTCGCTTACATCGATGAAATGAATAAGAAGAAGGAAGCAGGACAACCGACGGAACTCAGTGAGAAAAATTTGGCACGATGTATTGATGACCTACTTATTGCTGGTTCCAAGACAACAAGTACAACAATTTTATGGTGTCTCTTGTACGCATTACATTACCTAGAGAAACAAGAGAAAGTATACCAAGAAATTATTGATGAAGTAGGAAACAACAGAACACCCACATTGGTAGACAAACCAACGTGGAAATATTTGAGTGCTTTCATAATGGAGACACAGCGAATTGCTAGTATTGTACCACTTAATCTTATACATCGATGTACTGGAGACACGACAATCCATGGATATTTCATTCCAAAGGGAACCCATATAATACCAAGCCTTGATTCTGTACTTCATGATGAGAAAATCTGGGGAGACCCTCAGAATTTCAGACCTGAACGATTTCTGGATGATCAAGGCAATCTGAAATCCGATGAACATCTTATTCCATTTTCTATAGGTCGTAGACTTTGTCTTGGTGAATCTTTGGCTAAGATGTAACTTTTCTTGTTTATTTCTTCAATTTTTCAACGATTCAAATGTCTCCCCAAAGATGCAAACAATATCCCGCCATTAAAAGAGGTGTTTGGTACCAAAGCTCCCCCTGAATCGTATGAAATAAGGTTCCTGGAGAGGTCTATTGACATCGAAAAGCTCAGTAAATAACTTCTAAAATATATTTAACTTTTTATTTTGAAAGGATTTAGTTAACAGGTAAAAATATTATTGTATATTCAATTAGCCAGTATTCAATATAACGCAAGAGATATTGAAATTTATAAAAAGATATTGCTACAATTAAAAATGTCTTATGTGAACATTTTAGGGAATCTTTAAGATAATTTTTTTTTAAAATTGGCCAAATTAATTTTTCCTCCGTGTTTGTCACAAGCGTCTTAATAATTTAAATCTAGACCGCTTGCTCCCAGATTCATAAACTCCTTTACACAAGAAAATGACTGAACACTGCTAACGGAAACAAACTTTAATGGCCGAACCCCTTTTCAACAACACACCATACACTACTCAACACTCTCTAACCTTCTACACACATTCCTATGACGTAAACAACACAAATCCCTTTTGCACGCTTTCGCACCGATTAAATAATAACACTAACACAATCACCAAACACACCACCGTGCGCAGCTCATAAGTTATAGGGGGAAATTGGTCATTCGTGACATATGCCCCCCTTTCAAGAAATTTTCCGAGATCGGCAAATTTCAACTATCTCAAATGACCAAATTTACCTATACTTGAATTCCCTTTACTAACTTCGAACATTATGTGGATATCTCCCCTCAAGTAGTCCTAAACAATGACAACTTTCTTCCTAAACACTTTAAACATTACTATCCTATACATCGGCATAGTATTTATACAAAATCATTAAATTAAATCCAATAATTCATAACAACTCAAACATAATATTTTAAGTTAATCACACACAAAAAATGTCATTGAACATAATGCTCCCAATATCTTGAGCTTGATTCCACCCTGGGATGATCGTGCACGTCTATAAGTTCAACAACACAGTCTACTTAGGAAGTCTGCCTCTACGTTATTTTCCCCGGTAATAGACTGCACCATAAAGTTATAACTCTGCAGAAACATGGCCAATCTCATGATCCTGGCCCATCTCATGATCCTGGCCCATCTCATGATCCTGGCCCATCTCATGATCCTGGCCCATCTCATGATCCTGGCCCATCTCATGATCCTGGCCATTCTCATGATCCTGGCCCATCTCATGATCCTGGCCCATCTCATGATCCTGGCCCATCTCATGATCCTGGCCCATCTCATGATCCTTGCCCATCTCATGATCCTGGCACTCACAAAACGAGCCGTGTTAAGGTATCTCAGGGGCTGGTGATCAGTTTGTAGAGTGAACGTTCTCCCGTAGAGGTAAAGTTCAAACTTCCTGATCGCCCACACAATTGCCAGGCACTCTTTCTCAATTGTGGAATACCTGGTCTCTCTCTGTCCATAAGTTTCTTACTGGCAAAGGCGACAGGATGCAATATCCCTTTATTATCTTCCTGAAGTAAAGCTGCCCCAAGCCCGACGTCAGATGCGTCGGTCCTTAGGATGAAGGGCGTATGCATATTAGGAACGTGTAATATAGGCCGTGTCGTTATGGCACTCTTTAGGGCGTCATACGATTCATCCTGGTCCTTTCCCCATTTCACTCTGTTGGGCTGTCCCTTTTTAGTTAGGGATGTCAACGGTTACGCGAGGGTTGCGTAGTTTGGTACAAAGTCTCTATAATATCCTGTGAGTCCCAGGAACGATCTCACTTGCTTCTTTGTTGTTGGTCGAGGAGCATCTCGGATCTTATTGATGTTGTCTTCTCGAAGGCCAATTGTTCCCAATGACAATTTATGTCCCACAAAATCCACCTCGACTGACCCAAACACGCATTTGGTGGGTCTGACTATCAAATTATAGGTTTCTAACCGATGTAGCAGCTCGCACAGCGTCTCTAAATGTTCCTTCCTAAGTGCAGGTATACACTAATAAGTCATCCACATAACTTATAACATTCTTCATCCCCTCCAGAAGTTGTCGGGTAGCCCGAACCAGTGTTGCTCTCGAATTCATCATCCCAAACGGCATTCTCAGGAATTCATAATGGCCGTCTGGAGTCACGAATGCTGTTTTTGGAATATCCATGGGTTCAACGGGGATTTTCCAGTAACCCTTACTCAAGTCAATCTTGCTAAAATATTTAGCCTCCGATGTCTTATAGAATATTTCGTTAGGAGAAGTCACCGGCACTGGGTTGAAAATTGTGATTTTATTTAAACCTCTGTAGTCTACACAAATTTGATTAGATCCATCTTTTTTCTTTACAATGAAAACTGGTGATGCGTAAGGGGAGTTACTTTTGCGTATGATTCCTAACTGTTCCATTTCGAGTAACTCAACATGTAGTGACTCCCTTATGGCATGAGGAATAGGATAAGGCTTTGATTTAACTGGAACATCAGATGTGAGTTTGATGTGGTGCATGCTCAAAGTAGTTCCTCCCGGGCTTTCGGTGAAAATCGTTTTATTGTCTGTAACCAATGCCACGATCTGCTGCCGCTGTTTAGAGGACAGATGTTCGCCATAAACCACATCTTGGTGTGATTCCTTCTGTGACCATGCCCCAATCTCTGGCAACACCTCAGCACTTCCATTTTCTTCATCACATTCGTAATCCTCCAAAACACCAACACTAACTGTTAAACACTTTTTTGGATTTTCTTTGATTTCAGCCAGGCTAATATCATTACCGGCTAGTTTCCCTTGACCAAGGTAGCGAGACACGGATTGTTTAAGAATGTTTGCATGAAGCGTTTTCTTCTTTCCCTTTGTATTAACCACATAATCACATGGTCCCATGATTCCAGTTACCTCATACGGTCCCTTCCACTGCATTAACAGTTTGTTTGCCTTGGTCGGCAGGAATACCAGAACAAGATCACCAATCCTGAACTTCCTATCTCTCGCTCCTCTATCGTAGTAATGTTTATATTTCCCTTGTGATTTGCTCAGCTCCTCCTGAGCCAGTTTTAGGGTGTCATCGAGCTTTTGTCGCAACTCAAATACATACTGGTAGCTATTATTCACCTCCTCATCTCGAATATCTTGTGTCCATAACTGCCGTAAAACATGCATAGGGCCTCTTATGCTACGCCCGTACAATAATTCAAAGGGGGAGAATTCAGTCGATTCCTGAGGCACCTCCCTGTATGCGAATAAACCTGCATTTATAAATGGATGCCACAATCTAGGCTGCTTGTTGCATAACCGTTTGATCATTGTTTTTAATTTCCCATTAAATCTTTCCAATAATCCATTGCACATGGGGTGGTAAGGTGTGGACGTAAGTTGCTTGATGCCCAATAGCCGACTCCCCTCTTTCATGCACTCAGAGGTAAACTGTGATCCTAGGTCACTTAGAACTTCTTCGGGGATCCCAACCCGACCTTATAGATCAACCAATGCCTCTGCTACTGTCTCTGTATCTATTCTCTTTAATGGTACGGCCTCTGGGTATCTAGTAGCATAGTCAACCAAGGTCAAAATGTATCGATGCCCTGACTCACTTGCTGGCACAATAGGTCCTATAATATCAATAGCTACCCTCTTGAAAGGAACATCAACCACAGGAACTTTTTGTAATGGGACTTTTATAACGGATCCCTTCTTTGCTGTTTTCTGGCAAATGTCACATGATTTACAGTATTCCTTTACATCCTTGCCGATTCCTTTCCAATAAAAATTGCTTAAATTTCTCTCTTTCGTTTTACTGACTCCCAAATGACCGCCTGTTATGCTGTCGTGGGCGATAGACAGGACATGCATTCTTAGTCCTTGAGGTATTACGACTTGTCTGACATTGCTCCTTCGTTTCTCATCATAAAAAACTCTAAACATGATGCCTTTCTTTTGCTCAAACTTTGATTTCCCCACTCTCCTTGAGTTATCACCTTGAGGTAATGAACGACTGTCTTCATCCTCTTGTTGCATTCTAATAATTACATCCCGATTCACTTCCGGCTGCTTCTCCACCGATGTGACTTCCAATGGCAACCTATCTCCCTCCTTTTTACTTTGAGCCCGCGTTGTCACCATCGCCGCCTTGACCACTTTGTCTATGTTTTCATCGGTTCTTGCTCCATACACGTTACCCACAATCATGTCCACTATTGATTTCTCCACACACACCGCCTCCACTCTGCCACTCAAGTATGGTGTCCTTATGTCGATTATCGCTTTTTCTCCTCTTAGAATTCTTGTGTCTAACATTCTTATCAACCCAATTTCACCAGTTAATTGGTCATCTCTCACGTACTGTCATTTCACCACCACCACTTCACTTCCCGTATCTCTCAATACCTCAACTCTCTTTGATCCTTCCACAATCTTTAACTTCCCGTCTCTAGTTGCTTTATCATCAGCACCCCTTGCTAATTCTTCATCAATGATATCCACGGCTTTGCCACTATTTTCTCCTCCACCAGATGTGTTTTGGCTCTTTCCCCACTGGCGCTTGTCCTTTGACCATTTACGTGTTGGATTAGCATTTGTCGCTGCAACTCTCTTTACACTCGTGTTTCCGGCCTCCTTTGAACTTGGGCAATAGCGGGCTATGTGGCCAACCCTATGACACACAAAGCAGTTTACATCCGACCTTGTTCGTTCCTCGGTCCTATTTTGCCATTTTCTCTGACCTGATCCGGTCTGTTATCGGTCCCATTTGTTTGACCTCCATTGGCAGCTTCTATTCTTTTGGCTTCTAGCTTTGCCTCTCTCTCGGCCACCCTATCCGCCATCTCTCTCTCGGCTGCACTATCCGCGATCTCTCTCTCGGCCGCCCTATCTCTCTCGGCCGCCCTATCCGCCATCTCTCTCTCGGCTGCGTCTCTCGCTCGTTGTACCTCTCTCTCTATGTACTTTCTCCTTTCCTCACCTCTGAGTTGAAGGGCATCCACCAGTGCTACTATCTCCTCCAGAGTTGTGACTGGCATTCTCGTTGTTTCAGCAGTGTCTGTGAATTCTGTGTAAATCCCGGCTTGAGCCCCCAGAAATGTCACAAGCGTCTTAATAATGTATATCTAGACCGCTTGCTCCCAGATTCATAAACTCCTTTACACAAGAAAATGACTGAACACTGCTAACGGAAACAAACTTTAATGGCCGAACCCCTTTTCAACAACACACCATACACTACTCAACACTCTCTAACCTTCTACACACATTCCTATGACGTAAACAACACATATCCCTTTTGCACGCTTTCGCACCGACTATATAATAACACTAACACAATCACCAAACACACCACCGTGCGCAGCTCATAAGTTATAGGGGGAAATTGGTCATTTGTGACTGTTAAGTATTTTGACTCTATTGTCTAGGAGTAATATTAATCATTTGGCTCCAGCCCCCAGTACTACAATACGTAAGTACAAGTTAGAACTACACAACTACGTATAACTACTACTATATCTAAACACATACAAATAATGACGCACAACACCTCTTTATACAAAAAGAGATAATATTTAATACATTAAATAAAATATATATATATAAATACGACATAGAATATATTTAGCAACATATATGGTTGGACAATACACTACATAAGACAAACGACTGAATCTAACAATGATTCGCGTTTGACCCAACTCCCCTCTGGTCAAACGGGTGTGGCCAATGGATGAGTGACTGTTACTTATACGTCACTGCCTCTATCTGCTCCGCAGTCAAGCGTAGCGTCTCCCAATTTGGTTGGGCAATTCTTTTCCGGAGGTCAGTCCGGGGTCAAAACTCAGCTATGTGGAATGATTGACAGTCTGCTTGGTCTGCTCACAGGGATGAGCGTCTTCCACAGTGGTTCTCACGTGTAGAGATGGGGTCGCCTTGTCCCCTTCTTCAAAGCAGCACGTCTCCTGTCTGGTCTGCTATAGGTTAGCTTGCCTAACCGCTATTCTCCGCTATGACCTACTATACTAGCTGAAGACAATAAAAATAGTGCACACCTTAACTAACAATCAATAATCAATATAGTTAAGAATAAAAGCATTTAACTATATACAAAAAAACATTTCAACTGCTATTACTAAGTACTCAACCTGGGAACAAACTTCTCAGCTAGGCTCCTCTAATCGAACAGTCTAACACCTCAGAACTCAATCTTATGGTGGTCTGTGACTGTGATCTTCTGAGAGAGAGAGGACGCCTTAGGGTTTTGCTGGGGTATATATTGGGCTGCTCACCGCGTGGGTGGCGACCCGCTGTCCTAGATTCCGAGCCGTTATTATTGGCTATTCAACTGGGTGGCATGGGTCAGCGTGCAACTCTTAATTTGATTGGTCAGCCCTCATGTACCAATTCCTTTGCACGTGCTCGCATGCATACATTCAGGCGTCATCAGGCACCTGACACGTGATCACATGTGACTTAAGTAGTTGTAGCGTCCTAATAAATTATCCATGACTCATCAGATTATTCCAAAATCTTTGTCCACTCAAGGTCAGCGTCTAAACCCCTATCCCCCAATGGTTCTAAACTGAATGAGATTCTCAAACCATTATTAAGGTACTTAACAGTGACAGTGTTAAATGATCTTTTAAGGACCAGTCAAACCTCATAATTGAAACTTTAGAATTAGAATATTCTTCATTTATTATGAAATATTCTTAAAATCAGTCAAATAACATTTTAAATATAGAAGTTATTAAAAATATTGATTTTAATTTAAACATTAAGAATGTTGTCTGAAATCTATGTAAATATTTAAGGTACTATTTCCTTATATTATAATGTATTATAATACATACCATTTTTAATAAATTGTATTTCGACTTTTTTATAAATATTATCTAAGACACAGACCATGTGCTTGAGTGTAAAACGTCTTTTTTTCCCCTTAACTTTAAAATTCTAGAAATGTTTCTATTATTGCATGTTTTACTTCAGTTTTAAGCATTTCTTCCCAAGTATCAGTGTTAAAAATAGTAAAGACTTTTCTTATTGCTTTTTCTGAAAATGTGTAAAAGTTATAACATTTTTATAATTAATCTAGACTAATAAAAAAGAAATATTGTGAACTAATAAAACCCATAAACCTGTAAATAAATATCAAATTAATTTTTTTTCCAGGTGAAATATGACCACCGTTTTTTCATTATTATTATCATTATAATTTTAATTATTATTTCAATTTAATTTCCCTGGCATTGTTTGCAACATTAAGTTTTCTTTGCGAAGTTGTTTTAAATATTCGGGATAACACTGTTGTTTATGTCGATTACTTTAAAGTAAAGTTTTTATTTAATAATGTAATCACAATGCTTAGGTATTGTTTTCAAACCAATAAAAACTTTCATTTCATTATTAACACCGATGCAAAATTCAGTACCTGTAAATAGAATGTTTCTGGAATTATAATTTCAGATTTAAAATAAAAATTTAACATTTCATTTTCAGTTGATATTTAAAGTTTTCACATTTATCAATCGTAGTTCAGAGCTATTGTACTGATGAAAAAGATCATTTTATACTTTTAAAAATTCCGATATGTTCTCATGCGAAACATATCACTAACAATAACCGGGAAAAAAATCATTATTTTGTTATGTGCACTATCTTTGCCAACCGACACCACAGGAGCAGAACAGTTCATGTTACTGTCTGGTTTAGCTACTCGGAGGCTGCACCTGAAAGTGAATTGACGCATTGTATCATTGTATCAGGGAAATGTGGGGAATTCTAAAAATCTCAACGGATTTATATTGATTGATCACGTTAAAGTTATTTAGGACATCAAATTACAAGTCCTTAAATCTCACCTTTATGGGCAGCCTTGTGCAACGATGGACACAGAGCACGTATGCCTTAACTTGTACACAGAGATAAGATTGTTATCCAGAGAAGAAGTCAGCGCTGGCTGCACATTGCAGCGACAAGGTACGAGTCACAAAACTGGCTTATCTGTGTGAAACATTCAGCCTGCTCAATGAACTCTTCTTTCAGGGGAAAATAACAAACGTTTTTAAGTTGGCAGGCAAAGTAGCTTCATTGAAGCCAAATTGGAGTTGTGGGGACAGTGCACAAACGGAGGCATTTAGGGCATGTTTGAAACATTAGTGGGAATATTATGCGAGACCGTGTCTGAGCATTCATTCTTCCAGTTGGTGCACAGTCCTGAGCACTCACTCTCCTGTACAGTGAACTACTTAGTAAAACGAACGACAGCATAGCATTCTGCATTTATTTGTGCATGTTCATATTAATTAAATAATTAGTTGCTGTGGGTTCGGAGGTACACTGAGAGAGGTTCGCCTACGAATAACACAATTAGTTAAATCATTAAACCTTGAAACACTAGAGGATAGAAGAACCAAGAGTAAAGTAGTAATAATAAATAAAGCAATTAATTCTAATTTAGAAATACAACACAAACATATAACAAATATATTCGGCATACGCATCTTGTCAGGATTTTTCCGATCGTCCTGATTAATACAGTTAGGCCACAGGGTCAACCATGTAATTTTGAAGCTATATAAAATGGCCACAATAGGCATTCAGTCATAATTTTCGTAGTGCACAATTACGTTATGGTCGATTTTTTATGATATTTTCTAAATTAAAAACTTTTGTTTCATTTACTAGGGGCCGTCTATAAAGTACGTAACGCTATTTTTGACCATTTTTACGCCCCCTTCCCCTCCTGTCACAAACTGCCCCAAATCAAGCCCCCCCCCCTCAAAGTATGTCACACTTTCAAACAAAAATATTTTTTTGTAACTAACAAATAATTCACATTTTATCTAAAACACCCGTGAAATCCTACCACTGTCACGAACTGTCAAACTTTCTTACACCCCCCCCCCTTTATTAAATTTTTTTTTACTGTTCTCACAAGATCAATAAATAATTTACAGAAAATGTAATTTTTTATTCGCTACTAGATGTTTGATTCTTTATTTTTTGGTTTGTGATCTGCAAAAAATTGGTTGTAGGATTTGTATTGGCGAATCTTTGGCTAAGTGTAAAATTTCAATAGTCATCCTACTGAAGCAACTTGGCGAAAAATAAATAAAATGGATGCATCATGTTCGGTCTATTTAACGTTTAAAGCATAAAGAAAAAAATACATTAAAATTGAAAAAAACAACTTAATAATTAGCGCTGGGATGACTAAAATATATCATAATTTCTCGAGAGGTAAAATAAAATTCGCTGCGAAAAATATATAGACACGCACCATAACTGCACTACTACTATTACTAGTATTCAGTGGCGTCACTGGGGGGCGGGCCGCATCGGGTGACACCATCAGGGGTTGGACACCCAAATCTAAAATTTTACTGTGTACAATTCTATGTTAAATTATTTTTTTTTAAAGTACTAAAAATTCGTATGAGTATTTAAAAGCAATTTCCAACAAAGGAAATACTTTTTTTTTAATTCAAGGGGAATCATTCTAGATAACATTAAAGGCATTTCAAGTCAATAATTCTGAAAGTAAACAAAACAATTGCTATCTACAAAATGTTGCTAAAATTAAGGGAGTCGAACGAAAGACATTTTCAAAAATTTCTTCTCCAACATTGTTCTTAATATCATTAGTTATTGTTTGGCGTTTGTTTCAACCCGATAGATGTTATAGTTGGTGAAAAATTGACAAAATACTGACATTTTTTCCTTGTTTCTTTTGGTGGATTTTCGAGGAAATCCAGTAAACCTTTTCGGGAATTTTTTTGGCCTGTGCACATCATAGGGACCTCCTTAACATATTTGCAAAAGACACGAACCCTCTATCTGGTATGGTTCAGGAGTAGTTGCATGTGCAAGCTCAAACAGACAGGACAGACGTTTCAAATATATAAATGCACTTTATCCCATGCGGAAATTGCTTTAGAGACACATTTTTTTCACCTAGAAAAAAAAATTACGAAATACAATAAAATACGTTAAACGCGAAAAATTTTTAATAGTAAAACATATCAGTTAACATCCAATAACAAAAAAAAATGCCAAGTAAAAACAATAAAACAAATTAGGAATCTTCATATACGCTCTTTTGTTGTGTGCTGTTTTACGGGTTATCGTCACGAAATTAATTTTTTGAGTTACACTCAGCAGTAGCGTCAATAGAGGAGTGAGAGGGTTGCTGACCGCACCGGGGGACAACATCACAAGGGGTGACACAAAAATGTAAAATTCTTTATTTTCCCTTTATTTGACACTGGAAGACTCAGAGGAGTTCTATGGGTTAGGGGGCGTTCATTAATGACGTCACGGGCCTATGGGGGAGGGAGTCTAACATTTGTGACGATGTGTAGCGATGGGGAGGGGTTGTTTATGAAATGTGACGTCACATAAAAAACTCGCACATTTAAATAAAAGTTCCACTTAAATATTTGATTGTTTACAATTTATTTAATGACATTTCAATTGCTTCAGTCGTGTTACGATCTTAGAGTGCAGACTTACAGTAAATACATATTTAAATGAAAAAAATAAATTTGCAACATGCTAATTTTCAATTAGAAAATACGTCTTTTTTTGTTAGGGAGGGGGCTTTGTGACGTCATATTCGAGGGGTGTCTAATTTTTTGTGACGAAGTATGACGACGGGAGGGGGGTTAAAAATTGGCCAACATCACGTGACGTCATTAAGGATGGGGTAAGTCGTGAGCGGGTGACACCATGAGCAGCCATCCCGGGTGACACCACCCCTAGTTACGCCTCTGTAGACCCCTCAGCCGACGCCGCGCACCGAATACGCCGCCGATTTTTCGTCCGCCTAAAATCCGCCGTAAAATATGCGGCACGCCGCATTAGCCGCCGTATTTTGTCCGCCGTAAATCTGCTGAAAAATGATACGTATTATGAAGCTGTCAATTCTCAAGCAACTTTACCATCGATTTCCTGTCAATGATCACTTCAAGCTGCATCAGATTCCAAATCATTGATTCCACGGTCAGAAGCAACCACAATTCTGGAGAATGTCATACAGTCAGCCAGAGGCGGCGTTAGGTACGCGCTAAGCCTGGTGCAACAATGACACCGCGGGGCAGAGTACTGATAACGATCGCGAACTACCAATATGCCCAAAAGGTCATAATATCTGGATTAGATCAATTCTTGTGCAAACTCAGTAGTGTAATATCTGCCGGCTCTTTTATTGCTAAAATATATTTATGTTCGCGTTTTACGAACAATGGTTTCTTTTCGAAAAATACCGTAACGACTTACGTTAAAATGCAGTTTCTAATCGCAAATGCATTGTGTACATAAGTACATGCAGTGTACTTCGACATGCAGGATGACATTCTCATATATCTTGGCCCATCACATCAGCGAATCACTTTATAATTTACATACGCTAATTAATGACAGGCATGCAGCTTGTTTTCCACTGTCAAGCTCAATGGTTTTGTTTTATGTCGGCTGCAGTTATACAAAATCCCTTACCATTCTCAAACGCGGGCCCTCCTAAGCGCGGGGCCTGGGGTGATAGCCCCAGCTGCCACCCCCAAAGGCCGCTCCTGCAGTCAGCATTGGCCCGTGGATTCATCATGTCTGAGGCTGATGTATCGCATTCACAGCTGGTCAGTGAAGATGTTTCTGAAGAAAGCCGATGTAAGGTGTTGCGAATGGATCTGATGAATGAGCTGATAACTGAGCAGTCACCTAATGATGTACTGATTAGGTATTCTATATGCATTTATTGGCATTCAAACTGTTTTCCTTTTATTTTGCCCACAATAGACCACTCAGTTTGCAGTAAACTATTTTAGATACATTCAGTATTTAAATACTCGGCTATTTTTAAATACTTTTAGTGACATTTACTATAGGCTTTTATTCCAATACGATCAACAAAGCTCGATCAATTATGTTCCGCCACAGTTTGGTGGCACGTTCTAACTCTCCTCCAACAGCCTTCTCGATCGGCATACATGTGCATCACGTAATAAAAAAAGCCCGTAAAAACAAAGTTTTTGACTATAAATCCCTTACATAGGAGACAGAAATTAAAGTATTGATTATTTTCCATCGCGACAAACATTTACAGCGTGAAACTGAGTGAATTCCACCTGGTTAAAACACGAGATGTGGTCACCGATGGCTGGCGTGAAGTCAAGTGACCAGTAAAATATAAACAATAGCGATAGCTATCTATAGTTTTCTATAGATAAACTAAAAATGCATTAATTTAATTACGGTACATTCGATGGATCTGAAATTTTAAAACGATGCATTGTTAGCTGACACAAGTCCATGTGCCAAATTACAGCTCGATGACATCATGGGAAGTGGGTCATTTTTAAATCCCTTATATTAACTTCACCGCCATCTCTGTCTCTCTGTCTCTCTCTCTCTCTCTCTCTCTCTCTCTGTCTGTCTGTCTTGGGCTCGGCGGGCGGAAAAACAGAAGTCAAAAATGACCCATTTCCCATGATCCGATCAAACTGAAATTTAGCACATGGACCCGTCAAACCTAACAATGCATCGTATCAAAATTTCAGATCGATCGAACGTACCATAATTAAATTAATGCATTTTTAGTTTATCCTTATATGAGGTATGTAATTCAAAATTCACTGTTTTTTGTTTTTTTAAAATTCAAGTTCCACGTGAGTTTGAGTTGACGCCGACCGTCGTGTTGACGACGACCGTCGTGCCGACACCCCCTCACATCCCACCCCCATTTATTAAAGACAAGGGACATCACTCAGTGTCAGTCTGTAAATGTTTAATAAAACAAACCCGTAAAAACAAAGTTTTTGACTATAAATCCCTTATATATGAGACATAACTAACAGTATTGATTATTTTCAAACATTTACAGACTGACACCGAGTGATGTCCCTTGTCTTTAATAAATGGGGGTGGGATGTGAGGGGGTGTCGGCACGACGGTCGGCGTCAACACGACGGTCGGCGTCAACTCAAACTCACGTGAAACTGGCAGAAGAAAAACAATAACAAACAGTGAATTTTGAATTACATACCTCATATAAGGATAACTATTAAAATGCATTAATTTAATTACGGTACGTTCGATCGATCTGAAATTTTGATACGATGCATTGTTAGGTCAGACGGGTCCGTGTGCCAAATTTCAGTTCGATCGGATCATGGGAAGTGGGTCATTTTTGACTTCTGTTTTTCCGCCCGCCCGCCCGCCGAGCCCAAGACAGAGAGAGACGGCCGCGAAGTTAATATAAGGGATTTAAAAATAATCACTACCGTTTTGTTATGTCTCATATATAAGGGATTTATAGTCAAAAACTTTGTTTTTAAATCCCTTATATTAACTTCATCGGCGTCTCTCTCTCTCTCTCTCTCTCTCTCTGTCTGTCTTGGGCTCGGCGGGCGGAAAAACAGAAGTAAAAAATAAACCACTTCCCATGATCCGATCGAACTGAAATTTGGCACACGGACCCGTCTGGCCTAACAATGCATCGTATCAAAATTTCAGATCGATCGAACGTACCATAATTCAATTAATGCATTATTAGTTTATCCTTATATGAGGATATGTAATTCAAAATTCACTGTTTGTTATTTTTTTTTAAATTCAGCTTCCACGTGAGTTTGAGTTGACGCCGACCGTCGTGTTGACGACGACCGTCGTGCCGACACCCCCTCACATCCCACCCCCATTTATTAAAGACAAGGGACATCACTCAGTGTCAGTCTGTAAATGTTTAAAAATAATCACTACTGTTAGTTATATCTCATATATAAGGGATTTATAGTCAAAAACTTTGTTTTTACGGGTTTGTTTGATTAAATCCCTTATATTAACTTCACCGGCGTCTCTCTCTCTCTCTCTCTCTCTCTCTCTCTCTCTCTCTCTCTCTCTCTCTCTCTCTCTCTCTCTGTCTGTCTGTCTTGGGCTCGGCGGGCGGAAAAACAGAAGTCAAAAATGACCCACTTCCCATGATCCGATCAAACTGAAATTTGGCACACGGACCCGTCGAACCTAACAATGATTCGTATCAAAATTTCAGATCGATCGAACGTACCGTAATCAAATTAATGCATTTTTAGTTTATCCTTATATGAGGTATGTAATTCAAAATTCACTGTTTGTTATTTTTTTTTAAATTCCAGCTCCACGTGAGTTTGAGTTGACGCCGACCGTCGTGTTGACGACGACCGTCGTGCCGACACCCCCTCACATCCCACCCCCATTTATTAAAGACAAGGGACATCACTCAGTGTCAGTCTGTAAATGTTTAAAAATAATCACTACTGTTAGTTATGTCTCATATATAAGGGATTTATAGTCAAAAACTTTGTTTTTACGGGTTTGTTTTATTTACTTTTCTTTTTCCGCCCGACGTACGTATGTACGAAGAGATGACGACAGACAAGATTTTGAAGTTAATATAAATGGTTTAAAATAAAACAAACCCGTAAAAACAAAGTTTTTTACTATAAATCCCTTATATATGAGACATAACTAACAGTATTGATTATTTTCAAACATTTAATGACTGAATCTGTCTTAACTCAAGTTTGCTTCATAACCCTAGGGGGGGAGGGGTGGGTTGGAGGGGGAGAGCGGAAAAGTCTGGTCACCGATTCGCTTGACCGACCTCAGCGTGACACGTAAAATGTAAACAAAAGCACCCCTTCGCTTCGTTGGGTCGCCTCAATGCGTCAGCTCAAACTTTCACGTGGCAAAAAAACAATAACAAACCGTGAATTTAAATTACATACCTTATATAAGGATAAACTAAAAATGCATTAATTTAATTACGGTACGTTTGATCGATCTGAAATTTTGATATGAGGCATTGTTAGGTCAGAAGTGTCAGTGTGCCAAATTTCAGCTCGATCGAATCACGGGAAACGGGTCATTTTTGACTTTTCTTTTTCCGCCCGCCCAGCCCATGAGATGATGAGATGATGAGATGATGAGACGGCCGCGAAGTTAATATAAGGGATTTAAAAATACTATTCATTATAGTTAAAATAAATAACTCGTAAAAACAGAGCTTTTGACTATAAATCCTAACGTGCATAACTCAAAATAAAGTCTTGGAAGAAATACTGCACCAAAAATAACTCGTTTTGAACGTCCGCGTAAACATGTTCAATACGATTGGCTGTAGGAGTCATATGTGTTTGAAGGACCAATCACTATCGATGACAGCACAGAACTTAGCCATTTATTATATAGGATATTTATTTATATTAGGATTTGCTAAGACAATGTAAAAGTTTGTGGTGATCAGGTGATTCGAGATAAATAAGCATGAACTTATATGAGGCAACCCACAATTTATGCAGTGCCAAGATGCATATTGATTTCCTATCTAGGGGTAATAACATTAGGTTCAAATTTTGTAAGAAGGTTTTGAAAGTATCATAATGATTGATGACAGAAAAATTATTGCCACATTTCTCGAAAAGAAAGAAGAAAATCCACTCAATAAAGTATGTATATGAGCTTGTGCAAAAGAGCCGTAGCTAAGCAGTAAAATGTTTTCCGGCAAAAATAAATAATTTTAATTACCATTTTAAAAAAAAACCCACTAGACTGACAATGGAAAAGAGAATTGAATCCTTGAAAATTTATGTTTGGAAAGGCGAGAAAATAAAATATCTATGACTGTAAGTGGGTTTAAATTTAAAATAGGCAGATCTTTAAACGAATGTCTAAGAAGTTGATGAATATTTCGGACAACTTAAGACTGTGAGGGGGGTTATATTAGATAGGTGAAAGAACCAACAGGTACACGTCTAGCTATCTATAATAGTAAATCATATCTATTTTATTATTTTTGAGTTTTTAGTCCTCGGGGGAAAAAATTTCTTTATCATTTTTATTTTAGAAAAATACCATTAAAAATATCCTAAGGTAGATCCCATTTTAGTTCTCGTGACAACACCAGTGGTTTTTTTTAAAGTAGCCAATGAATGAGGGAAATGAAATTGTGAGATGGCAGAATAAGAAATTTTCACAACATTTCTATTGTAACAAAAACGATATTTGGAATTCAAAATTTCATCATCGATTTGGGCGACATTAATTTCAAACTTTACTCATCAATTATCAAGTCTACATGTTGTTAAATATGCAATAAAAATCTTTGACAGAATGTTAAGAGAAAGCACCGGATTCGTCCAGTTGTCAATTAGAGGAAGTATAATGATAGTGAATGGTGGGTGGAGACTTGAGACGAATTCAGGCAGTTGAAAAGACAGGAGGACGAGATGTCTCGTTTCGACTGAGCTCACTCAATCGTATTTGTGGAAATAGTTTGCAATCTGACAAGTGGTCTACCGGTTCTGAATGTTGATCAGTCGGTGACCTCAACACCGGCTAGTAACGACTCAAGAACTCATCCAGTAGATGTTTTCATAAGAAATTTAGACAGTTTCAAATAGCAATATTAGCAAATGGATTGGAATTGCAACATTTCACTTTCAAACTGAGGCATCACTAGGGTTGGTGTCACACGGTGCGGAAGTTCATGGTGTCACCCGGTGCGGAAGCTGATGGTGTCACCCGGTGGGGAAGCTCATGATGTCACCTTGTGTGGAAGGTCATGGTGTCACCCGGTGTGGATGCTCATGGTGTCACCGATGTGGAAGCTCATGGTGTCAACCAGTGTGGAGGCTCATGGTGTCACCCGGTTCGGAAGCTCATGGTTTCACCCGGTGCGGAAGCTCATGGTGTCACCCCTTCAAGACATTCCCCTTAGAACTCCCCCGACTATGCCTGTGCCAAATAACGGGAACATACAGAGAATATTACATTTTGGTGCCACACCTTGTGATGGTGTCACACCGTGCGGTCCGCATCCAGCAGTGACGCCTCTGCTTTCAAACAAAGTGTGAATGCTCAAAATGATATCATTCGAGATTCTTCTGGAAATGCGATGAAAACAATCGACCGCATTGAAGTGGCCAATTCTTCAGGAAAAATAATTATGGTTTAAAAAAATTATTCCATTCCCTCTCAAACATCCAGTTTCTCTCAGCGTCACACGATCCGAATTTTCATTTTTGACTCCCCTCGAAACTAATAAATACTAATGCATTTTAACTAGTGCCATCCTGTGATTAATTTTCTTGATCCTATACCTGTACACGTAAGATATTGATTGCTTAGAAATCTGAACTAAGATTTCTACCAATTATTTGTTTTTTCACAAATTAATTATTTTCTTTTAAAAGAGTATTTGCGTAGGCTACTAATAATTATTGATTTATGCAATGGAACACATACAGCTAAGCGCCATTCCCCCACATTTACCGTACACAAAATGCCGTTATTTATTTCTTTAACCCTCCCCACTCCCCAGTGAGTACATAGTATATGAATGACCTCTGTTAGTAACCGATACTTTGAACTAAATATAAATATTATTGAAGGTTGTTTACGGTTAACCGGTTAACCAGTGCTCAGATCAGGACCGGTCCCATTTAATCAGGACCGGTTAAGCGCAACTTTACAGTTAAGATGCAGGGCAGCATACGCGACTAACGCGAGCGACAGTGACATCAAATCGCTTTCTCCATATTCCGGTATATAAATAATATACACGGCATCACTATTAGTTTAGTTCGCCTACAGCTAAGGATTTTTTTTAAATTTGCTTTGTTGTCGAGGCACTGTACGAGAGCTAACACACAGTCAAGGTCGCGACTGATTCTATTTATATTAATTATAGTCTGTTTCTTTTAAAGACAAAGAAAGCTATAAAAGCATATGACCCCGTGACCTATCGCCATTCTCTGGTCACCGGTTTATAGTCTGTTTCCCGCATCCAAAAAATTGATTGGCGCGAGACGCTTAGTGAAGTACCTACGAGAGTCATTTGAAAGACGTAGCAAAGATACCGGGCGATTAATCAGTTCTCAAATTCAAGTTCAGTCTTTTAGTGACAGTTTTCCTGCAAGTCATAGGCATTTGATTTAAGCTTACCACATTAATATCAAAACTGGTATTTTCTTTTAAAAATATAATTGTTATGCATTGGAAGGGGAGTACGGCGAGTGTAGCTACAGCCCTATTGGAACAGGAAGGATGGCGATATCGTCATGTGCGCCGCAAAATTCAATAATTCTGGAGAGTTGACGATTAAAAAATAATATGGTATTTAAATAAATTCCATTTTATCATCACTGTTTACTTCGAAAGCCTTATTATTTTATTATTATTATTATTTTTAATGCGGGAGTTGACAGGCATCACAAACAAGACACAACAGAGGTAAACATGACGTCCCAACGGAGGAGGCGAGGTGTGGGTTTTTTAAACTTAGGAAAAATACCTCGCTAACTTTAACGAACGCTTTAACCGTCCTCTTGTTTAGAACGGTTAATCACGAATCCTAAAAAAATATTATTAACTATCACTGTTTACTTAATTCTTTGGAATTTGTTGGTTTTGTTTGTTTGTTTTTTTATTTTTTATTTCCTGAAATGGGGGCATCGCGAAAAAGAGCTGAACTCAAGCGGAGGAAGCGGGCTTTGAGGCCATCAGATGACGTGAGGCTAAAACATTCTCTCGTTGGT
Source organism: Ampullaceana balthica (assembly GCA_944989445.1). Classification (NCBI taxonomy): domain Eukaryota; kingdom Metazoa; phylum Mollusca; class Gastropoda; family Lymnaeidae; genus Ampullaceana; species Ampullaceana balthica. The sequence goes on from CALYLW010000026.1 coordinate 2,080,918, forward strand.
TCTCAAAACATAAGGCTTAAGGCATATAGGGACTTGCGGTTAACCGGTGTTTTTTTTAACGGTTAACTGGTCGTCAAAAACGAGCGGTCTTAACAACCTTAGACTATTAGTCATAGATGCCATATATAATCGGCATCCTTCCGTCTCGTGAGGAGACGATGGTGCACCACCGTTGATTTGGGTTGCATTTCTTCGAGTGGCTGTGCAGTCCTATCCTTGAGTGACAGCTTTTACACACGAATTCTGTGCTACCAAATGTTTTGGCCTTTCCCCTAGCTCTTCTTTCTGTAGCCTCCTCCATCCTATGCTCCTCGGCTACTATGACGCCCTCTTTGACAACTGTGCGCCACGTAGATCGGTCTTCTGCCTTACACTCCCAGTCGCTTGTGCGTATTCTGGCTGCCTTCATGTCCCTTAGGCAGACATCTTTAAATCGCAGACATGGGCGACCTGTCTTCCTTTTTCCCAATGCAAGTTCTCCATATAGCAGATCCTTGGGGATTCGGCCAGGTCTCATTCTTTTAACATGTCCTAGCCATCTCAGGCGTCTTTCACTAAGGATTTAGAACATGCTTTGGGTATTGGCACGCATTAGGACCTCAGTATTAGGCACCTTGTCTTGCCATTTAATGCCTAGGATGCGTTGCAGGCATCTCAAGTGGAAGCTATTAAGCTTGCGCTCTTGGGATGTATAAGTGGTCCATGTCTTGCTCCCGTATAGCAGTGTACTAATGACGCAGGCTCTATAGACACACAGATTTGTTTTCTCTGTTAACTTGGTGTTTTGCCAGATCCGCTTGCTTAATTTAGCCATGTGGCAGCTGCCTTGCCAATTCTACTGTTTATTTCCTCTTCAATGGACAATGTATTGGAGACCTTGGAACCCGAGTAGGTGAAGCTTTCCACAACATCCAAGTTTTCATTTCCGATATTGATGGTAGGAGGAGGTTGTGTGTCTTGGGCCATGATGTTTGTCTTTTTCAAGCTGATTTGCAGACCAAATTCTTTGCAGGCATTGGAGAAGCTTGACACGAGTTGTTGCAAACCAGTTTCTGTGTGTGCTGTTAATGCCGCATCATCCGCAAAGAGTAGCTCACGAATTGTTGTTTTGGTCTTGGCTCGGAGGCGGGCAGTGTTGAAAAGTCCTCCATCAGCTCTGGTGTGTAACCAGATTCCATCACTGATATCCTTGAATGCGTATCGAAGCAGTACAGAGAAGAATATTGCGAACAGTGTAGGTGCAAGTACACAACCTTGTTTAACTCCGCTGCTGACAGAAAAGGCTTCTGATGTAGCTCCATCGAACTGCACTTTGCCCTGCATATTATCATGGAACTGCCTGATGATGGCGAGTAGGTGTGGGGGACAGACGATTTTTATCAGGATTTGGAATACCCCGTTGCGACTGACGAAATCAAAGGCTTTCGTAAGGTCCACAAATGCAATGTATAGTGGCATCTGTTGCTCTCTGCATTTTTCCTGGATCTGCCGTATGGAGAACACCATGTCTATGGTAGACCGACCAGCCCGAAAAGCGCACTGAGATTCTGGATAGACACGGGATGCTAGACTCTGTAAACGTGTTAGTATGACACGGGCGAAGGCCTTTCCTACAATACTAAGGAGTGAAATGCCACGATAGTTATTGCAGTCACTTCTATCCCCCTTGTTTTTATATAGTGTCACTATATTTGCATCCTTTAGGTCTTGGGGGATATAGCCCTGTTCCCAGCAGAGGGACAGAAGCTCGTGCAATGGCTGTAGTAAGGCTGTCTTGCCACTCTTTAGAGCTTCCGGTGGTATGCCATCATTCCCAGGGGCTTTTCCACAAGCTAGGCTGTCAATTACTTTGCTCAGCTCTTCCTGTGTGGGCATGATATCAAGTTCTTCCATGAGTGGCATATCGGGGATGTCATCTAGAGCGGTGCTGGAGACTGTAGTAACTGTTGAGTATAGTTCCAGATAATGCTCAGCCCACCGTTTTAGCTGTCCTGCCTGGTCTTGGATAAGTTCTTCACTTTTGGACTTTAAGGGGGCAACTTTGGACGTCAGAGGGCCAGTTGCTCTTTTGATATTTTCGTACATGGCTTTGGCATTGCCCATGTCTGCAGCTGATTTTATGCTGGAGCAGAGGGTTAGCTAGTTGGTATTGGCACATTGACGGGCAACTTTTTGGGCATGCGACTTTGCTGATTTTAAGGCATGCATCCTGTCGGGTTTGGGCTTTTCCTTGTAGGCCATAAGAGCTTTTCTTTTGGCTTCAGTGACGGGTTTTATCTCGTCCCAATATTCATCAAACCAGTCCGTATTTTTGTGAGATTTCTTGCCAAAGGCATCTATGGCTGATGTATATATTGTGTCTCTGAGATGCGTCCATTTGGAGTCAATGGTGACGCTTGGGGACGTCTTTGAGAGACATTCCTTCACTTTGTCAGTGAATAGCTGCGTTTTCACAGGGTTTTTTTTTATGCAGAAGGTGTTGATGCGTGGACATCCCTTTTTCTTGGTGTCGGCGCTGTGATAGCTGCGGGTGAGTAGGACGTGAGTGCACGCCTGGTGATGATGAGGTCCAGCTGGTGCCATTGGCGCGATCGAGGGTGTCTCCACGATACTTGGTGTATATCCTTGCATTTGAAGAAAGTGTTGGTTACACATAAGCCTTATGAGAAGCACAGTTCCAGACGCCTCTGTCCGTTCTCATTTATCTTTCCTCTTCCAAAGATTCCAAGGCATGTGGGCCAGGCTTCGTGGTCGCGCCCCACTCTAGCATTGAAATCTCCTAGAAGATAGATGGCCTTGTCCTTGGGGATGCTGGCTATTGCCTGGTCTAAAGCTCCATAGAACTGATCCTTCTCTTCCGGTGTTGAACAGAGAGTTGGGGCATACACACTAAGAATGATTGCTGGGCCCGCAGAGTTTTGAGTCTTAGAGTGATGATCCTCTCTGTGTCTGACGACGGGGGTTCAATGGATGGTAGAAGTGTGTTCTTAACCGCCAAACCTACACCCTTCATCTGTAGAAGAAGGTGTAATTTGCCTCTTTTAGTGATCCGTTATCTGGGAGTCTGGTCTCCTGAAGTCATGCTATGTCAATATTTAGCATCTTGTGCTCTCTATCGATTATACCTGTCTTTCCGATTCTACCTGACTTTCATGTGTTGTTCAGGTCTTCTTTTTATGTTTTATTTTGTTTGGTGCAGGGCTTTATGACCCGCTTGTTGAATGGAATCTCCAGGTGGAGATTTGACTGGGGGCTGCCCAGTTTGAGGCGGGCGGTAGTTGTCCAGTGAGACTTTGGTAGTCGGAAGCGGCCCCTGGTACCTAGCTTTGGCTTAGAACCGGTGCTTCCCGTGTTTTGTCGACACCTTGCGGCGACGCTGGAGTGTCCTCTCCAGGGGCGGGTAGTATGCCCATACAGCATGTCCCCCCACTCCACGTCAATGGTGCAACCAAGGGAGCGACTTGGTTGGCTGCCATTGGCGTCGCAGGAATGTACTTATTATGTATAGACCGACTGTAGTTGCTCCATTAGCCTTTCCCGAGTAGCGGGTGTGTCCACAAGGCAGCGAGGTTTGAGAGGTTTGAAGTCGGAGTTTCCTTCTCCTAGATGAACTACCAGCCAAGGTTAACGAGTCGGGGTGCCCAGTGGGAGTAAACTCGCCAGCAGCAGGAATCGAACCCGTGACCGAGTTTTGGGGTCTCGGTACCACTGACACAGCGCACTATCACTTAGACCACCGCGCCACCCAGTCAATTAAATACGAATGTATGCTTAAATATTTTGAGGACTGAAATGCGATATGAATGATTCTCATTCCGTTGAATTAATATCCTTACTGCAGGGGTTCTCAAAATGTATCAGTCCAGGAGTCCCATTACCAGTGATATAACTTTTGCTGACCCCTTGATACAGCCTGCTTTCAAATCCAAATTATGCCCAACATATCAGCAAAAAATCATAGACTCTAAATCTAAACTAAAATCTAAAATTTCCTTACAATCTATTACAAATTAATTTGTCTTCAGTTTTCCAATATTTTGGCAGTATGGTATTGTTTGGGAGAAACGGCTAAAAATCAAAGCTTGATTGACATTAAAAACATTGATAACTTCATCAACTGCTATTTGCAATGATTAAGCTAAATTTTTATCAGATGTGATCATGTATATAAAAAAATAACCTAAACCTGGATTTCTGTATGTTCCTGTAAGTGTACTAATATATTAATGTAATCAATACTTCAATTTATTCAAAATATTAACTACTCTTTTCACAAGAGTGTTATGCACTGTTAGTCACTGGTGCTTGTATCTAAATAAAGGTCACGGCTATCAACAACGACAAATAACAGCTTGTGGCGTTTGCTTCAGGCGATTCTAAGCCTATCGCTCTGTTTACTTATTTTATTGAACTGTTTAGAAATTAACTCAGCATACAAAAATAGAAGTGAAATTTTCTGCAAATTATCTGTGAGATTTACTGATTTTACATTATTTCTTTAAAACTCTACAAACCAGAATGTGGATATAAAGTATTTACAAATTCAGGAAATTCGAGAATCCTTGATTTTTTTTGTATTAAAATATTTTCCAGGTAGAAAAAGACAGTTTTAACCAATAGCTGGTAAGTGGGTAAATTAATTATAAAGTCAACTAATGTAAGGTCACGAAATATCGAACGACAAGACCAGTATTAAGGAAAGATTTCAAAGGATAGAGTTCATTTAGTAAAAGTGTTGTTTTCAATTAAAGGTAAATAATTATTTTACGAAGTCGTTATTACACGTTAAAGAAACATATTTTATCTCTTTGCATCTGTTGCTATTGCTAAAGATAAATGCCTTTTAAAAACATTCAACAAGAACTCATAATATTTAACAGTGAAAGTAATTCAAAGCAATATCGTCCCTTGGTTAATAAATAAATATTAAGTTAATTCACTTTGGGACAGTATATTCTCACCTTAAAAATGAGTTTAAAACTTTAAACCACATTCTTGCATGAAGAAAAAGACTACACATCCAAAAATTAACAAAGACACACTAAAAAAACACGCAACACACTATTGACAGATCATTTTCATTCTCCAAATAATGAGTGAAACGTATGAAAGAAAAGAAAAGAAATTTTTACACACACAACAAAAACAGAAAAAAGTATTTAATTTAAAAAAAATAAGCTAACAAAAATAAATGATTCATGATTTAGAGTACCCTATGAGCTAAAGCATTAAAACAATATTTTGCAATTCTTTTCCAGACTAAAATGACGTTGTCAACTATGGAATTTCTGGGCACAACAGCCTGTCTGTTACTACTGCTGGCTGTCCTCTATTCCTTGTATACCGTAACAAACCGACCTAAGAACTACCCTCCTGCACCAGGGATCGCACTGCCTATCATAGGACACATGTATTTAATGAAGGCGGACACAAGGAAGCAGTTTAAGGAATGGGAAGAAAAATATGGACCGGCTTTCAGTCTCCGACTTGGCACAATGTCATTTGTTGTGTTGAATGGGTATGACATCATCAAGGAGGCTTTAGTCAAGCAGGCCGACAACTTTTCTGGACGCCCAGAAAATGACCTTCTTACGTTAGCTTTACCTGAAGTAAAACTAGGATTAATTAGATCGACTGGAAACCTTTGGAAAGAACAACGAAGAGCTGCTTTGAGCATCCTGAGAAATCTTGGCATGGGGAAGAATATTTTAGTTGAGAGAATAACAGAACAGGTGTCTTGTTTTATTGCAGAACTGGTGGCAAGAAATGGAGAACCAACAGACATTGAAGCATTGACGAATGCTTCTGTTTCTAATGTCATTTGTTCTATGATATTCGGGAAAAGATTTAGTTTGAATGATCCACAATTTCTAAAATTAATGAAATTAAACATTGAAGTAAATGAACTGGTAAATTCAGCAAGGATTTCAAATTTCATGCCTTATCTTAGACATGTTCCATTTGATCCATTTCAAGCCAAAAAATTAATCACAGTAGCAAAGGAGATAATGGCGTTTTCTGATCAGTTGGTAGAAAAAATTAAGCATACCTATGACCCAAGCAATTTGGCTAACTTTATCGTCGCTTACATTGATGAAATGTTGAAGACAAACAAAATCGGAATAACAAACAAATTAAGTGAAGAAAATCTACCCCGATGCATCGATGAACTGTTTAGTGCCGGTTCAGGAACAGTTAGTGCCACGATTTCATGGTGTCTCTTGTACGCATTACATTACCCAGAGAAACAAGAGAAAGTTTACCAAGAAATTATTGATGTAGTAGGACACAACAGAACACCAACATTGGTAGACAAACCAAAGTTGAAATATTTAAATGCTTTCATAATGGAGACACAGCGACTTGCTAGTATTGTACCACTTAATGTTACACATCAATGTACTGCAGACACGACAATCCATGGATATTTTATTCCAAAAGGCACCAACATAATACCAAGTCTTGATTCTGTTCTTCACGAAAAGAAAACCTGGGGAGACCCTCAGAACTTCAGACCTGAAAGGTTTTATGATGACCAAGGCAATCTAAATTACGATGAACATCTTATTCCCTTTTCTATTGGTCGTAGACTATGTCTTGGTGAATCTTTGGCTAAGATGGAACTTTTCTTGTTTATTTCGTCTGTGTTTCAGAGATTCAAATGTCTCCCCAAAGATGCCAACAATATCCCACCACTTAAAGAGGTGTTTGGTATTACAACAACTCCTAAACCATATGAAGTAAGACTGGTTGAGCGTGCATATTAATTTTATGGCGCATTAAACAGAAATTTAGCTTAAACATTTTGATACGTCAAAAGTGGTTTTTTTTAAAGAACATAATTTTAACCGTGCCGTAAGAAAGGCTTAATGGAATCGTCTTTTACTTCTATAAGTGCTTATTTATTACCCTTTATACTTTTTATAAGTCAACACTGGGAAACAGATTAATTTGAGTTATCACTTTAGATTTCCATATAAAATTAATTTCGTTGATTATTTAGATGTCATTTTATTTTAAAGTTAAAGGCTCTTTGAATTTTTCACATAATACAGTGTAATTTATTATTATATATTTTATTTAGCTGTTATTAAGGTAGTAAAATTGTTAAAATTAATGTTATTTGTGTGTATTTTGTTTGTGTGGACATCGACGGGTGGTGTCAACGGGTGAAATAAAATTGCAAGTGAAAGAAAAACAATAACAAACCGTGAATTTGAATTACATATAATTTATAGAGATAAACTAAAATGCATTAATATAATTACGGTACCTGTTATCGATCTGAAATTTTGATACGATGCATTGTTAGGTATGTAACCGTTGAGTTGACACCACCCATCGATTTACGGCGTGCTTTTGTTTACATTTTACGTGTCACGCTGAGCTCGGTCCAAGCGATCGGTGACCAGAACTTTCCCCTCTCCCCCGGCCCCCCACAGGATTATACAGCAAATGGGAGTTAAGGCAGATTCAGTTTGTAAATGTTTGTCGCGTTTGATCATGATCAATACTTTTAATTATGTCTCATATATAAAGGATTTAGAGTCAAAAACTTTGTTTTTACGGGGTTGTTTTATTTTATTAAATCCCTTATATTAACTTCACCGCCGTCTCGTTCTTCGTCGGGTGGAAAAACAAAATTAAAAAATGACACACTTTCCGTGATGCCATCGAGCTGAAATTTCGCACATAGACTCGTGTCACCTAACAATGCATCGTATCAAAAAGTTTTTATTATATTCCAACGCGACAAACATTTACAGCTTGAAACTGAATGAAATACCCCTTGTTAAAACATGAGATGTGGACATCGATGGCTGGCGTGAAGTCAAGTGACCCGTAAAGTGTAAACAATAGCGACTGCTACATATAGTTTTATATAGATAAACTAAAAATGCAATAATTTAATTACGGTACGTTCGATCGATCTGAAATTTTGACACGATGCATTGTTAGGTGACACAAGTCTATGTTCCAAATTTCAGATCGTTTGCATTACGGGAAGTGGGTAATTTTTTTACTTTTGTTTTTCCACCCGACGACGAACGACAGAGAGAGACGACGGTGAAGTTAATATAAGGGATTTAAAAATATATATTTCCGATCTGTAAATGTTTATGCTAGTCTGTCGCATGGTGCGCATTATATTAAACATGTTTTAGGAGACATAAATAAAATTTGGATTTTTGAATTGTCACGCGATGCGTATTATAATGGAGATACTTTTAGTTATGTCTCGTATGTGCTTCACAATGAAGTCCATGAAATTAAACCATTTAGCAGTAACTAGTAACCAGCATCTGACAGAATTTTCTTCGATCCACAAATGCTAGCAGATTAAATTAAACTTGCTGGATCAAAAGCTTCTCAGCAGAATCATAACAATTTTTGTTATAATTTTTTATTCTTTTTATAGTTTGTCTCTATTTATAAGTTTTACAAATTTATATGTTTGTTAATTCTGTAACTGAAATTTATTCAACATACGGTTAGGTTAAAAGAACTGAAATGTTTAAATCACCCAATGCGTACAATTTTTTTTTAAAATCTTAAAAGGGATTTTACTATTTATTGCAATTGGGCTCGTGACCAGCAGTGCTTCAATTACTATTTTTAAAATAATATTATAAATCATAGCTACCTTCACAAATTATAATTCACCTTCGACAAAAATATGGTAAAAAGATTAGATTTCTTTATTTCAACAGTTCTTCGTCTGGACAGTTCTTCGTCTGGAGCAGTTCTTCGTCTGGACAGTTCTTCGTCTGGACAGTTCTTCGTCTGGACAGTTGTTCGTCTGGAGCAGTTCTTCGTCTGGAGCAGTTCTTCGTCTGGAGCAGTTCTTCGTCTGGACAGTTCTTCGTCTGGACAGTTCTTCTTCTGGAACAGTTCTTCGTCTGGACAGTTCTTCGTCTGGACAGTTCTTCATCTAGACAATTCTTTGTCTGGACAGTTCTTGTCTGGACAGTTCTTCTTCTGGACAGTTTTTCGTCTGGACAGTTCTTCGTCTGGACAGTTCTTCGTCTGGACAGTTCTTCGTCTGGACAGTTGTTCGTCTGGAGCAGTTCTTCGTCTGGAGCAGTTCTTCGTCTGGAGCAGTTCTTCGTCTGGACAGTTCTTCGTCTGGACAGTTCTTCTTCTGGAACAGTTCTTCGTCTGGACAGTTCTTCGTCTGGACAGTTCTTCATCTAGACAATTCTTTGTCTGGACAGTTCTTGTCTGGACAGTTCTTCTTCTGGACAGTTTTTCGTCTGGACAGTTCTTCGTCTGGACAGTTCTTCGTCTGGACAGTTCTTCGTCTTGACAGTTCTTCGTCTTGACAGTTCTTCGTCTGGACAGTTCTCCGTCTGGAGCAGTTCTTCGTCTGGACAGTTCTTCGTCTGAAGCAGTTCTTCGTCTGGACAGTTCTTCGTCTGGACAGTTCTTCGTCTAGACAGTTCTTTGTCTGGACAGTTCTTCGTCTTGACAGTTCTTCGTCTTGACAGTTCTTCGTCTGGACAGTTCTTCGTCTGGAGCAGTTCTTCGTCTGGACAGTTCTTCGTCTGGAACAGTTCTTCGTCTGGACAGTTCTTCGTCTGGACAGTTCTTCGTCTGGACAGTTCTTCGTCTAGACAGTTCTTTGTCTGGACAGTTCTTCGTCTTGACAGTTCTTCGTCTGGACAGTTTTTCATCTGGACAGTTCTTCGTCTGGACAGTTCTTCGTCTGGAAAGGTCTTCGTCTTGACAGTTCTTCGTCTTGACAGTTCTTCGTCTGGACAGTTCTTCGTCTGGAGCAGTTCTTCGTCTGGACAGTTCTTCGTCTGGACAGTTCTTCGTCTGGACAGTTCTTCGTCTGGAGCATTTCTTCATCTGGACAGTTCTTCGTCTGGACAGTTCTTCGTCTGGAGCAGTTCTTCGTCTGGACAGTTCTTCGTCTGGAGAGTTCTTCGTCTGGACTGTTCTTCGTCTGGAACAGTTCTTCGTCTGGACAGTTCTTCGTCTGGACAGTTCTTCGTCTGGACAGTTCTTCGTCTGGACAGTATTTCGTCTGGACAGTTCTTCGTCTTGACAGTTCTTCGTCTTGACAGTTCTTCGTCTTGACAGTTCTTCGTCTGGACAGTTCTTCGTCTGGAGCAGTTCTTCGTCTGGACAGTTCTTCGACTGGAGCAGTTCTTCGTCTGGACAGTTCTTCGTCTGGAGCAGTTCTTCGTCTGGACAGTTATTCGTCTGGACAGTTCTTCGTCTGGACAGTTCTTCGTCTGGACAGTTCTTCGTCTGGAGCAGTTCTTCGTCTGGACAGTTCTTCGTCTGGACAGTCAGTTCTTCGTCTGGACAGTTCTTCGTCTGGACAGTTCTTCGTCTGGAGCAGTTCTTCGTCTGGACAGTTCTTCGTCTGGACAGTTCTTCGTCTGGAAAGTTCTTCGTCTGGAGTAGTTGCATTTTGACCATTTGTCTCAATCAATAATAATTTCCTATTACATTTAGTGGGCCAAATCGTTGAAATTTGACTAATAGACCAAAATCACACATTAATGTAGGCCAAAATAACAGTGGGTAGGTCAGCGATCCATGTTACTAATAGACCAAAAGCACACATCACTGTACACCACAATATCAGGTGGGAGGTAAGTCATCCATGTGACCAACTGACCTGAATCCACACATGTTCCTATAATCGTATCTCCATCCTCCCTACTCCTGTCGCCACACCTGTCTTGTCCATCTTCTCTGCCTTACTCTCAATCTACGCGTGCCAGTGTCACCATGTGTTTTTCAAGCGATGCATAAGTTCTATCTCATAAATATTCATCAGCTTTAAGCAATGCAAGGTAGTAAATAATTATATTGATCCATTGCAAACACGTCAGAGATGAATAATTGCGTTAAAATCTAATGTTTGTGTTTTCAACTATTTAAGTGTTCTTTTAATGCAATATTATAGGTAATTTAGACTTTTAATGAAATGATAGGTAAGCTAGACTTTTAATGTAATGATATATAAGTTAGACTTTTATTGTAATGATAGGTAAGTTAGCTTTTTAATGTAATGATAGGTAAGTTAGACTTTAACGATAGGTAAATAACACTTTTAATGTAATGATAGGTAAGTTAGACTTTCAATGTAATGATAGGTAAGTTAGACTTCAAATTAATTTGTGAAGACAAAGCAAGCAGCCCCCTCCTATTTGAAGCTCTCGTAATCTCCTAAATCTAATCCCACCTTCTCTCCCCGCTTCAGCACATATTGTGGAATATTTGAGTCACAGGTGCTAAGTAAAAATAGGTCATAGTTTACTTTAACAAGCAAGGTCGACTTGTGACTTTGATAACAGAAACACGATAGCATTCAAGTTCCAAGCAAATGGAAGTAATTTTCTTTTTGTACAATATCATATTTCAAAGGTTTTTTTTTAAAAAGTAAATTGAAACATAAGTAAACACTTTCACCCTAAGCCCTGTTACAATGGTGTGTTAGATATATAAAAAAAACATTTCCTAAATGATTAGGATACTTATCTAAAATGAGAATTTTTGAGAATCCCTGTTACATTTGATATGTCAACACATTAGAACTTTTGTACTGTTTACCCAGAGAAGTGTTGAATTCAAGATGTGTTAGGGACAATTGAACTCGAAGTGACCAATATAACTAAGGAATATTCAAATTTAGTAACAGTTTGAGGCAAGTATTGTCACGAGAGTACATTAATGTTACAAACATATTCTCACGAGAGTACAGTGATGTTACAAACATATTCTCACGAGAGTACAGTGATCTTACAAACATATTCTCACGCCAGTACAGTGATGTTACAAACATATTCTCACGAGAGTACAGTGATGTTACAAACATATTCTCACAAGAGTGCAGTGATGTTATAACATATTCTCACGAGAGTACAGTGATCTTACAAACATATTCTCACGAGAGTACAGTGATGTTACAAACATATTCTCACGAGAGCACAGTGATGTTACAAACATATTCTCACGAGAGTACAGTGATGTTACAAACATACTCTCACGAGAGTACAGTGATGTTACAAACATATTCTCGCGAGAGTACAATGTTTTACAAACATAATTTCCCTATGAATTAATGAGTAACAATTTCATTCTTATTTTCAAGTCAAAAGTTCGTGTGTTTTTGACGAGGTGTCGTTAGACAGTAGATATTGCGCTCAGTATTACCACAAAAAAACCTAAATAATTCTAGAATTATTCTACCCCATGTTAAGCCAATGAAGTGATCATTCATCATTTGAAAAAAATATTGTAAAGAGACTAACGTCTTTATTTCAACATTTCTTAAATTGAAGTAGTTGGTATTTTCAAACATTTTCTGCATCAAAAGCACAAATTAACCTTCAAAGCATTTAAAAATAATCAAATTTTCTTATAAAATGTTAATGTCGTGTAATGAGTTATCTTCCTTGGGAGACGAGAACCTCTGATGCACTTGATACTGAAAATGAGGAAGATGATCGTGCCTGCAAATGAAATATTTTGGTATTGCTTCGATCTCAAAAGAAAGGAAATTCTGCACTATGATCCCACTTTTACCTCACTCAGTAGGATGCCGTCACATAAGAAGATCATATTCTGGGTTGAATCCCTTTCGACAACACGATCCATAGTTCGATGGGATCACATATCCCAGAATGACCCCATTGAATTATAAGGTCCCACTCCGTTTTGAATCCCTTTTCCCGAAATGGTTTCGATTACTCGTAAAATCAGCTGCCATGGTGCAGGGACGATCCTAATTAAATTCATAGTTTGAAAAATAATAAGATAACATTTGAAAAAGTGTTCCGATTACAATTTTTTTGAAAAATAATTTAGTTTTAGAAAAAGATTTAACTTAAAGAATTTTCCAGAACATCACAGAATAAAATGGATTTTACAATTATTTTTCATTAATTTACATTTAGAAACAACTTTGCATCAACAAACGCCATGGCTACGAATCAATATACATAATTCCCATTGTCTGAATGTATGTATGTAATTTTAATGCTGTTAGGTGACGATGCGATCGATTTTGTTTTATTCTCTTGATGGGGTTTTTTCGGGCTTACCAATTAAATTCCTTTTCGCCTTTATTATAAAAGCTTGAGCTTATATTTTAATACAAGGCGTGCATCGGAAAGCGCTCAAAAAAGTGTGCAGAATAATTATAAATTAAAGATGCGCTGTAAAAAAAAATTTTTTATATGACGTACGATAAGTTACTATTGATTTCAGTTGTCTGTATGGATTTAGTGCTTTTAGGTGGCGCTGCGATCGATTTTGTTTTATAGTGCTGTTTGAACCAAAAAAGATTCCGTCATTTTTGGTGGGTTATCTCTAGTATTAACATAATTGCAATTTATGTGTATCACATTGTTGTTCTTAAAGCTATTTTAAGGTAATTTTACAAAGCTTAAATAAGGCTAATAAAATAGGGGCCCCCCAGCCCAATAAGGAGTGTATTTAGAGTATTATTCCATATAGTTATTTAAAACGTGTCATAAAAATGGTAGTTTACCAAGATGGTTTATATCGATTTATCCAGCCGGTTGCCCATGTTTAAAAATAATATGTATGTCGCTTATTTTAGAAAACAATAAATCTAACTGTGCATGGGCCTAAACGGCAAATGTTAAGTTAAAAACCTTGTAGATTTTATTCTAAATCATAATGAATTTATGTGATAATATGTGTGAAGATCGTGTAAAATCTATTGGAATAAAGTCTTAAGCATTTACAGAAAAATGATTTGGGGCCCCTTGCCCCGAAGGAGTTTACCTTAGGAATTTTATGCCATGTAGTATTTTAGTATGAGCAATCAAGTTTTATTTCAAAATCCATCTATTTACCTGGCATCCTATGTTTAAAATAATTTATAAATATCTCGCGTAAAGAAAAAAATCAATAATGTAGGTCTTCCTAAATAAAATGTTACGCCAGAAACCTGCGCGAAAATGTACTCGGATGTTGTGGTATGGTAATGAATAAAGAACAGAAAATATAAGCAAACCCCTTTTCGAACTAAACTCTACTATAATAAATTGAAAAAAATTAATTTAGACATCAGTTAAATGGTTGGGAAAGATTTTTTCCCAACCATTTAACATCAGTTAAATGGTTGGGAAAGATTTTGGTAAATCTTTCCCAACCATTTAACTGATGTGTAAATTAATTTTTTTCAATTTATTATAGTAGTAGAGTTTAGTTCGACTACTATAATAAATTGAAAAAAAAATTAATTTACACATCAGTTAAATGGTTGGGAAAGATTTACCAAATTAAGATATTTTAAGATTCCCCGGTTTATTAATTTTATAAAACAAATGATTATATTTGTGTTAAGTATTTAAAAATGGCTAAATTTTTATTTCCTGGAAGGAAATCAATAATTTTTCTTTTATTAAGCGAAAACTAAGTCGAATGATACGAAGCTCAAAAATATTGAAAGTTATGGCCAGTAATAAAGCAGAAAAGTAAGGTAACTTTCAGTGAAGTTTACTCAAGGGTTACATGTAACAATATTTAATTACCCGTAAGCGTTTCCTTTACATTATTTACATAATTAACAAATCCTGTGTTCAAGCACAAGAAGGATTTCATTGTCAAACAAGATGGATTGCAAGGGTACCGCTTCTCAATATCCTTACAGAAACAACTGCGTTTAATGCTCCTGTGTCCAACGTTCCATCCAAGATTCTTTAGTCTTTGAGCAAAATTACAAAATCGTTTGAAAAGTTGGCTGCATCAATTTTTGTCCGAAATTTTGCACCCCACAATCACAGATTCTATAGATTCCTAATGAAAATTTGCTGCGTGGTAACTCTAAAATGCTGCGCAAAATCGGTCAGATATCTGCACGACCACGCAGCTGTGCAGCCTAAATACAACATTGCCTGCGTCTTAAGTGCTAAAATACTGAAACATTTCAATAAAATAAAAATATTGCCACCATGCAATACTTTCTTTGCACCTGTTCCTATCGCCATATCAATTAGAAGAAGAAATATAACAATTCAGCATGTACTCATTCGATTTATTTCTAATTTTCAGCAGCGAAAATAATAATTATTTTTCTTAACATATAGTCCAAAACCACGCAAGTAAATACTAATTTAACTCTTATAAAAGACATTCCTATTTATATATCTCTTACATTATAAAAAAGAGTTTTAAAAATACACCATCTCCGCGCGATCACAACACAACTCAACACACATCATGCACAAACACTCAAAATCTTACTCCCACACTTCACACTTTTATGAATCCTCTAAACCAGAGCTTCTTAACGCGGGGAGTACGCTCCGCGGTGGTGCATATGGTTTTTAAGGGAGTTGGCGAAATTCGATTTTTAATTCTTAAAAGCTAGGTGGTATAATGTATGCACAACAAGTTAATGCGCAAAACTATAAACTATTAAAAGGCAGAAGCTAGATAGAAGTTAATTACTGTATTACACAAATTAACCTTCTCCGGTGGTTCTGTGGTAATAGTACTTGAACTTGAACTATCCCTTGGGTCTTTGGGGCACCATCGTGAACTGCTCACTAACACACGCCATTTGTCCCGGTCCTGTGCTGCCCTTTGAGAGTCGCTGAATGACAGGCCGGTCCACTCTTTGATAACGTCCTCCCATCTCTTCTTTTTTCTGCCTCTTTTCCTGCCTTCCTGGACTGTGCCTTGCAATATAGTTTTTGCGAGACCTCCTGTTCTTTTTACGTGTCCGTACCATCGTAATTTCCTCTTCTTAATTGATGTGAGTAGGTCCTCGTAGGGGCCAATGACAGTACTTATTGTGTTGCGGACCGCTTCGTCTATGATGTGCGCTGTGTAGGAGATGTTCAATATATTTCTGAAACATCTCAACTCTAGCGCATTGATTCTTCTTTGGAGGTGTGCATAGAGCATACAAGCCTCACAACCATACAAAAAGACCGACATCGCCAGAGAGCGCATTAGCCGGATCTTTGATCTCAGGGAGAGCTTTTTACTTTGCCAGATGTGCTTTAATTTCCTCAATGCTGCCATTGTTTTGGCTACTCTGGCAAGAATTTCTGGCTTTGAGCCTTCGTCGGATATTATGGTCC
The DNA here is from genome assembly GCA_944989445.1 of Ampullaceana balthica. NCBI lineage: Eukaryota > Metazoa > Mollusca > Gastropoda > Lymnaeidae > Ampullaceana > Ampullaceana balthica. The sequence continues at coordinate 2,097,000 of CALYLW010000026.1, forward strand.
CTAGATATTTGAAGGTGGAGAGTTCTTCGAGTTTTTGCCCGTTTATCCGAATCTCACTTGTGAATTTACTATTTGCCATGACCTTGGTCTTTTCTACATTGATTTCCATGCTGTACGCCTTTGCTGTTTTCTCTAGCTTTGACAGGAATTCTTTTAGTTCGTCCACGCTACCAGCTAGGCCGTCAATGTCATCGACGAAGCGTAGGTTGGTTATACTTCTCCCTCCGATGCTGACTGTTCCGACATAGTCTTCTAGCACACCTGTCATGATCCTTTCAAAGAAAGAGATTGAAGAGGATGGGGGAAAGTAGATATCCTTGTCTGACACCAACAGTGGTCTTGAACCAATCTCCCAGCTTGCTGTTGAAGAGTACTGCGCTGGTTGCTCTGTTGTAAAGGTTCTTGATCACCTCAATGAGGTTTGCATTTATGTTGAATTTGTGCATAGTTGCCCACAGTGCCGCATGCCACACTCTATCGAACGCTTTTTTAAAGTCTATAAAGACATGATAGAGGTCACTCTGGTGTTGAGGATGTTTTTTCACAGAGAACTCGCATGTTAAAGATTTGCTCCGTTGTGCTTCTTCCTGCTCTGAAGCCCGCCTGCTCTTCTGAAATGATTTGCTCTGCTTGTGGTTTTAGTCTGTTCAGTATGATCTTAAGCACGACTTTGCTGGGGTGACTAATCAGGCTGATTGTACGGTAGTTCTGACACATCTGTAGATTATCCTTTTTTGGGATCGTGATAACCAGCGATTGCGTCCAGGGGGTTGGCCATTTTCCTGTCTGCCAGATCTTGTTGCACATGTTAGTTAGGATGTTTATTACGGGGTCACCTTATGCTTGAATCAGTTTGCCTCGAATGTTGTCCGCTCCAGCTGATTTCCCCTTCTTCAATTTTTGTACAGCCAGCTCCACCACGTCACGGAGAATAGAATGCATGTCTGTGTTAGTTGACTTTGGGCAGTGGAGCACTGACGCATCGACTTTAGAGTCTTCATTGTACAGCTCAGAACAGTATTCGGTCCATCTTCTGATAATTTCTTTTTCTTCTATGATACATTTTGCGGATTTATTCTTGTATGGTTGAGATACGACCTTGTTTGGTGGATGTCAAGTCCTTAACAATTTTGTAAGCCTTTCTTGAATTGTTTCTTAGTAGATTTTCATCGATGTCAGAGCATTGTTGTTCTATCCATTCCTTTTTTGCTTTTACCATATATTTCCTGATCTTTTTATTGATTTCTCTGTGTCTGGGTGCTCCTTCTGCAGTATTCTTTATGCTCTTAAGTTTTCTTTGTCTTCTTCGTCCTTGAGCAATGTGTCGCATTTATGAGGCACATTTAAAAGGCAAACATGGTTCACATGCAAATTCAAAGCTGAATTTTGTTTCAATCTTTAAAAGTTACAATTCAATAATTCTAATATAAAGAATTTGTCCACTGCACAAACTACTACAGTCAGTCGTACTCTTGAGGCAAGTAATGAAATTAGTTTACTCTTTGCTCAAACCTGGAAAAATCATACTGTGGGCGAACACTTAATTATACCATCAATATCAGCATTTCTTAAGATAGATCTGGGCAAGCATGACTCATATTTTAAAGACATGCTACTCGGGAATGACATTGTTAAAAGAAGTTTCTATGAAATTAGGGATGATGTTGAAGCATAGGTTGTGGAAGAGCTGAAATCAAGAAATTTTTCACTACAGATGTACGAATCCATTGCCAAAAGCAATGAGGCATTGTGATAAACTTATGTAAAATATTTTGACAAAGATAAATTAAGTTTTGAAGAAATGTTATTTTGCAGATCTTTAGACGCCACCGCAACTGCACATGTTATACACACTGTACTAAAATCTTACTCACGTTTAAATCAAATACCCATAGAAAACAACATTGTGGGCAGCTGATGGAACTCCTGTTATGATTGGCAAAAGAAATGTCTTTTTAAGAATGATGAAAGATTAGAGACCACAATTATTTGCCGTGCACTACGTTATACATAGAGAAAATGTATTGTCAACAAAATATTCGCCTTTACTTAGTGAGGCACTGAAATCAGTTATAAGTGCGTCAATTCAATTTAAGCTATTGCTAAATTAGAGCGTCTTGTCATATTTTATTTTGTTGAAAAGATAACAATGTTACCCATGTGAGGCGTGGGATTCACGTAGAATTAAAGTGACTGCTGTCTAAGGGAAATATAGTAAAGAGTTACATTACTATTTGATTATCTTACTAACCTTTGGTGATAAGCCTGAAATAACTTGCAAACTGCTGATGGAAAAGCATACCTAACAACAAATTTCTTTCAAATCTGTATAAGCAATGTCATAGGTTAAAGATATATGAATAGACAAAAGCTTCAGAGAGAATTTCTGACTGAAAAAACATTTTAATTTTTCATCGGGGCTGACGCAGCCAGTGCTAGTAAATCTTTGTGATATTCTAATGCAATACCCATAAAATCTCAGTTATTAACAGAATGATGAGTCAGTTAAAGTCTTATTCGACATGAAGGGAGTGACAAAATGGCTTCTTGAAGAGACAGTGGTTAAATACACCAAATAAATTGACATTGCAAGAAAATTCTTAAAATCATTTTTATCTTCAATTTGGCTAAGGGACTTATGTGATTTGCTAATGAAAAGAAGAAATTCAATAGATATCAACAAACGTGGGAATTTCGACCCTGAATCTGTAACTAATTTTGTGCCTTATGTAAAAATCTCTTTGCAGCAGGAATCAAGCACAAGGGTTTCACTAACCTTTTTGGGATGTATCCTATTTTTCTAACATGCATTCCATCCCTACTTTAAGTTTATTCTATGTGCTTGAATAAAATAAAATAAAATTTTCTCCTTTTGATTACCTGACAATTTTACTTATTCTGTTCATGTTATTTAAAAAGGGACTACAATTTTAATTTTTATAAAAAATACGTTAACAAAGCGTGTAGTGTAGCGTAACTGGTTGAGGACAGATCAATTTTAATGTGGTGGTCTCATTCGTTTAAATTCTTGGAAACTAGAGTTGATAATTAATATCAGATAGGACTATAAGATATTTAAAAGCGACTCGGTGTGGCATGCTCAAAAGGAAGATTGAAAAACACTGGTCTAAGAATCTAAACCGATTATCTTCACTCCAAAAAAGGTTGAATAAACAACCCGTAAAAACAAAGGTTTTTTTTACTATAAATCCCTTATATATGGGTCATAAATAAAACTATTGATTATGTTCAATATAATCGAACCGCGCGACAGACTACCATCAACATTTATAGATCGGGAAAATATTAGAAAAGTATGTCCATTATTATACGCACCGCACGACAGACTAGCATAAACATTTACATGTGTAGCCCAGTGGTGGCTACGTTATTAAAACAATTAAGTCCAAGTCACTGATTGTTAAGGTTATCAAACAGGTTCATTAAATCAAGACACAGAATACACAGTTGTTAAGTCACGTCTCTCTCTCTCTCTCTCTCTCTCTCTCTCTACGCTACCTCTACGCACTCCCTCTCTCACAGACCAGTCGCTCTCATGACCCCTGTGACATCCAGGGCTGGAGTGCACCTCCAGTAACCCGTGGAGGTCAACTATAGCAGACGGCTACACATGCTACAAAGAGATAAACCAAAAATTCATTAATTTAATTACGGTACATTCGATCGATCTGAAATTTGGATACACAGCATTTTCAGGTGACACAAGTCTACGTGCAAAATTTCAGCTCGTTAGGAATTCGGGAAGTTGGTCATTTTTTACTTTTGTTTTTCCACAGGACAACGACAGACAGAGAGAAAGAGAGACAGAGAGACAGGACGGTGAAGTAAATATAAGGAATTTAAAAAATAGTAGATTTGGACACTTCCTGTTTGTGTTTTTGTTATTTGTTTTGTGTACGGCGACCATGTCCACGATTTTGTATCCCCCACTTGAATGGATTTTCAATAAAAGGGTTTCTCCGATGATTAATTTTATCTCTTGTGTTTATTTGCTCCTTCAGAAAAGTCTGTTACTTAAATGTATTGCTTGTTCTCACACAACATTTGTGATTCTTTTATTCTGAATGAAAAGTGTGAATTAAAGCAAAGGGGAAAATGTACATACAACAGAACAATCATGATATATGCGAACCAACATGTTCATCAAATTAAAATTTTATAATTTATTCACACAAATCGTTTGTGTGTTGTATTCTGTATGAAATATTTAGATAGAAATAAAACAACCCCATAAAAACAAAGTTTTTTTTACTATAAATCCCTTATATATGAGACATAGGTAAATATGTGACATTCTTATTGGAGGGCTGAGTCACTTAGACTCTTATAGCCCGGCCTACAATACAAACGGTAAGCCTCAATATTAGGGCATCGCCATGGAGATATTCCTCCACAGTGCGTGGGCTGTCTGATCTGTCCGTGTCCCCAATCACCACAGAGCATTCGGTCAGCAGATGTGCCACTGTCTCCTCGGACATACCACATAAACGGCAGCCGGGTTCCCTGTTCCTATCGAGCCTATTCAAGTAGCTGTTTGTTGGACAATGTCCAGTCCGCATTTGCGTAATGAGGGACTAGCAGCTACGAGGCAGCTCCCACCATGGATCTCGCTTGCGCGGTCGCGGCATTTTGTTGTAAAGCACCCTTGCCATGTTACTATTTTCCCAGCCTACAAGCCAACTTTCCATAAAGCAGGTTTTTAGCCACAGTTTGACTCCCAACTGAGTCATTGGGCGATCGATTTGGGGCTGGGCAGCGCCATGTTGCGCCAGCAGGTTTGCCCTTTCCTGCTATGGTACTTTTGCGTGGCCTGTTTTGTACTGTAGGACGACCATGCCCCCGCGAGATCTAATTTTGTCCACGATCTCCAGTATAGCATTGACAGTTTTCGTCTCCAATTAGCTCCGACCCAGAGATTCCAGGGAGGATCTTGAGTCGGTGAAGACTACGAATGTTGGAAAACTCTTTCTTCTACATAGGCGTTGGCGCACTTCCTTCACACCCCTGTGAATTGCTTTTAGCTCAGCATCCCCACTCGAGGCCAGTTTTCCACCTAGCCCAGACAGCTCAGCTGCTGCTGGTCCCCCTGCGGGGTATTCAATCATTGCACCGTACCCGCTTCGTCCATCTTACTACGCCAGTTCCATATACATTTATAGTTCTCAGCGCTTCTTCGTGCTGAAACTCTACTTGACTATTTTTCCTCACCGCGGCATTTGCCAGTGTCAAACGTAGATCGGGCGGAGAGAAGCACTAGTGAGGTCCCCTCACCGGGACCATGGACATTTTCCACCTGCTTTTGTGTTAATTGACTGAAACCTCAAGCTCGTTGACCACATCCATAAAAGAGGGTCGTTTCAGTTGCGAGCGTTTTACCCACCTGTCTTGTATCTGAAAATAGGGTTCGCTGCTGTCCATTCTACGGTATCTTTCCACCGTAGTTAATATTAGCTTCTCTCGCCATACTTTGAGCTGTTCTACGTTTGTCAAGATTTCTACCGCGGCGTTGGGTCTGGTACGTATCGCCCCACAAACCAGTCTTAGAGCTTGGTTTTGGACTCTGTCCAGGTCTTCGAGCAATGTTCTGCTCGCAAAAGCCTGGACGGGGAGGCTGTACTCAATGGCGCTTCTCACTTTGCTGACGTAAAGAGTTCTCAGCGTTCTTGCGTCAGCGCCCCAATTAGTGCTAGTCAGTTTTTTTCACCAGGGACAATTGAGCAGTGGTTTTCGCTCGCAATTCACGTATATGATTGTGCATCTGGAGTTTTTGGTCCAGTCGCACGCCCAAATACGTTGGTTCCTTGTCCCATTTCAGCCTTTTCCCGCAGATGTTAAGCAAAACATCGTGTTAAGTGCATTCCTTCCATTCGTGAAAATGGAGTGGACGATTTTTTCTGTGTTCACTATAAGTTTCCATTTTTTGGCATATGCTTAAGCCTGTCAAATATAATTTTACTACGCGGGTACCCGTTGCCGTGAGATTACCCGGGTAGTAAAATTCCGCCCGGGTACCCGTGAAAATGTGGCTTCAATGTCTTTATTAACCGAACTTCGGCTGTGACACTAACATTGCTTTGAAATATGCTGATATTGGGCTACCGATTGATACCAATTATCTATCCCATCTCCCCCATCCACGCCTATACTATAAAACAGAACCCTTTCCATTCGCTTGTGTTTCTTGTGTTCGTTAACACATGTTGGCCTAGAAAAAATGATGTTAATAATGCGTACATGGTTGTCAGTTTTTAAGGTCAATAAATTAAATAGTTACTAACAGTGTAAGAAGGGTACCGGCAAGTCATAAATGACTTTATGCACCTAGGGGAGGAGGGGGCCACTCATTTGTGACGAGTGGGAGGGATGTGTTTAAGAATAAATTTGACGTCATATCAAAAGGCGCAACTTTAAATAAAAGTTCCACTGAAGTATTTGATTGCTTTCAATTTATTTAATGATGTTTTACATGGATTTTAGCGTGTAGCGATTTTTAGAGCTCAACTTCACATTAAATACATAATTAAATGACAATAAAGTTATTTGACACATGCTCATTTTCAAACAGGAAGTACGGCTTTTATTTGTGACGTCATATTGGAGGGGGCTCTAAGTTTGTGTGACAACCTGTAACCGATAACAAATCGGACAAAATCGCTTGACGTCATTTATGTACAGCCCCTAAGACGTCGGCCGTGAAGCTACTGTGTGAAATGAGGTGCATGGAAGGTGGCTAGGTAGCAATGTATAGCGGTCATGATGGGGAAAATTATGCGATGTTTCGATCGGGTAACCCGGGTACCCGTTCGAAATTTGGACGGGTACCCGGGCAGCATTTTTCAACAATATTGACAGCCCTATCATATGCTTCGATTTTATCGAGGTCGTGCTGTAGTCTATACTGCAAATTCGCTACGACTTTACCGGACGTCAAGACAACCAAGTCGTCTGCGAACATCGCGCTCTGGCACTCGATAGACGTTTGAATGTCGCTAACATATGCTAGGAACAGCGTACAGCTCAAGGCAGACCCTTGCGGGAGTCCGTCTTCGAGCCGCGCTTCCCTGGATATAGATTCCCCCTGCGGGTTCTGATCGTTCTATTCTCCAAGAACACTTTTATACAGGCTTGCATTTTCGCTGTTATTCCCAATTGCTGGAGCTTATACATAAGTCCAGTACGCCAGACCTTGTCGAAGGCCTGTTTTAGATCGAAAAAACACAACCAATGTAAGGTTTCACAGCGGTAGCTCATTATTGATAGTTCGCACAATTCATACTACCTGCTAGGTGGGGGCCATTACTTTGCCTCCTGGCCTCCTTCCTCATCCGGTTTATGGTCTCTCAGGCCTTCCGATTTAATGGGGGAAGTGCTTATTCAACGCACGAGCACGCTTTTTTTCGCCTGCCTTCTTTCCCCCATCTATCTCTAATGGGGCTGGTTTTTTTTACTTTTCCCATGCCAGATAGTGCATTAACTAACCGCCAGACCTTTCTGCCGTCGAGATCGAGGTTTTCAAACGTACCAACCCATTTGGCCTTTTTTGCTTTCTGGAACGCATCTCGTACTTCGGTTAATTTATTGTACGCGCTACGAGCTTCGGGCGTCTTCAATTTCGCAGCCTTTTTCCGAGCCTTCACTCTTAGCTTCACAAGTTCCTTCTGGCTCTTATTCCAGTAAGGCCTGAATTTCTGTTTTCCATTCGTCCTCGGTATTGATTTTCATGCGGCGCCGAGGATCGCGCTGCACAGTTTCTCATAAACCACATTGACGTCGTCCACCTCGACGTCTAGTGGTAGTAATAAAATGTGAGACTCGCTCATATATCGGTCCTAGTTTGCCTTCCGGAGCACCCATTGTCGCTGCTCGCACCGTGCCTTTTTAGTCTTGACCTTAAACCTCATCAAGATTGGTAAATGGTCACTTCCTATTTCTGCTAAGACTTCCAGACTGTGTTGGGACACTAGGTCCGCTGATATTAGAGATAAGTCTGGCCGGGATTCGGTGCTATGTCCCGTTTGCAGTAAAGTAGGGGGCTCTCTGCACTTTTTAACCGGATGAGGTTTGTACTGAGTGCAACTTCCTCAATATAGCGACCAGTCGTGCGATTGGGCATTGAAATCGCCTGCTATGATTCTCCTGTCAAATTGTGTCTCAGTACCAATTGGCAGGGTTATCGGGTTCCTGGGCCGGTTGTACACATTGGTGATAACGTAGGCCTTATTGCCTTTGTGGACCTTAATTGTGATGGTATCGGTATTGTTGAGACACTTTATTTCAAGCACTTCTATTGCAAGGTCGTCTCGCACCGCTGTGGCGATCCATCGACACGTACTGCCACACTTACAGTGATAGGGAGAATAACCTGTAAGTTGGAACGGCTTCCCTTTCAGGAGCGATTCCTGGAAGAGTGCTACGTCCACATCTCGTTGATGGAGTAGCTTGAGGACTTCCGGTTGTTTTGGACGGATGCCACACACATTCAATTGTAGGACTTTAAGAGTACGTGTGAGCTGGCTCTTAGCAGCTATGCATGCACGGTCAGTGTGCGTTACAACTCGTGCCATCCTGTCGTTCGTCACCGGCACAAGAGGAGGAGCAATGGCCGACACTCGAGACGCCCCACTCCGAAGCGTCTTTTGGGGGTGGTTTAGAAGGACAGCGCCACGTCCTGCGGATGAATTTCTATTGTAAACCATATGAGAGGGGGTTGAACAGATGTTTTCATTCCATTGAGGGTGTAGCAATGCATCGTACCAAAATTTCAGATCGATCGAACGTACCGTAATTAAATTAATGCATTTTTAGTTTATCTATATACAACGTATATAATTCAATTTCACTGGATTTTTTTTTCACGTGACAGTTCAGTCACGCATTGACGCCATCTGTCGATGTACCGGCGTGCTTTTCTTTACATTTTACGTGTCACGCTGAGCTTGGTCCAGCGATCGGTGACAAGACCTTTCCCCTCTCCCATCCCCCAGCCCCCCGGTTATAAGGCAAAGGAGAGTTAAGACTGATTCAGTCTGTAAATGTTTGTCGCGTTTGAACATAATCAATACTGTTAGTTATGTCTCATATATAAGGGATTTATATACAAAAACTTTGTTTTTATGGTTTTGTTTTATTTACTTTTGTTTTTCAGCCGCCTGTGAACGACAGAGATGACGACAAGATTTCGAAGTTAATATAAGGGATTTAAAAAGTAATGTTGTAGATAAAAACTCATGCTAATAGTATTAAAAGTAACGATATATTTTATTTTCCCAGACAAAAATGACGTGGCCAAGTATGGAATTTCTGTGCACAACAGCGTGTCTGTTACTAATTCTGGCTGTCCTCTTTTCCTTGTATACCGTAAAAAACCTCCCTAAGAACTACCCTCCTGCACCAGGGATCGCACTGCCTATCATAGGACATATGTATTTAATGAAGGCGGATACAAGGAAGCAGTTTAAGGAATGGGCAGAACAACATGGACCGGCTTTCAGTCTCCGGCTTGGCACAATGTATTTTGTTGTGTTGAATGGTTATGACATCATCAAGCAGGCGCTAGTAAAGCAGGCCGATTACTTTTCTGGACGCCCAGGAAATGACCTTTTCACGTTAGCTTTACCAAAAGTAAAAAATGGAATTATAAGATCGACTGGACATCTTTGGAAGGAACAAAGAACTGTTGCTTTGAGCATCCTCAGAAATCTTGGCATGGGTAAAAACATTTCAGTTGATAAAATAAGAGAAGAAGTCTCATGTTTTACTACAGAATTGGCCTTGAGAAATGGAGAACCAACAGATATTAAGGAGTTGACAAACGCTTGTGTTTGTAATGTCATTTGTTCTATGATATTTGGAAACAGGTTTAGTTTGAATGATCCGAAAATTTTGAGTTTATTGAAATTAAACAGTAAGGTAGTTAAACTATTAAATTCAGCAAAACTTTCAAATTTCATGCCATATCTCAGATTCTTACCTTTTGATCCATTTCACTCAAAAAAACTTATCACAGTAGCAAGAGAGATAATGTCATTTTCTGATCAAATGGTTGACACAATTATACAAACCTATGATCCAAGAAATTTAGATAATTTTATCGTCGCTTACATCAATAAAATGATGAAGAAAAAAGAAGCAGGGGAACCGACAGAACTCTGTGAAGATAATCTTGCAAGATGTATTGATGAACTTTTTAGTGCTGGCACAGAAACGATTAGTGCAACAATTTTATGGTGCTTCTTGTACGCATTACATTACCCAGAGAAACAAGAGAAAGTTTACCAAGAAATTATTTATGTAGTAGGACACAACAGAACACCCACATTGGTAGACAAACCAAAGTTGAAATATTTGAATGCTTTCATCATGGAGACACAGCGACTTGCTAGTATTGTACCACTTAATGTTACACATCAATGTACTGCAGACACGACAATCCATGGATATTTTATTCCAAAAGGCACCAACATAATACCAAGTCTTGATTCTGTACTTCACGATAAGAAAATCTGGGGAGACCCTCAGAACTTCAGACCTGAACGATTTCTGGATGACCAGGGCAATCTGAAAACCGATGAACATCTTATTCCATTTTCTATTGGTCGTAGACTTTGTCTTGGAGAATCTTTGGCTAAGATGGAACTTTTCTTGTTTATTTCTTCTGTTTTTCAAAGATTCAAATGTCTCCCCAAAGATGCCAGCAATAACCCACCACTGAAAGAGGTGTTTGGTATAACAGCTCCACCTGAGTCGTATGAAATAAGATTTGTTGAGAGAGCTGTTAATGTCAAAAACTTAATGAATTAATATTATTAGCCTTCAAGACTTCTAATTTACTTAGAGAAACATATATATGCTGTATATAAGGCGTTACGTATCTAAACAATAATACAGTACATATCAATTTGAGATTTAAAGTTTAAATTTTTAAAAACCCGTAAAAACAAGTTTTTTTACTATAAATCCGTTATATATGAGACATAATTAAAATAAAGTTCATTATAATTCGTCGCGTAAGACTATCCGAAATTCCTAACTTTTAGTTATGTCTTGTAAAACATGTTTAATGTAATGCGCGTCACACAGCACGTCAGGAATACATTAAAAAGCTTGTTCAATATAATTCGCACCGCGACACTCTTGCACAAAATTTGACACGACACATAGAGATAAATAGAAATAATATTAAAATTCATTAGTTTAATAACAGTACATTCGATCTATATGAAAATTTGTTACATCATTTTTATCCTCGGTACAAGTCTGCCTGCAAAATTTCAGCCTACGATGAAGTGGGTTAAAATTGATTCAAAGTTTTTTCGGCATTCAAGCAAGGTCTCACGCAAACACAACGAGTTAAAATAAAGGATTTAAAAATATTTTTAATTTTTACAATAAAAAATAAATTGTCCCTTGTCTTAGTTTCATTTTAATATATGTATCGATTGGTATTTTGTGTATTATTGAAATAGTATGTTTATTAAATATTAATTCAAAATTAAATAATTTTAGGTTCAATTATTCAGTTCAAACAATATTTATAATAATTTGCTAATTTTAAAGTAAATTTAAAATAGATATTGTGCTTGGTTATATGTAGAAGCATGCGCCATGTTTTTGTATACATTGAACATTTTTTAACGATCACCAAGTTAAAATAAAATTATTGTATAATCTTTTACTTTTAATTGATCCATTTGCCTTTTTTTATTGTAACTAATAAAGACTATTGTCAGCATTTTTGTGAACAGAAATAAAGAAAATATAACATAATTTTCATTTATCTAGAATCATATAGTGAATTTTTAAATATGAGACTGAAAAAAGTTAAATAATAACCATTATGTACAAAAAACAATTTGTAAAAATTTTCTAATAACAACAACAATACTAATTTTATAATTTATATAGAGCTGTACCCAAGCAAGTAGCTGTAATTAATTGTTAAAATGTGTACTACAAAAGTTTAGTTCAATCACACCACGTGACGTGGATGAAGTAATGATTGGATTAAACAGTGCAAGTTAAATTAATGGGTTTAAAAAGATTTAATTTTCCACTTGTAATGTTTATTCGGTTCGGTCTACAATCTGAACAGTAATTTGAGTTTTTTGTGTGTGCACTGTTAGTGATTGAGTAACCTTGCCCAGAGGCGTTGCTTTGATATTTTGCGCCAGGCTAAAACTTTAAAATAGCTCTCCCCTTGCATAGTAATGCATAATTCACCTTGCTCGAGGCACACAAAGCAATTTATCTTCTCTCCAGTGGCAAAGCACCTGGTTCTGACGCACTACAAGCTGAGGTCTATAAGGAGGAAGGGAACAGCCCTGACTGAAAGGCTCTACCAGCTGTTTCTCTTGATATGGCAGCAAGAGACGATCCCGCAGAACTTCAAATCTGCCTCCATCATACATCTATGTAAGCGAAAAGGAAGTAGACAGGCTTGTGACAACCACAGAAGCATATCCCTGCTTTCTATCGCAGGAAAGATCCTTGCCAGCAGCCAGCTAAACCGCCTCACAGTCCACTTTGACCAAGGACTTCTGCCTGAAAGTCAGTGTAGATTCCGAAAAAAACGAGGAACCATCGACATGGTGTTGGCTGCCACGAAGCTGCAAGCGAAATGTCAGGAGCAGAACTTAGACCTGTTCTCGCCCTATGTTGACCTGACCAACGCTTTTGACACCGTTGGCAGAGAGGGTCTGTGGACAATCATAGCCAAGGAAATTCATCGCCTTGGTGCAACAATTCCACGTGGGCATGCAGGCCAGAGTCCAGGACAGCGGAGAGTCTTCTGATCCTTTCCCAGTCACAAACAGTTTCAAGCAGGGCTGTGTCCTGGCACCACTACTGTTTAGCCTCATGTTTTTCGTCATGCTGACAGAGGCCTTCAGAGACGAGAGTCGAGGATGTTGGTGTCAACCTGAGGTACCGCACAGATGGCAAACTGTTCAACCTTCGGAGGCTCCAGGCAAAAACCAAGGTTATGAAAGACATTATCAGAGTCCTGCTGTTTGCTGATGACTGTGCCCTCAACGCTGTCTCAGAAGCCGACATGCAAAGCAGCATAAAGCTGTTCTCCAGCACCTGCACATACTTTGGTCTGACAATCAACACTAAGAAGACTGAGGTGCTCGATCAGCCCGCGCCTGGAAGGACCTACGTTGAGCCTAACATTACTGTCAATGGCCAGAGACTCAACACAGTGCACCGGTTCACATACCTAGGCAGCACACTGTCTCAAAATGTCACCATCGCTGACGAAGTGAATGTCAGAAATGCCAGAGCCAGCTTCACTTTCAGCAGGTTGTACCGTAATGTCTGGAACAGAAGAGGCATTACCATCCAGTCCAAGCTGAAAGTGTACAGGGCTGTGGTGCTCCTCACACTGCTATTTGCGTGTGAAACTTGGACTGTATATCAGCGCCATGCTAAAAAGCTTTGCCATTTTTATACAACAAGCCTCATGAAGATCCTCGGCATAAAGTGGCAGGACAAAATTTCAGACACAGTGGCACTGACCAAGGTAGTTTCTCCCCAGCATCATCACCCTCCTGATGTAGTCCCAGCTTCGCTGGGAAGGGCACGAGATCCGATTGCCAGACGAGAGACTGCCAAAGAGAATCGTCTATGGCGAGCTCCAGCATGGTAGGCGGTCCCACGGTGGGCATAAGAAATGCATCAAAGACACACTAAAAGATTCACTGAAAGCGTTTACCATCAACCCAGACACGTGGGAAAGAGCTGCAATGGACCGATCCACCTGGTGCTCTTCCATCCACGAAGGTTCCAAGTCATGCTAGGCAAACCGGATCACCGCCGCAGAAAAGAAGAGGCAAGCCCGAAAGGCACGTGATGTCAACCCTCCTGGAGATGTCCACTTCGTCCCTTGTCCCTTCTGTTCCTGAACCTTCCGTGCAAGGATCGGCCTCATCAGCAATCTGCCATCTGAGCACGCACAGACAGAGCAAGTCCCAGCAACCCTCGGATGACTAGAGTGGTCCTCGTCGAATCGACGGACGAACGAACAACAATGCATAATAGCTATGCAAAGTTCAATCATAAAGTTGTAGTTGAAGTTGAAACAAATTTTAACGATGCTTAACTAATTCTTTCTTCTAAAATTCACTGATTGCTTCTTTGAAATTCATTGAATTAACCCGTAAACGTTTTTGTACGCAATCAATTTTTCCAAGAATGGAATTCCAGAAATATAATACAAATATAAAGTTAAAATTTAATACTCATGGCATTTACTGTTCTGCATCATTAACGATTGCATTCGTCATAGCGGAGTCTTCGATAACTTGTCTACCAGTCCTACTAGTTTAACAAGTCTTTCGTAAAAAACCTTTAACGGCTTTGATTGAGCACTTCAGCTGGTCTCTGGTTCCCGCGGTAATGTGATAGCCAAACCCGTTAAAAATCCTTTCAACAAAGGCTAAAATCGAATAAAATGTAGAAAATGGGACGATACTTATTTAGCTGAGTGCATTCAATATGTTAAAAATTCTTAATATAATAAATATTATTCTATAACTTTAAACAAAATAACACTGATAAACCATGATATCTCGCAACTTTAATGTTGAGCTTTAACAAATACATACCAACCATTCACGAAACAGATCCACTGCCGTGTCCACGTTTTAACGTTGCATGAGAACAGATACTACCCAGCAATTGTAAGCAGTTTTATACTAGAACTATAACATTATATTCAGGATTATAAGTCGACTTTTTAATCCCTAGAAATCCTCTCAAAAGTCCGAAGGTGTCTTATACGCACAGTCATACGCTGGAATATACAATAGTTCTGATTTACAAAGTTGAAACCATTTTTGTTTATTGCAACAATCAGTACTTCCTATATGCTATTACTGTTTTTTTCGTATCAACGCTCAAAGCGAAATAAGGTAGGGGTGTCCAAAGTCCGGTATGCGGCCAAATACAGCACACGTTTAAATTATATTTGGCTCATGGCCTTGTCTTAAATAATTAATTGACTCGAAGATTTTTTCTGTTATACAAAAACCGAAACTATCCCCCGTTTTGATTACAAAATCGATATCATTTTTAACGGATATTGTGTCCAAAGAGCCAAAGAAGTTATATGTTGTTATATGTACAAAATCCCATGAAGTCTGATTACAAAAATTGTAATTTCATATTCTGTTTTTTGCCAACTTGGAAAATGAAGTATACCTAAAATTTTCAGACTATTTTACATCACAATTTTTAAAAAAAATCTCGATTCTCGTTATATGTGAAGATATTTAGTTATTGCTTAATGATTAGTGTAAAACATAAAAAAAACTCTATAATTTGTTAATTATTTTTCTAATTTTAGTAATTTCTATTGATTTAATACCATATTTATAGAGTTTCAAAAATTGTGATAGTAGTGTTATGTTCAAAAATATTTTACTTATTGTAGGATACTTAGTATAAAGAATAAAAAACTTTAATCAAACTATTTATTTATCCCTCTTCCTCCCACAGAGTGCTACTATTACATTTTTTAAAATTTTAAAGTAGAAAATAATTATCATATAATCAAAAAGCTTATAATTACGTCTCAACGAATGTCATTATTAAATCCCTTATATTAACTTCACCGCCGTCTTTGTCGTCATCTCTCTGTCTTGGGCGGGCGGAAAAACAAAAGTAAAAAATGACCCACTTCCCGGGATCCGATCGAGCTGAAATTTGGCACATGGACCCGTCTCACCTAACAATGCACCGTTTCAAAATGTCTGATCGATCAAACGTACCGTAATTAAATTTAATGCATTTTTAGTTTATCTCTATACAACGTATGTAATTCAATTTCACAGTTTGTTATTGTTTTTTTCACGTGAGAGCTCAGTCCGCTCGTTGACGCGACCCATCGAAGTACCGGCGTGCTTTTGTTTACATTTTACGTGTCACGCTGAGCTCGGTCCAGCGATCGGTGACCAGACCTTTCACCTCTCTCCCCCCGCCCCCGGTTATACAATAGGAGTTAAGGCAGATTCAGTCTGTAAATGTTTGTCGCGTTTGAAGATGATCAATACTTTTAATTATGATTCATATATAAAGGATTTATAGTCAAAAAATTTGTTTTTACGGGTTTGTTTTTATTAAATCCCTTATATTAACTTCGCCACCTTCTCTCTCTGTCTGTCGTCATCTCTTGGGCGGGCGGAAAAACAAAATTCAAAAAATGACACACTTCCCGTGATCCGTTCGAACTGAAAATTGGCACATGGACCAGTCTCACCAAACAATGCATCGTATCAAACTTTCAGATCGATCGAAAGTACCGTAATTAAATTAATGCATTTTCATTTTATCCTTATATAACGTATGTAATTCAAATTCTATGTTTGTTATTGTTTTTTTTCACGTGATTGTTCAGTCACGCGTTGACGCGACCCATCGAAGTACCGGCGTGCTTTTGTTTACATTTTACGTGTCACGCTGAGCTTGGTCCAGCGATCGGTGACCAGATCTTTCCCCTCTCCCAACCGCCCCCAGGGGTTATAAAGCAAAGGAAAGTTAAGACAGATTCAGGCTGTAAATGTTTTTCCCGTTGGAACATAATCAATACTTTCATTTCTGTCTCATATATAAGGGATTTATAGTCAAAAACTTTGTTTTTACGGGTTTGTTTTATTAAATCACTTATATTAACTTCACCGGCGTCTCTCTCTGTCGTTCGTCGTCGGGCGGGCGGAAAAACAAAAAGTCAACAATGACCCACTTCCCGTTAAGCCATCGAGCTGAAATTTGGCACATGGACCCGTGTCACCTAACAATGCATCCTATCAAAATTTCAGATAGGACCCTGAACATACCGTAATTAAATTAATGCATTTTTTTTATCTATATACGACGTATGTGATTCAATTTCACGGTTTGTTATTGGTTTTTTTTCACGTGTTAGATCATTCGCGCCAAATGGTCGGCGTGCTTTTGTTTACATTTTACGTGTCACGCTGATCGGTGACCAGATCTTTCCCCCCCCCGGGCCGGGTCATAAAGCAAAGGGGAGTTAACCCATAATAAATATATAAGGGATTTATAGTCAAAAACTTTGTTTTAACCGGTTTGTTTTATTACGCGCTTTTATTTAAGTCACGCTGTATGTATGTTGTATTTTCCTGTGGTGGATTAAGGGGGGGGGGCTGAACGGGCTAAAGCCAGGGCCCCCGATGATTTAGGGGACCCCACATTTAGTATATTTTATAATAAAGGCAAACAAATTTTTGCATCAATCTCTAAAAATATGATAAATTAAATAAATTAATAAAATCTTATGTATTAATCTGATCGCTATTCGGACTCGATAGTAAATACTTTTTATAAATTTTAATTGTGTCTTTCCCAACAAGTTCTGGTGTTCTTGTGGCAGTCTACAGGCTTGTAGTGCAAGCTATGTTGGGTTCGAATCCCAGTGGGGTCTCACTTTTTTTAAATTTGTCTTTTTTTTTAAAATATCATTTTACACTCAATTTTTCGATACCGGCGAACAGTTATTTCTTTGTGTTCGGTTTTTGGATGAATCTGATTCCGTGGTACAGAAAAATTATGAGAAAGAAACCAATGGACTATTTAGTTAAAAGTTACATTTATAGTCTTATATTATTAGCTGTCAGCAATCATTTTATTTAAAGGGACGCTGGCTGGATAGGGCCCCCAGTTTTAATTGCAGCCAGGGGCCCCGTGCAGTCTTAATCCGCCCCTGGTATTTTCCATCCATCCATCCATCCATACGTCAAATCTTGTAACGTAAAATTAAACCACTTCTGATGGTCCTAGAGATCTAAAATTTATACGACCGAATGTACCGTTATTAAATTAATGCATTTTAAATTTTTTGTTCTTTTTCGTTCTATTTCTCACACAACGCCTATCGACATTATAATTTTCAAGGTGAGGGCGGGGATGCCAGAACCAATTAAAAAATGGGGGGCATGTCTTCTCCACCCAATCGGCGTTAGGTGAACATGTGAAGACAGTGTGCGTTAATGGCCTGTGCGCACGTGGTTTTACTATGGGTCTGTCATGCAGACACCGACAATGTTATCATCGCGTGTTTAACAGCTCTTTAATACGAAACTAAATCTAACTTGACATGATAATACAAGAAGAGCAACTGGAGTTTTGATTATTCAAACATACCTTTCATCAATTATGCTCCTTCTCACACCCACATTTAAAAAAAAATTGAGACCTAAAACTAGAAAATAAAATACTGTAAAAAAATCTTCTTTTTTTAAAATAGAAAAACTTTTATTTACATATAGAAAGTGCTCTAGAAATAAGAAAATACAAATGTTCCATGATAACAGGTAAAATTCGTGAACCTATCAACTGCACGTAAAAGCGTGGGGCGCTCATCACAACTCTCTATCATGTACAATGCTGCGAAACATAAATACAAATGTGTATAAATATTAATAAACATTAAAAGTTTCACAACTTTGATCATATACATGCTACTATCATATTAATTATAAATATTGTGGAGGACCAGGGTTGAGATAATTGAGAACCTTGGGTTAAATATTTGAGAGGGGGGCGGACGGTAGGTAGGCGACGTACCTGAAATGTAATGATGCGCTCAGACAAAGACCGGAAATGAAAGTATTCCGGCCTCTCCTTCCCCCCCCCCACCCCCAGCTACGGAACAACGTTTGGTTGTAAGAAGCTAGGGGTAGACGGTGGTGTAGAACAATGTCAGCATTGTTTAGACAATTTTAGTGCCTGTGAACAAGACTAAAGGTTAGGGATCATTACGAGCGACCGGGGCAACATAAGACTCTAATCACTGGACTTGGGTTAGGGAATGAAAGACTGAAAATTTTATTGCTCACACTAGGGGTGCGTACTCGGGTGTCAGCCACATACCTTGGGGCATCAATATAAGGAAAAGACGGTAGGAGACAGGAGAACAACCCACCCCGGGGTAAGAGAGCAGGTTTGGGACATGCACAGGTTAGGGACATGTAGAGACCGGGACAGAGAGTAACCCACCAGAGAGGAAACGACAGGCAGTGAGAGAGAGTCACAGAGAGAGAGAGAGAGAGAGAGAGCAATTGTAGTAACCAGAAGTTATGCCTAATAAAGAGAACTGTTAGCATTAAAGCTGCCTTTGTGTTAAGTATACGAGTTGAAGAGTCAGACAAGAAGTCCGACGAAGGAGCTTTACAATATGTATCTATACGCAAAAGAATTGTTGCAAAGAGAAATGAGTTTTCGCCTGAGTTTAGCCTGTTTTCGCCACAAAAAGCGTGTAAGGCTATTTGTCCACATTAAAAAAAGGATGTTCGACCCCTTGTTACCTCTTCCCCTTTGAATCCTGTAAAATGTTAAATCCTCTACACTCCTGATAATTGTCCATCTTCCCTGTTCCTCTTTACGCGTCCATAATTCCTTCTCCTCTTCCTAAAATTGTTCACTTTCTCTTTTCTTCTATAATCGAACTTATTCCATTCTCCTCGCCCTGCATGTGTTAATATTCATCCTTTCTGTCCTTATACTTGTCCATCTTCCTTATATCTCTCGAAATGTCAATCGTCCCTCTTCCTCTCCGTAAAAGTGTCCATCATTCCTTTTCCTCTCCATAAAATACCCATCTCTCCTGTTTTCTCTCTCTCCCTTCTCTCTCTTCTATTTCTTTCTCCCCCTCTCTCTCTCTCTCTCTTTACCTATCTCTCTCTCACACATACCCAAACACATATAGACATGACCTCGCGCCCTACAATGTGTCAGTAACCTTTGTTCGGCCTGCACTGAATTTAGGTCACAGTTAACTATAATAAAACCAAGGTCGTTTTCTAGCTTTGGGGACATATGTACGATAGGATTCTCAGCCCATTGAGATAATGTACAGCCAAACATCGCATGACAAGTTTAATTCGTTCCAGAGTCTTACTCGTTAAGCGAAACACTCGTCATACGAAGCAAATTTTCCCAAACATACCAATGTAAAATACGATAATCCGTTCCATGCTTTTAAAAACAATATATTTTTCAAATTTTTTTATTAACATTCATTCAAATAAATTTACTTATGAATTTTTAAAGAGTGAAACAACAAGTATACTATTTAGATTTGAAAAAATAAAACAACCTAGGACTGTTATGTTGTGGGGATGGTATGTGAAAGAGCCAATGAAATCTTTTTGAAAAACCGCACCACCCTCCTCGCTGACCCTGAGACTAACAACATATTTTCCACCCCACCCCTCATTGTATTCAGGAGGGACAAAATCTGAGAGACCTATTGGTTCGTAGCCGTCCTTGTATTCCGTCCTCCCATCTGAGCACCAAGCCATGTTGCCGTCCTCGCTGTAAGACATGTCCCTTTGTTACCCAGACGGACCAGATTGTCTTCCCTAGGGGGATATTCAAGATTAGGAATGGCTTTCTTTGTACCAGCCGCAATGTGGTCTACACCGTTGTGTGTAAGGGCTGTTCTTCGAAGTACATAGGTGAGACGGGAAGGTTACTCTCTTGCCGTATCGCTGAGCATGAACGTCCGATTAAACAAGACAAACAGTGTCCTGTCTCACGACACTTCAATGGACGTGACCACATGGGCGTCGATGACATGTCTGACACTGCCATGGTTTTTTGTACAAACACACCCGGCAGGGTCAGTCTGGAGAATAGACTGATCCAAGAGTATGGGACCCTAACACCACATGGGATGAATGTGGTGTTTGCCCTGACAACCTGATTGATTGGCCACACCCACCCATTCCTTTCTTACATAAGCTTTTACTTTTATCTCCTTACTATATCTTCACTGGACTAATTGAATTTCACCGCAGCTAATTTTTTTTTATTCTTTCGATATATTCGTTTTATTTGTATACTATTTGTTCGTTGAGGAAGGCTCTTTTCCGAAACATTGCCTGTTTTGTTACGTCTAGCCAGGCTAACTAATACCCTGTTTATATGGTATACACTTATTGATTTTATAAGCGGCGCTAGAAACGTCAAGCCATCCTACAAGCTACCAACAGTTCTTTAATCTGCAATACATTTACGTCGTATGCAACTCTTTAACGAACTTTTAAGTTAAAGTTCAATTTAGATGAAGTAGAGTTTAGCTCTCATTAGAATGCACAGCCTGTTATAGCATCATGCTCTATTTTCTACGATAAATACTTTTTCAGTTTTAATCTGTTTCAACCAAAATGAAAATTGAACTGCGTTAATTCTTTTACTGACCATCTAGGTGTTATACCGTTTTCAATAATGAATACCTCCTCTCTCCTACGCATACATTCGATAAAGCATTAGAGTTGTCTAACGTTGTGGTCGAAACAACAATAGCTAGCCCTAAGAAAGTGGTACATTGAAGTATCAAACTTACAAATACATTTCAATTATGCACTTAAAGAAACATAATGAATGGCTTTAGGCAACAAAAATGTGATTAAAGCGTAAAGCATTCCAAAAAAGTGTCTGCTATCAGCAATAATAATACTTCAACACATAATCCACAAGTTTAAATAATAAAATGATTTTTTGTAGTTGTAAATTAATACTTGAACATCTGAGTACCATCAAGATCCAAAAGTATTATAATAGATATCTGTCTACAAAAATACTCCAGCGACAGTTCTGCACGAGGATGCACTGTAATCGGAATCCTTCCGTATCGCGAGACGATGGTGCATCACCGTTGTGTTGGGTTGCATTTCCTCGAGTGGCTGAGCAGTAGTCCTATTATTTAGTGACAGTCTTTACCACAGCTTTTACACACGATTTCTGTGCTTCCAAATATTTTGGCCTTTCTCCTAGCTCTTCGTGCTGTACCCTACTCCATCCTTCGCTCCTCGGCTACTATGACGCCCTCTTTGACAACTGTGCGCCAGTTCGGTCTTCTGCCTTACACTCCCAGTCGGTTAACTCCGCTGCTGACTGGAAAGGCTTCTGACGTAGCTCCATCGAACTGCACTGTACCCTGCATATTTTCATGGAACTGTATCATGGAACTGGATGCACTGTATCACTAGACTATTTGAGGAGTTTCGCTTTAGCTGAAAAAATAATTTGGGTTTATAAAAATAAATAATCAAATCAGCTAGTTTTAGCTGTTGTTCTATAGACTAGATCAGTGTGGGTGTGTTTATTGAACTGTTGTGCATACATAAATGAGAAAATTACTCTAGAGTTTGTTTTTGTATGATTTATTTTTAGTGTGTCGCGGAGTTAAATAAAGAAAAGATTTATAGCTGAAAATATTGCAGAGAAGCTTAAAATAAATTTTCATAAAATGAAGGTTCAACATATTCTGTCTGTATCTTGAATTTTAGGCATACCAGAAATATTTTCCTATCTTAGGGTCTTAATTCCTTCCAGATAATTACATATTTTTTCTTAATTTATAAA
This sequence comes from Ampullaceana balthica, assembly GCA_944989445.1. NCBI lineage: Eukaryota > Metazoa > Mollusca > Gastropoda > Lymnaeidae > Ampullaceana > Ampullaceana balthica. The sequence continues at coordinate 2,119,407 of CALYLW010000026.1, forward strand.
CATATTTCAGTACATGCTTTGATTTGGAAAAAAACTACTTTAAATAAATTGACATGAGAAACATTTAAAAACTGAACACGTAACAAAATGTAATGGGGCATGGCAGTGAAAAACATATTACATACATTGATTGTATACATCATTCTGTGTGTGCTTGGTTGTGCACAGATGTGTGTGGGATTCAGCGTTGGACTTTTTAAAGAAACAACCGCTTGTAGCATAAACAATTATTTTTAATAAAATGGCCTTTTCAACAGTGCGTGAAATTAAATATAGGTCATGAAAACAATAGCGAACAAGGTCGGATTTTGACTGCAGTGACATTCGTTTGGTATGATTCTCAGCTTTTAGAAATAGTGAACTTATTGTTAAAATAACAGTTTATAAGTTAAATCAGCCTTCTAAAATATAAGTGAATCCATTTCTATACGCCCTGTATTATGTAAAAAAATTAGCAATTGTTATGAAATGGTTATGGAACATTTACACTATTGTTGTTGTTTTTTTAGAATCCCTCAGATGTTATAGTACAAAATGACAAGATAACCTCTAGGAAGAAATGCACTTTAAAATTTTTGTCAGTAAAGGAACATTATGTTGAGTGATAGATAACTAAAAAATCAGAAAACGCTGGGAACAGAATTAAGACTGAATTTCAAAGGTAGATATTTCTTTTAGATGTTTAACTAAGCATACAAGTAAGTACTTTTATTTGTAATTTTCCGTTGTTAAGGTAAACAGTTTTATTTTATTTTGAATAAAGATAGTTTTTTGTGTTTTGATTTTTTCTATATTCCAAGAAGACTGTCGCGTAGAATGGGTTTCTGCCGACCTAGACAGCTTCCGAGTTTGCCGCCCCCCCCCCATGGCGGACTAAGGGAGGGGGCGCAGAACGGGTTAAAGCCAGGGCCCCCCAATGACTTAGGGGTCCCCAAATTTAGTATATTTAATTTTTTTAAAAGGTGGACAAATGTATGCATGAATCAATGAAAATACCATAAATGAATAAAATCTTATCTATTTATCTATTCGCTATTTGGACCCGATGGCTTAGTAAACGAAAAAACTTCCCTCAATATCTCCTGGTCGCGTGGAAGTGTGTAGGCTTCTGGTACAAGCGATGTCGGGATCAATTCCCAGTGGGAATTGTATTTTGTATTTTTGTTTTACATTTTTACACTCAATTTTTGGATACCGACACACAGTTACTTCTTCGTGTCCAGTTTTTTCATGAATAATCTTTTTGGCTGGGAAAGCCGATCCCATAGTACAGACAAGGTATGAGCAAGGAACCAATGGACTATTGAGTTAATATTTACAAAAGTATATTAGCTGCTAGAAATCATTGTATTTTAAAAGGACGCTGGCTTGATAGGGTCCCAGTTTGAATTGCAGCCAGTGGCCCCGCACAGTCTTAATCCACCCGGCGCCCCCCCCCCTTCAGCTATGAAATATGAAGCTTTAAAAAATAAGATATACAATATTTTTATGTAAGTTATTTTTAAAACAGCATACATAGTTATGTTGGACATAAAAATTGAAGAGCTTTACTTTCTTGATTAAAAATTGGAGTTTTCTGCTTTATCTCAGAAAGTCTATCATGTCACTGTTATATTAATGTTATCGGCTATGTCATGCTAAACTGTCAAAACAGAGTACTCACTGTTGATCGCTCATTTTTAAAAATTAAATAAAGCTTATGAAAGCATCGTCAGGTTTTATTACGTATGGCAATGGCCTGTCATATTCTAAGTAATATCTTATTGGGCTGGTTAGTCGAACATAAATAACTTACCTTTTTAAAAAAATCATGATGGCTTCAATTCATGACTTGATGTTTTTATGCCCGTGAGTTAAACAAAAGTCCTTTGCATGTAAGATATGTGCTCTTTATTGAAGCCATGGTCGTAAACGCAGATTAAGTGTTAGCAAATCATTTATGTTTTCCAACGTTTGTTGCTGTCAAAACCTTAAATATATAAAAAAAATTAGGGCTGCAGAAATTAACGATTAAATTCTCGATTTCAACGATTAAATTTTTTTAACAATTAATCGATCCACCAATTATAAATATACTGGAAGTCAAAAAGTAAAATATTTCGGCCGATAAATATAAACTAATTTCCGAACGATTACACTAACATTTTGGTTTTACTGACGTGAATAATCAAAATGTTGATAAAGGTTATTGTTTCCATTGCGAGAAATCGTTTGTCTACCATGCAATGTTCCCTCTAAGTCCAAGATTCGTTGGTCCGTGTGCAAAGTTTAAAACATCGTGTGCAAAGTTGCACAACGTCCATTTTTGTGCAATATTTTACACAATTAGATTCGCGGTGATTCTAACTCCTGCGTGGCGTCGGTCACAAATCTGCGCACCCACGCTGCTTAAAGGGAAAATTGCTACAATTCTTCTAACACTAATCTAAAGCTATGTGAACGATTGTTCATCTTGGCTGGTTATATTGTGAATAAGACCCGCTCATCACTTGAACCAAATAATGTCAGTACACTTGTCGTTTTGCTTAGTTGGTTAAAAGATGACATATAAAGAAGACATTCCAGTGTTGTTTCGATTTTCGACAAGTATTTTAATAAACGTTACTTAAGACACCATAAATTTCAATTTTGGGCTTTAATCGATATTAACAATTAATTAATAGTTAATTTTTCAAAAGTTAACTATTAAATTTAAATTAATAGTTAACAGTCGTAATAAAAAATATATGCAATTTTGTGCCCAACTCGTTTTCATGTGCCAAGATGCAGCATCTGTCTTGGTCCTCTTTGATCTTAGTGCTGCTTTTGACACCGTTGACCATCAAACATTGCTAAAAACCCTGCAAAATTATTTTGGAATTTCTTGATCAGTTCTGGCTTGGATTCAATCATGCTTATCAAACAGATCACAGGTGGTATCAGTAGACGGCTGTATCTCTCACAGAGCTGACTTTGTTTATTGTGTGCCTCAGGGCTCCGTTTTGGGCCCGGTACTTTTCGTGCTGTTTAAAAGGCCACTACTTCTACTGCTCAAAAAGCAGTCAGTTAAAATCCAATCATTTGCAGATGAAACTCAGCTTTACACTCACACTGATAACTCTGATATTGACTCCACTGTCAAAATGATGCAAGAGTGCATAGGTGAGGTAAAGTCTTGGATGACTGTCAGCAAGCTCAAACTGAATGATGACAAGACAGAAGCACTCCTATTCTGCCACAAATAAATGACGCAATACTTTGTCTCTTCCGAATTCTATTCAGGTGGCTAGTTCTATTATACTGATCAAAACATCGACTAGGAATCTTGGCTACATTTTTTCTGAAAATATGTCTACCAACTGCTTTATCAATCACATATGTCGCTCTGCCTTCATTGCCATTCGTCAGATCAGCTAAATCCGTCATTACTTAACAGTTAGTGCCACAAAGACTCTAGTCTATGCTCTTGTACTAGCTCGTTTGGATTACTGCAATTATCTCCTGTCAGGTGCCCCAAAACAATGCATGGAAAAGCTACAGAAAGTTCAAAATTCAGCTGCCAGATTAGCTCTAAAGGCAAAAAAACATGACCATGTTACTCCGCTACTTTACTCACTTCATTGGCTACCTATACAAGCCCGAATTGAGTACAAACTGGTCGTTCTCTGTCACAACTTCTTTTCTTACTTATGCTCTTCCTATCTTACTGAACTTCTGTCGGTGTACTCAACAAGTCGTTAGCTACGCTCTTCTGTAGACACGCGCATTCTCTGTGTTCCTAAGACACTAACTAAAACATTTCGCGAAAAATCATTCTCTTTTTGTGCAGCCAAACAATGGAATCCTCTACCATTACACACCTGAAGTATTTCATCTACCAAGTCCTTCAAGACTGCACTTAAGACGCATCTTTTCAAAATTTATTTTCAAAATTAAAGAAACGCCATTTCTTTTTAATAATTAACGTAGCTTATGTTTATTGTAATGTTATTTATGTGGTAATTATGAAAAGAATATATATTTAAATTATTATATGTATGTGATTATCTCCATGTAAAGCGCTGTGAGCCCGGCTCCTTACTGGGAAACAGCGCTATAAAAATTAGCAATTTATTATTATTATTATTATTATTATTATTATTATTATTATTATTATTACTTGCATGCCAAAATGTTGCTCTCTTGTTCCTCTTCTGGCAGTTTCCGTTAAAAGACAAAGGCTTTCAGAACAATTTTTTTACAGGTCAAATCATCTTCTACCTACTCCACTCCTTTTTGTGAGTAGCTTCTCCAAAATATTAATTATTTTTAGCACAGTGAAGTACGTTAAGTCTTTCTGTTTCTAAAATAATTTTGGGCATTTTTGACAACATGAAGGAAAAGTTTCGAGAGGTCCCAAAAGCATAACAATAAAAATGAAATGTTTGCGTCTCGAAAAGTTCCCGCATCTGAACGCTTTTTTTGCTGTCTGCCCTTATAAATTAAATGCATTTTAACTAGAACTTCTTGCCAAATTTTTTTTAACTCAAAGTACTCATATTACTTTTTCAGTAGTTTACAATTTTTGTTTCTACAAAAGTAGCCGCTAAATACTAAAAAAAATCAACTAAAATTTCAAATGAAATAAGTGTAGCGATATTATCAGAGTCATTTGTATCCAATATGGAGTTTGAAGTTTTAGAATTGAGAACTTTTAAATATTTTAGGATCATTCCTTTATTTATTTTATTGAATTCCTTCTTGGTTTCAAATAAAAAAAATTAAGATTAACGTAACTACAGATTCTATCAGAGTTTGAAAATAAGCTTCTCTAAAAATGACGCTTATACTTTAATATATTGCGTAAAATATAATATTACATTTAATAATATTTTCCAGAGTAAAATGACGTGGTCAAGTATGGAATTTCTTGGCACAACAGCTTGTCTGATGATAATGCTTGTTATTCTCTATTCCTTGTACATCGGAACACATCGCACAAAGAACTACCCTCCTGCACCAGGGATCGCACTGCCTATCATAGGACACATGTATTTAATGAAGTCGGACACAAGGAAACAGTTCAAGGAATGGGCAGAAAAATATGGTCCGGCTTTCAGTCTCAAGCTTGGCGCAATGTCCTTTGTTGTGTTGAATGGGTATGACATCATCAAGGAGGCGCTAGTAAAGCAGGCCAATCACTTTTCTGGACGCCCAAGAAATGACCTTCTTACGTTAGTAGTGCCAAAATTAACACAAGGAATAGTAAGATCAGATGGAAGTCTTTGGAAGGAACAACGAACTGCTGCTTTGATAATCCTGAGAAATCTCGGCATGGGAAGAAACATTATAGTTGAGAGAATAAGGGAAGAGGTGTCTTGTTTTACAAATGCATTGACCTCGAGAAATGGAGAAGCAACATGTATCATGGCATTAACAAGTGCATGTGTGTCCAATGTCATTTGTTCTATGATATTTGGGAAAAGATTTAATTTGGATGATCCAAAATTTCTGAGAATTCTAAAGGTAAACTCAGAAGCCGCTGAATTGGTGAATGCAGCAAAAGTTTCAAATTTCATGCCTTATTTGAGGCACCTTCCCTTTGATCCATTTCATGCAAAAAAACTTATCGCAGTAGCAAGAGAGATAATGGCATTTTCTGATCAAATGGTTGAGGAAATTAAACAAACCTATGACCCAAGAAATTTAGATAATTTTATCGTCTCCTACATTGATGAAATGAAGAAGAAAAGAGAAGCAGGGCAACCGACTGAACTCAGTGAAAACAATCTTGCAAGATGTATTGATGAACTTTTTAGTGCTGGCACAGAAACGATTAGTGCAACAATTTCATGGTGTCTCTTGTACGCATTACATTACCCAGAGAAACAAGAGAAAGTTTACCAAGAAATTATTGATGAAGTAGGACACAACAGAACACCCACATTGGTAGACAAACCCAAGTTGAAATATTTGAATGCTTTCATCATGGAGACACAGAGACTTGCTAGTATTGTACCACTTAATGTTTTACATAAATGTACTGCAGACACGACGATCAATGGATATTTTATTCCAGAAGGCACCAACATAATACCAAGCCTTGATACTGTACTTTATGATGAGAAAATCTGGGGTGATCCCCTGAACTTCAGACCTGAAAGATTTCTGGATAATCAAGGCAATCTAATATCCAATGAACATCTTATTCCCTTTTCTATCGGTCGTAGACTTTGTCTTGGGGAATCTTTGGCTAAGATGGAACTTTATTTGTTCATTTCGTCCGTATTTCAAAGGTTCAAATGTCTCCCTAAAGATGCAAACAATATCCCACCAATGAAAGGCATATTTGGTATCATAGCTGAACCAGAATCCTATGAAATTAGATTTGTGGACCGGACTTTTAATTCCTAAAGCTCGGTTATAAAAATTGACAGTAAATTAACATATGTCACATAATACCAATTAAACTTACTTTTTATTACAAAATTTTCGTTCACATTAGATTAATAGGTCATTTCTTTAATTAAAAAAAAATTTCATGGCTCTCTGAGCAGTAAAATATTTATATTTGAAAATTTCTTAAATTTTTTAGATTCATTGTTTTAGGAAATAGTTTTAAATATTAGAGAATACGTTCTATTCATGTTTACTTCAATAATTTTCATTAGGAAATTAACAATTAAAAATTAAATAATCACCTAATTCTAAATTTTTAAAAAGTACAATTGTCTGTGGTTTTCAAAAATTATAATTGTGTACGAAATATTTTAAATTATAACTTTCTTATCTTATCTTATCTTATCTGTTTACAGACGCTCCTTCTATACAGAAGATTATTGCGTCCTACGCTTATCTATGGTTTGTGTTTTGTCCTGCATTTTTATTTGGGATTTAAATGTTGATAAAGTGTTGGTTGTCCTGGATTCTTCAGGCAACCCACTCCACGCCCGAATTCCGGACGGGAAGAACGAAAATTTGTGTGTGTTTGTTCTTACATACGGAATAAGTAAGGTGTTTTTATCCTTATGTCTATCTGAGGGTTGTATTAAGTTATCTTTGTGTTGTATTTCTAAATTAGAATTAATTTCTTTATGTATGATTACTACTTTGCTCTTGGTTCTTCTATCCTCTAGTGTTTCAAGGTTTAATGATTTAACTAATGGTGTTATTCTTGTCAGTTTTGAATATTCTCCAGTAATGAATCTGGCAGCTCTTTTTTGAATTTTTTCTAGTTTATCAATGCTTTCTTTGGTGGATGGGTCCCATACAGGAGATGCATATTCTAGTACAGGTCTCACCAAAGTGAGGTAGCATTTAAGTTTTAAATCTCTATTACATTTGTTAAAGTTTCTTTTTTATAAAACCTAAGGTTTTGTTTGATTTTTTAATAACTTCATTGACATGAGGATTCCATGATATTTTCTCATTTATTAAGACTCCTTAGTATTTTGCATCTTTAGTTTGGGTCAACTTTTACTTGTTATGTTACTGTTAAACAATCTTTTCGTATAGTAGTAGTAGTTAGAATAATTTTAAAAATTTGTATGCGTTATAAAATACTAAAATTAAGAAAGCATCTGCATACGACATGAGTGTCATAAAAATAGTGTGTAACAAATGTAAATTTATGACTTAAATGTAACTTTTATTTTAAAAATTAAAACAAATTTTTTTATTTAGTTTTTTTAAATTATTTTTTTCAAATTAATTTCATTTTAAGATTTACATTTAACAAAATGAAAGTACTTCTTTTCGTAGCCTGTTATTTAGACGTAATGATATATATATGTATACACACACACACACACATATATATATATATATATATATATATTAGGGCTGCGGAAATTAACGATTAATTAATCGATTAATCGTTAAATATTTTAATCGATTAAAATTCGATTAAAATTTAAGAAAAAAATTCTTAAATATTTTTTTCAATTTCTAAGTAATATATATTTTTGTTACTTGCATACTTTTCCCCCGTATTATTATTATTTATTTAGAAATGCCTACGTAAACAAAAAGGTTTTTATTCCTTATTTCTTGCTTAGTAGAACGAATTTGCTGTGTTACGTCACAAAATTTGGGAGCCATGGAATTGTCGCGACTTAACCAATTTCACGCAAAAATGAATCGTAACTTACCACATTAGCTACAAACAGACATTATAAAAAAAAATTTAAAAAAAGGTTTTCGCGCGGGCTTGAATCCAGGACCTTCCCCGTATAACGCGGACATGATAACCAGTAACTACGAATCTCACGTTATTCTGTGAAGGAACAATGCAAGTGAACGCAAGGACCATTGTTGGTCTCGAGTCATTGGTCGGCACCAGCGAGGGTCATTCGTCATGTTCGTTTGCACATACTCGCTTTGGTGAAGGGGGCGGAGGAGGGTTAGAGAGTCGGCAAGCGTGCATGGTGTCCCGCATGGTTGGGCAACGTAGAGAATTATTAAACTATATAATTTGCAATTGTCACGCAAGTAGTGTCTGTCGGTCCTGACGCTACTAATTTTAGAAAGCAGGGAAAACCAAATTACTGCACCAAAGCATCAAAAGGTGTGCAAATAAAATATGCGCTGTAAAAAAATATTATATGACGTCATTTTTTTCGCTCAAATTTTAATTTTGGAAAAGGGATCAATGTAAAAAGAGGATTTGATGATGGTTAATTATAAAATCCAAAAACTAAAAGGGGGCGCCGTAGGCGCCCTGCAACCCCTATTATAAAATACTTTGTGTACATTTCAGAAAGTTTAATATTTCGTATTTATCAAACAAGGACAAGTTATTATAGTTGGACTTTTGAAAAAGGTCGGCGCCGTAGGCGCCCAAAAAAGTGCATTTTTAAATAAAATAAATAGATTTCAGCTGAAAACTTCTGTCATTTTTGACGGGTGTACGCTAGTATATATAATATCTATATACTAGCGTACACCCGTCAAAAATATATATTATATATTTCCATATTGAACAATTTCATGCGGACATTCAAAACGAGTTAATTGTGTGCTTTTTTTCCCTATACTTTATATTTAGCGGTGCGCTTTCTAAAATCTTTTATTGCCTGATGGCGCTTTCCTAAATCTTTATATATGATGTGCATTTTTTCGTGTAAGCATTTTAAATTTAGCTTTGTCATTTTATTATTATACGTTACTATTTAACTTACAATATAACATCTACTTTTGTTTTACACTTACGTAACAATGCATACGCTTTATTATTTTTTTCATAATGTAACTATTACTGTTACTTATGTACTTTCTTTCATAGATTCTTTATTTCAATACAATTGTCACACTATGCACACTATTTTTTCTGCTATTATTTGCATCGTTTTCTAATGATTTGATAAAGTTTACAAACACAAAATAAACTTAAATATATGTGCATTGTATAGTGTCTATATATCCATTTATTAATATGAAAAATAAGCCACAAAAAATAATAATCCCAATAGTGCGAGAGTTTTGCTTACAAACTTTGCAAAGTATTCTGAAGGGTCTACGCTAACTGACCACCTCTCTCCGCTTTGAAACACTCAGTCTATCAGGACCATCTACCTTTACATTCCCATACCCGTTTTAACTTACTCTGGCCATCTTTATCTTTCACAGCTAGGTACCAAACAGTGAGGTTTTCTCACCTCGACAATAACAATCAGCCATTTATTAAGTAGCTTTAGTATTATCTATCTGTCATACGTGTGGCTTTTTAAAAAAAAATAGTTTCATACGCATGTACACCATACTCTCTTTTGTGTGATTTCTGTTCATAATTCAAAACATGTTTGTTTATTCTAATTATGGTCTTTATTTTAAACAAAAAAATTCATATAATATCTATACACAAATATTAAAACATGGTGGAAACTATGTCCAATTTACCTTCAAATACAACTCTACGGTACAAGCATACTTTTAAATAACAGTTGTATTTTAAAAAATGTCCGCTACATTTTGAGAGACATAAATGACGCGCTAAATCGCACCACTAATAAACTTATATTTAATGTCCAGAATTAGACGCCATATCTATTCATCTTATAACGATTGTTGTTATTTTTATTTCACATAATCTAATAAAATAAAGCTCAATTGGTGTTTGTATCTTTATATGTTTGTATGTTTGTATATTTGTCTGTTTGTATGCTTGTATGTTTCACTATTCAACTGTATGTTCCACAACCAGGGAAAAATCAAATGACAGATGGGGACCAAATTTGGCAGGACGGTTCCTTTTAACCTGCAGATGGTTTTAGTATAGTTTTTGTAATTGTCCATTTTGCCCGAAAGCCGTAAATTAAATACTCAGAAAATATTGAGACAGAGAGAGAAGTATTTAATTTCATTTCCAAATAATAATCGTGGATGCTGGGTGGTGACTTGAGACGACTCATGGCAGTTGAAAAGACAAGAGGACGAGATGACTCGTTTAGACTGACCACACTCAATCGTGTTTGTGGAAGTAGTAAAAGTTTTCAATCTGACCAGTGATCTACCGGTTCCGAATGTTGATCTGTCGGCGACTTCAATACTGTCCCGGCTAGTAACGACTCTAGAACTCGTCCAGCTAGAGTAGATTTTTCACAAGAAATTTAGACAGTTTCAAATTGTAATATAAGTGAATTGTAACATTTCACTTTCAAACAATGTTATTTCTCAAAATGATATCATTCGAGATTCTTCTGGAAATTTGAAGATAACCAATGCCAGTATTGAAATGGCAAAGTCGTCCGGAAAATTAAATAAGGTCTAAAAAAATTATTTCAGTCCATCTCGAACCTCCTGCATGCGTCCAATTTCTTTCAGGGTCACACGCTCGGTATTTTCATTGTTGCCTCCCGTCGAAACTGATAAATATTAATTTGTTTTAACGAGCGCCGTCGTGTGGATAATTTACGTCATCCTTTGCCAGTAAACGTAAGAAATTAATTGCTTAGAAATCTGAAGTAAGATTTCAAACCATTTTAATTTTTTTTTAATTTTTAAAAAAATTATTATTATTATTTTTTTTTGCAACTTACAAAATACTCTTTACACGAATGGTTACGTAGGCTACTAAAAGATTTCTTTTCTGCAAGCGAACGAATTCGGCGTAGTGCCCTTTCCCCACTTTTCCCATACACAAAATGCCGTAGGTTCTTTTACCCCTTCTCCACTCCCTAGTGAGTACATAGTATATGAATGACCTCTGTTAGTTACCGATACCTTGAATTAAATATAGGAATTAGTCATAGATCACAATAAAAAGACGAAAGTAGGCTTGTGCTTTTGATGACAGAAATACGATATGAATGATGCTCGTTCAAATGAATTAATATACTTACTGCAGAGGTTCTCGAAGTTTATCAGTCCAGGAACCCCTTTATTAGGTATAGAACTTTTGCGGACCCTCTGAGACAGTCAGCTTTCAAATCCAAATTATGAGAGGCAAAACATAGCAGCAGGCTTAGACTCTTAATTTCTTGTATCTGGAGTCGACTTTGTAAGTGTAGTTTATTCATGGTCATGATATTACAGCAGTGATTCTCTACACTCATGTCATTTATCATAATATCACTTGACACTAACAGGTCTAAGCGTTATTAAAACCGAAAAATATAAACAAAACTATTGCATAAGGATTAACCTACAATACCTTGTTTATAAAAACTTCTGTCTGGTTTCTTGTTTTTAAAAATAAACACATATCCGTGCAATATATTCCGAATTTATTTATCTTAAATTTTCAAATATTTTGGAACTTTGGTATTGTTTGTGAGAAAAGGCTGTAAATAAACATTTAATTGGCACTTAAAACCCTGATAACTTCATCAAACTGTTATCTTGAACGCTTAATCTATATTTTTAGCTGGCGTGACAATGTATTTTTTTTAAATTTCTTGAAACTGGATAGGTATATCTGTAAATTCCTGTAAGTTTATTAATATATTAGTGCATTTAAATTTCAATTTATTCAAATTGTTAACTACTGGTTTCACAAGAGTGTTATGCACTTAAAAAGTCTTAGTCACTGGTGTCTCCAACTAAATAAAAGTTAAGGCTATCAACAATAACAAATAACAACTTGTGGCTTTTATGTCAGGCGTATGATGCGATTCTCAGCCCATCGCACTATGTACTTATTTTATGGAACTGTTTAAAAATTAATTCAATTAAATTTAATTAAATTCAAAACACTTTGCAAATTACCAGTGGGATGTACATTTTTAATTAAAAAAATTAGACCAACTCGAATGTGAATAGGAAGCGTTACAAAACTAAGAAAATTTGAGAATCACCGAATTATTTAGAATTTAAATATTTTCCAGGCCGACAAGAAATTTTTAATTTATTGCTGGTAAGTTGAAAGTGCATTCTAAAATCAAGTGATGTGAGCTCATAAAATATTGAAGGACAAGATCAGTATTTAGGAAATATTTCAAAGGATAGAATTATTTTAAAGTTTTCTTTTCATGTAATGGTAAATAATTATTTTACGAACCTGTTTTTACAAGTTCAAGAAATATATTTAATTTATTTACATCTTTTCCGATTGCTAAAATAAAAATGCACTTTAAATCATTCAACAAGAACCCAACAAATTTAAAAGTTCAAATATTTTCCCCCTTAGCGATCGTCCCTCGGTAAACAAATAAATATTAATTATCTTCAATATATGAAAATACATAACTCTCCGAAAATATAATTTTAAAAATTCACACGTATGAGGGAAGAGAAAAGCAATGTACACACACAATAAAAAAGGGAAAAATAATTATATTTAATTTAAAAAAAGCAAATAGAAATAAATAAAACGTTAAAAAAATAATACTTTTCAATACTTTCCAGATTTACATGACGTGACCAAGTATGGAATTTCTGGACATAACCGCTTGTCTGATACTAATACTGGTTATTCTCTATTCCTGGTACATCGGTACATCCGAACACATCGCCATAAAAACTACCCTTGTTCACCAGGGATCGCAGTGCCTATCATAGGACATATGTACTTAATGAAGGCGGACACAAGGAAATTGTTTAAGGAATGGAGAGAACAATATGGAACGGCTTTCAGTCTCCAGCTTGGCGCAATGTCATTTGTTGTGTTGAATGGGTATGACATCATCAAGGAGGCGCTTGTAAAGCAGGCAGATAAATTTTCTGGACGCCCAAGAAATGACCTTCTTACGTAAGTTTTACCTAAAGTAAAACAAGGATTAATTAGATCAACTGGAAACCTTTGGAAAGAACAACGAACTGCTGCTTTGAGCATCCTGAAAAATCTCGGCATGGGGAAGAATATTTTAGTCGAGCGAATAACAGAAGAGGTGTCTTGTTTTATTGCAGATTTGGCCTCGAGAAACGGAGAACCAACAGACATTGAAGCATTGACGAACGCTTCTGTTTCTAATGTCATTTGTTCTATGATATTCGGGAAAAGATTTAGTTTGAATTATCCGCAATTTCTGAAATTAATGAAATTAAACATTAAAGTTAAAAAAACTGGTAAATTCATCAAAGCTTACAGATTTCATGCCTTATCTTAGACATTTTCCATTTGATCCATTTCAAGCCAAAAAAACTAATCACAGTAGCAAAGGAGATAATGGCGTTTTCTGATCAAATGGTAGAAATAATTAAGTAAACATATGACCCAAGCTATTTGGATAACTTTATCGTTGCTTGCATTGAAGAAATGTTGAAGACAAACAAAAGAGGAATAAAAAATGAATTAAGTGAAGAAAATCTACCCCGATGCATCGATGAACTGTTTAGTGCCGGTTCAGGAACAGTTAGTGCCACGATTTCATGGTGTCTCTTGTACGCATTACATTACCCAGAGAAACAAGAGAAAGTTTACCAAGAAATTATTGATGAAGTAGGACACAACAGAACACCCACATCGGTAGACAAACTCAAGTTGAAATATTTGAATGCTTTCATCATGGAGACACAGAGACTTGCTAGTATTGTACCACTTAATGTTACACATCAATGTACTGCAGACACGACAATCCATGGATATTTTATTCCAAAAGGCACCAACATAATACAGTCTTGATTCTGTTCTTCACCAAAAGAAAACCTGGGGAGACCCTCAGAACTTCAGACCTTAAAGATTTTTTGATGACCAAGGCAATCTAAATTACTGTGAACATCTTATTCCCTTTTCCATTGGTCGTAGACTTTGTCTTGGTGAATCTTTGACTAAGATGGAACTTTTCATTTTTATTTCGTCTGTTTTTCAGAGGTTCAAATGTCTCCACAAAGATGCAAACAATATCCCACCTCTGAAAGAGGTTTTTGGTATTACAACACCTCCTAAATCCTATGAAGTAAGATTTTTGGAGCGTGCAAATTAATTTAAAGACGCCTTAAACAGATATGTATCTTGAGCCTCTTTTTTCATACTTCACAATTTTTTTTAAAGAACATAATTTTATCCGGGCAGGAAGAAAGGCTTCATTGAATCGACTTCTACTTCTATTTGTGTTTAGTTATTACACTTTATACATTTTTTTCGTCAGCACTATATTACAATTACAGATTAATTTGAGTTACCATTTTAGATTTCTATTTGAATATAATTTCGTTTACCGTGTGTTATGTAGGAGATCTATGGTCTCTTTGAATTTTTCACACAACACGGTGTAATTTATTATTTTATATTTTATTTAGCTGTAATTAAGATAGTATAATTGTTAAAGTTAATTTTATTTTAAACAATTTAAGGCCCTTGTAAATGTTATAAACATTTTTTAAAATATATATTTACTATGCTAACATGTATAAAAATAAAATGATTTGTTTTTACTACGGTTTAATTTATATTTTAATAAATAAACCAATTATCTTCCTTTGTGTCTGTGTGTGTGTTTTTTGTTTTGTTTTATCTAAACTGACAAGTTCAAATGATATATAAATTAGAAGAAATTTATTACTGATTTAAATCAACTTTATCAGTTAAATCTCTAAAGCTAGAAAAAATATAACTGTTTATTCTCTCTATAAACTATATATTATTGTCATTTGTTGACCTACCAACGTTTAACGAAAAGCTATAAAAACTATCTGATTTTTGGATTTTTCTATAGCATCCAGTACTAAGTCGCATGTGACTTACTATAGTTGGACATTACGTCTCGCAAACAAATTAAGAATTTTTTTTTCATTTGAAAGGTATAATAATATAAAAAATGAATGAATTTTTTTAAAAATGGAAACGAATAATGTTATACAATTATTTGGGTTATATTTACATTTAAAACGTTGAAGGGAACGATTGGTTTCCGATTGGTTGGATATGTAAACTAATTTTCTGGTTCTGGTTTCTTTTTTAAAAAAGTTTAAATAAAAATTGTCAACATATTACAGATAACGAAAATCTAACATCCATGTTCGCTTTTCTCATAAATCCGTTAATGATAGAAATAATCACAGATTTTTCTTTTAATTTACCATAAACATTGTTAATTTGTGTTGTTATAAAAACTTCTACTTCTGAAACTGAGCTGTTAGAGTTTGAAAAATCAGGGTTCGGCGATGATATACAAGTCACAATCTGTGATTGGTTTCTGGAAGCTCGTGTAAGAAGTAAAATACTCTCAAATAGAAGTCAAGTAGCTACGGCCTTATATCCATTTACGGGATAAATTACTACTGTGCATCTGTGTGCTTTACAAAGATGTCCATAAAATTAAATCGTCGAGCAGTAATTAGGAGCCGTCCATAAATGACGTCACGCAATTGTGGCAGATTTTTATCCTCCCTCGTCACAAAAAACATAGACCCCTCCATATGACATCACAAAGCTTTGACCCCCCCACCCCCACCCCACACCTAAAAGCCGTATTTTCTAATAATTGAAAATTAGCCTGTTGAAAATTAATTTTTTGGCATTCAAATATTTATTTAGTGTAAGTCTGCACTCTAATACCGAAGCACGTGTGAAGCCATTGAAAACGTCATTAAATAAATTGCAAGCAAACACATATTTAATTGGAACTTTTATTTAAAGTTGCGCGTTTTTGATGTGACGTCACATTTCTTAAAGACCCCCCTCCCCCTCGTCACACATCATCACAAATCCGTGACCCCTCCCCCCACCCATTTTCAGGTGCGTGACGTCATTTATGGACGGCCCCTTAGTAACCAGCATCTGACATAACTTCTACACAACACAACTGCTAGCTACGAAACAGATAAGAGGCTTCTCAGCAGAATCATAACAATTTATGTTCACTATAATTATTGCGTCTTTATGTAAAAAAAAATTCTATTCATAGATTTTACATATTTAAATGTTTGTTAATTTTGTAGCAGCAGTTTCTTCAACATACGGTTATGAAATTGAAATTGAAATGTTTAAATCATTAAATTGGTAGATTTTAAAATTTTAAAAATCTCCAAAGGAATTTTTTCGCAAGTTAGCTCGTGACCAGCAGTGCTTCAATTAATATAAAATGTTTAAAAAAATGAAAAAGTATTAATTAGAGCTGCCATCACAAATTATAATTCACAACCGACAAAAATATTGTAAAAAAGATTAGCCATCTTCATTTCAGCAGTTCTTAATTTAGAAGTAGTTAACATTTTGAAAATTTTTCTGAATCAATCATACTTTCCTTCTAAATTTAAGGGGCCAAAACGTTGAAAGAACAAATTCACACATCAGTGTACGCCAAAATTTCAGTAGGTAGATCAGTCATGCGTGTGGCCAATTGACCACAATCTCACACAACTGTAGGCCACAATTTCAGTTGGGAGGTCACTCATCCGTGTGGCCCTTTGGCCTAAATCCACGCCTGTTCATTTAATCATATGCCTACCTTCCCCCCTCCTGGCGCTACACCCGTCTTGTCAACCTTCGGTGTCCCACTCTCAATCTACGCGTCTCAGTGTCTCGATGTGTTTTTCAAGCGTTTCATAAGTTCAAATCTAATAAATATTCGTCTGCTTTAAATAGTGCAAGATAGTAAATAATTATTATTGATCCCTTGCAAACACATCAGACATAAATAATTGTGTTAAAATATCCTATTTGTGTTTTCAACTACTTCAGTGTTATGCAATGTTAGGTTAAGTAGGTTTCAAATTAATTTGTTAGATGAAGACAAGCAGCCCCTCTCCCGTTTGATGTACGCATAATCTCCTAAATCTAATCTCACCTCCTCTCCCCCCTTCAGCCCATATTTTGGAATATTTGAGTCACAGATGCATGATAAAAATAGGTCATAGTTTACTTTACAAACCAAGGTCGACACGTGACTTTGGTAACAGAAGCACGATAGTTAGTATTCTAGTTCCAGGCCATTCGAAGTAATTGCTTATCTGTACTATATCATATTTCAACAGTTGAAAATGTAAACTAAAACGTAAGCAAACACTTAACCCTTACACCTGTTATAATGCTATGTTATATATATATATATATATATATATATATATATATATATATATATATATATATATATATATATATATATATTATATATACTAGTTTGTGCTGCGGCGACGTGGCGCCTGCGGCGCCCCATTTTTTAAAGGGCGCCTACGGCGCCCACCTTTTTCAAAAGCCTAACTAACTTGTCCTTGTATGATAAATACGTACTATTAAACTTTCTTAAATGTACACAAAGTATTTTAACATGTTTTTTTTAAATTTATTTTTATTTTCTATGTCAAAAGCCTAAGTAACTTATCCTTGTATGATAAATACGAAATATTCCTGAAATGTACACAAAGTAAGTATATAATATAGGTTGTGCTGCGGCGCCCACTTTTATTTAGGGCGCCTACGGCTTCCACTTTTTTCAAAAGCCCAACAAACTTGTCCTTGTATGATAGATAAGTAACATTAAACTACCATAAATGTACACATAGTAGTTTACAATAGAGGTTGTACGGCGCCAACTTTTTTTTTGGTGTTCAAAAGCCCAAGTAACTTATCCTTGTGTGATAAATACGAAATATTCCTGAAAAATAAACAAAGCATTTAGATCTACATAATAATTTTTACAGTGCTAATCACCACACGATTTTTAAACTAATTTTAGAAAGCAGCGCACCAAATTACTGCACCAAAAAATAACTATTTGAGTCAATCAGCACTGTTCACAACGCAAAATTTAAAAAAAAGCAGAGTGATGTCCCTTAGCGTTAGGCTACATAATTGAGCGTAAATATATATATGACTAGTTTGTGCTGCGGCGCCGTGGCGCCTGCGGCGCCCCCCCCCCTTTTTTTATAGGCGCCTAAGGCACCCACCTTTTTCAAAAGCCCAACTAACTTGTCCTTGTATGATAAATACGTAACATTAAAATTTCTTAAATGTACACAAAGTATTTTATAATAATTTTTTTTTAAAATTTATATTTTATGTTAAAAGCCCAAGTAACTTATCCTTGTATGATAAGTACGAAATATTCCTAAAATGTTAACAAAGTATGTATATAATATAGGTTTTACTGCGGCGCCCTTTTTATTTAGGGCGCCTACGGCGCCCACTTTTTTCAAAAGCCCAACAAACTTTTCCTTATATGATAGCTACGTAATATTAAACTACCTTAAATGTACACAAAGTAATTTTAAATTGAGGTTGTAGGGCGCCTATGGCGCCAACTTTTTTGGGGGGGGGGTCAAAAGCCCAAGTAACTTATCCTTGTATGATAAACACGAAATATTCCTGAAAATTAAACAAAGCATTTAGATCTACATAATAATTCTTACAGTGCTAATCACCACACGATTTTTAAACTAATTTTAGAAAGCAGCGCACCAAATTACTGCACCAAAAAATAACTTTTTGAGTCAATCAGCACTGCTCACAGCGCTAATTTTAAAAAAGCAGAGTGATGTCCCTTAGCGTTAGGCTACATAATTGAGCGTAAATATATATATGACTAGTTTGTGCTGCGGCGCCGTGGCGCCTGCGGCGCCCCCCCTTTTTTTATAGGCGCCTAAGGCACCCACCTTTTTCAAAAGCCCAACTAACTTGTCCTTGTATGATAAATACGTAACATTAAAATTTCTTAAATGTACACAAAGTATTTTATAATAATTTTTTTTTAAAATTTATATTTTATGTTAAAAGCCCAAGTAACTTATCCTTGTATGATAAGTACGAAATATTCCTAAAATGTTAACAAAGTATGTGTATAATATAGGTTTTACTGCGGCGCCCTTTTTATTTAGGGCGCCTACGGCGCCCACTTTTTTCAAAAGCCCAACAAACTTTTCCTTATATGATAGCTACGTAATATTAAACTACCTTAAATGTACACAAAGTAATTTTAAATTGAGGTTGTAGGGCGCCTATGGCGCCAACTTTTTTGGGGGGGTCAAAAGCCCAAGTAACTTATCCTTGTATGATAAACACGAAATATTCCTGAAAATTAAACAAAGCATTTAGATCTACATAATAATTCTTACAGTGCTAATCACCACACGATTTTTAAACTAATTTTAGAAAGCAGCGCACCAAATTACTGCACCAAAAAATAACTTTTTGAGTCAATCAGCACTGCTCACAGCGCTAATTTTAAAAAAGCAGAGTGATGTCCCTCAGCGTTAGGCTACATAATTGAACGTAAATTAATATATATATGATATCTATATATATTTATTTATGTAAAACATTATTTTCCCAAATTATCAAAATAAGTTTGTAAATAGAGAATTTTTTAGAAAGCATGCCAAATTCCATATACCAAAACATTAGTACTTTTGTGCTGTTTATTGAGCGAAGTGTTGAATTCAAGACGTTTTAGGGACGATTGAACTCGAAGTGACCAAAATAACTAAGGAATGTCCAAAGCTAGTAACAGGTTTCAGGCAAGTATTGTCACGAGAGTACAGTGATGTTATAAACATAATCTCCCTATCTATTAATCAATAACACAAAATGAACATTCAAAACATTTAAAGTTAATCAATAAAAAAAATGTTAATGTCATGTAATGGGTTATCACCCTTGATCATCATGATCCCCTTATGGACTTTATACTGAAATTAAGGAAGATGATATTGCCTGCAAATCAATTATTTTTGTATTGATAGTTTCAACCTGGCTCATTAAGATAAACAAAAACCTATGACTTAATATTGCTGCATAGGCTGGTTCCAACATGAGGTCTAGGCTGTCGACATCAACCCTCACCTGACTTTCATATTAAGATGAAACTCACCAATGATTTTCTGCTATATCTCTCAACTTTTTCAATCCAAATAAATTAAAAGTACATGCACATTGTTCATTTAATATTTTTCGTATGTGTCTATGAAAGTGTGTGCGTCTGACTGAAAGGGTTTTCCTTTTTGCTAGTAAGTAAAAAAAAAGTACAAAAACAGTTTATTACTAAAAGCTGTGTTGGTATATATGCTTTTAAAAAAAATTAAAGAGCACTATATGACTGTGGCAGTTATCCACCTTTGCTTAGAAGTGATGCTAGAAACATCAATTGATAGTCCTCAATGTAACTGACATTGCTTTATAGGCGTTTCCTTATGTTTTCTGTTCTTCAATAATTACAACACCAAAACATGCAATCTCGGTGAAACCTTAGAAGGTCGTTGAGTACATTACCATGCAGGTTTCTGGCATAAATTTACTTTTAAGTACCCACTCATTTGGGTCTTTGAGAGTTGTATAAAAATTATTTGAACATTGGCTACCTGGTAAATAGATGGATTTCAGAATAAAAATTTAATTGCCCAAATTAAAATGCTACATGGCATAGAATTCATAAAGTAAACTCATTCGGGGACATATATTTAAAGGCGACTCGTTGGGGCATGCTCCAAAGAAAGATTGAGAAACACTGCTCTAAACTAATCATCTTCACTCCAATGTGACTGGAAAAAAATATTGTAGTTTTGGACACATCCTGTCTGTTATTTGATTTTGCTAGGCGACCATACCCACGATTTGTACTCTCCATTTGATTAAATTTTCCACAAGACTGTTTACCTGATGATTAATTTAATTTCTCTTGTTTATTTCCACGTTCCTAAACGTCTCTAACAGTGTCTATTATTAACATTTAAATCGTTTGTGATTTTTGTATACTGAATGAAAAGTTTGAAATAAATGTAGCCGTGTGGTCGTGACTATGTTTATATATATAGCCGGTAGGTAGTTGTTCACTACTTCACATGTAACACACACACGTATAATGGAATTCAGGTAAGCGGAGGACTATAGTTGGTATAGTGTTTATTTGGTTCTCTTCAAAGGTTCACACAGTAGCATATGAATACGTACATTGGATACAGGAAATACAGTGTACAGTTCTACATTCTACGACAGCCCTACTCCCTATCTCTCTACTCCACTCTCTCTTACATCTCTCAAGCGTGCCACTTAAAACTCTAAGAACACTGAAGACCGAAGACCACTCTCTGTCTAGAGTGCGTCCCGTTTAATATCCTTTAGGCTCCCCCTAAAATTCATCCGGTGCCCGGTACGCTTGTCTAACCTTCCAGTCATGAGGGGTCAAACCTATGTCCAGCGACTTCCGTCACAGTCCATTTGTGTTCAGTCCTAACACTCGTCAAGTCCCGCCCTCCCTTGTTTAAACTAAGGATGGGGGAGGGGGGTTAACGTAACCATGTCTGGTCAGACCCGCTACCCCTTATCTACCCTGAGGCATTTCACACCTCTGGTCTCCTCGCTCAGCTACGACCTTGAATCTACAGGCCGGCCCAGGATGGGGGGGGGGTTGACGTAGCCGTGTATTGTCAGCCCTGGCCAGTTTGCCGTCTTTCTACGTACAGCGCCAGGCTTCCCCGGCCGAGCCAATTCCCCACGTCAAAGACCTGCCGCTCTCGTGGCGTTCAGTCTTTGATCTCAGCTCCTGGCAGTCAATGCAATCCAACCTAATTTCCCTACACACTCCACCCAATCTACATGTAAGTCAAGTCGTAATTAATAGTTATTATAACTATTATACGGGGCACACTGCCACATCAAGAAAAGAGGAAAAGAGAAAAATGTACACACACAAAAACAAGCATGATTTATTCGAAGCAATAGGTTCATAAAATTAAAATTATATAATTTATTCTCACAAATTGTTTGAGCGTTACATTCTGTATGAAATATTTAGACCGAAAAATATTAACGCTGTAGATGAAAACGATAATGTTTTAAAAAATAACTATTTATTTTATTTTCCCAGACTACAACGATGTGGTCAAGTATAGATTTTCTGGGCACAACAGCTTGTCTGTTATTAACCGACCTACGAACTACCCTCCTGCACCAGGGATCGCACTGCCTATCATAGGAAACATGCATTTAATGAAAACAGAAACAATAAAACAGTTTAAGGAATGGGCAGAACAACATGGACCGGCTTTAGGTCTCTAACTTGGCACAATGTCATTTGTTGTGTTGAATGGCAATGACATCATCAAGCAAGCAGGCGCCAGTAAAGCAGGCCGATTAATTTTCTGGACGCCCAGGTAATGACCTCATTACGTTAGCTTTACCAAAAGCTAGAAATGGAGTTATAAGATCGACTGGACATCTTTGGAAGGAACAACGAACTGTTGCTTTGAGCATCCTTAGAAATCTTGACATGGGGAAAAACATTTTAGTTGATAGTATAAAAGAAGAGGTGTATTGTTTTACTTCAGGATTGGCCTCGAGAAATGGAGAACAAGCAGGTATTAAAGAATTGACAAACACTTGTGTTTCAAATGTCATATTTTCTATGATATTTGGGAAAAGATTTAGTTTGACTGATCCGCAATTTCGGAGAGTATTGAAATTAAACATTGAAGTGGTGAAATTAATAAATTCAGCAAAGCTTTCAAATTTCATGCCTTATCTCAGAATCGTACCTTTTGAGCCATTTCATGCCCCAAAAAAAAACAAATCACAGAGGCAAGAGAGATAATGTCGTTTTCTGATCAAATGGTTGACAAAATTAAACAAACGTATGATCCAAGAAATTTAGATAATTGTATTGTCGCTTACATCGATGAAATGAAAAGAAATGATAAGCATAGAACCCGACAACACTCAGTGAAGAAAATCTGGCAAGATGTATTAATGAACTTTTTAGTGCTTATTCAGAAACGATTAGTACAACAATTTCATGGTGTCTCTTGTACGCATTACATTACCCAGAGACACAAGAGAAAGTTTACCAAGAAATTATTGATGTAGTAGGACACAACAGAACACCCACATTGTTAGACAAACCCACGTTGAAATATTTGAATGCTTTCATCATGGAGACACAGAGACTTGCTAGTATTGTACCACTTAATGTTACACATCAATGTACCGCAGACACCACAATCCATGGATATTTTATTTCAAAAGGTACCAACATAATACCAAGCCTTGATTCTGTACTTCATGATGAGAAAATCAGGGGAGACCCTCAGAACTTTAGACCTGAACAATTTATGGTTGACCAAGGCAATCTGAAAACCGAAGAACATCTTATTACCTTTTCTATTGGTCGTATAATTTGTCTTTGAGAATCATTGGCTACGATGGAACTTTTCTTGTTTATTTCCTCTATTTTCCAGAGATTTAAATATCTCCCAAAAGATCCACACAATATCCCGCCACTGAAAAAGGTTCTTTGGTTTAACAGTTTCACATGATTCGTATGAAATAAGATTTGTTGAAAGGGCTGTTTAATGCCAAAAACTTAATGAATAAATCAATGCATTTAAAGACTTTCAAGTTGTTGTTTTTTTAAATTAAAGAAACACATTTGTATCTGCTCTGTATAAAAGGAATTGTGGTATAGTCCTGTATGCACAAACTAATAAAATACAGATCATTTTGTGATCTTAAGTTTTTAATAAAATATTTTTATAGGAACACTTACCGTATATATTCGTTCGCAACCCGACCTTTTCTGGGCATGATCTAGGGTAAAAAATTTGGGGGGGGGGAGAGGTTGGCTTATGAGTGGGTCATAGGTGATTTCTGCATGGATATTGAATATCGGTGTTGTTGTTTTTTGTGTGTAGATTATCAATGTTCTTTTCTACATTCTACAAGATTCGACTGATCTACCAGAAGCTAAAATATATTATTAAAAATCTACACTTACCTTATTTAATCATTTTCTTTATTTTTGTTAACGTTTTAATAAATTGTTTACAAATTTTGTTTTCAACAACGATTTTTTTTATGTACGCACTTAAAAGATTTTTTTTTAAATACCGGTAACGCTTGACTAACAAAGAGCACACCTACAAAGATAGGCAGTACAAAGTAAACAATCATAATGACCTATTTAGCTTGTAGTTTTAAAATAATGTGTATTTGTTTTAAGTAATTTCTAGTAAAATAATTACATAAAGCTGAACTGGATGAATTATTTAATAGTTTTAGTAATTTTTAGATTCTATTCCAGTTTCATATAGGATGGTGAATCTTCCTTTGAACATGACATTTCCGATAAACTGTATGCTGAATAGTATGAATACATCAACCTTGAATACCACTAGCGTCTTTAGGTATTGAGCGTTAACAAGATCATTTTAACTGAGCATCTTGTTTGGCAAACCACCAAAGAATTATTCTTCTTTCACCATTTCATTTTAATTATTATAGTGAAACTATCCAGTCGTTGGTTATAATTAAAAGAAACTAATTTTACAAAAGAGAAACTGTTTCCATTTCTTTGCTGGGTTGCATTTTAGCTTCCTAGTGACTCTATTACCTTAATTTAAAGTTATTCCATCTTAGACTTTTAAAAATATATTGAGATATGAAAGAGTTATTCGAATTGTCGATACCCGAACTTAAAATTAAACAGCTTATTAAGTTCTATGACTGCCCATCTTGGAGTTATACTTGTTTCAATGATGAATGCCCCCTCTCTCCTAGGTATACATTATATAAAACATCAGAGCTGTCTAAATAACAACAATAGCTAGCCTTAAGAAAGTCGTACATTGAAGTAACAAAGTTACAAGGATATTTAAAGTAAATAAATATACAATGACTGGCTTTAGGCAACAAAAGCGATAAGCAATACAATTAAGTATTTGCTATCAGCATTAATAATTCTCAAACAAAAATCCAAAAGATTAAATAATAACTTTTTTGTTTGTTAATGTAACGTCATAATAGTTAAACATTTGAGTTTTTGTATGTTTTTTTAAAAATGTTTTGCTGAGTTAAATTAAAACAAATTGACAGTCTTTACCACAGCTTTTGCACACGAGTTCAGTGCTTCCCAATGTTTTGGCCTTTCTCCTAGCTCTCCAGTCTGTAGCCTCCTCCATCTTTCGTTCCTCGGCTACAATGACGCCCTCTTTGACAACTGTGCGCCACGTAGATCTGTCTTCTGCTTTGCATTCCCAGTCACTTGTGTTTATTCTGGCTGCTTTCATGTCCCTCTGGCAGACATCTTTAAATCTGAGACGTGGGAGACCTGTATTCCTCTTTCCCGATGCCAGTTCCTTACTGGGATACAGCGCTATATAAATAATCAATTTATTATTATTATTATTATTATATAGGAGGTCTTTGGGGATTCGGCCAGAGCTCATTCTTTTTAAATGTCCTAGCCATCTTAGGCGTCTTTCACTAAGGATTGAGAACATGCTTTGGATAATTGCACGCATCAGAACCTCACTATTTGGCACTTTGCCCTTCCATTTAATGCCAAGGATGCGACGCTGGCAACTCAACTGGAAGCTATTTAGCTTGCGCTCATGGGATGAATAAGAGGTCAATGTCTCGCTCCCGTATAGCAGCGCACTGTTGACGCATGCTCGATAGACACACAGTTTGGTTTTCTTGATGTTTTGCCAAACCAATTTATTTAGTTTAGCCAATGTTGCAGCTGCCTTGCCAATTCTACTGTTTATTTCCTCTTCAATGGATAGTGTATTGGAGACCTTGGAACCCAAGTAGGTGAAGCTGTCCACAACCTCCACGTTTTCATAGTCGATATTGATGGTAGGAGGAGATTGTGTGTCTTGGGCCATGATGTTTGTCTTTTTCAGGCTGATTTGCAGCCCAATTTCTTTGCGGGCATTGGCGAAGCTTAAGACGAGTTTTTCCAAACCAGTTTCTGTGTGTGCTATTAGTGCCGCATCATCCGCAAAGAGTAGCTCGCGAATTAGGACATCTGTCGTTTTGGTCTTGCCTCGGAGGCGGGCAGTGTTGAAAAGTCCTCCATCAGCTCTGGTGTGTAACCAGATTCCATCACTGCTATCATTGAATGCGTATCGAACCAATACAAAGAAGAATATTGCGAACACACACACACATATATATTTATATATATATATATATATATATATATATATACATATATATATATATATATGCGTTCAAGTAGATGTGATATTTAAATTAATACACCTTAAAGTAAAAGTCAAGTTCAGGATCAGGTTTAGTGCAGGTTTTCAAAGCAATATTAATCATGTCGCGGGAAAGCACGTTTGAAGTTGTTCCACTTCTTATTGTCACATGAACACACAATCTATGTTAGCATAAATGCTGATCAATGAAATAAAAATGTAATAATGATAAATCAATTTGATTCTACATTTTTTGCAATTTACATTTCAAGACACAGCTGTGGATTAAATTTTTGCTACCCTTATGCGACCCATTTCTTATGCAGATTCTTAATGAAGTTCAGTTTTTTGAACGCATATCTTTTAATTACTTACTACGCTACTGTAAGAAATCAGTCCATAACTGTAGTAAAACATTACTTGACAAAATGAATATTTGAAAATACCATAACATTATTATTATACTGATTACAAAACACTAGAAACATGTGTTTTTTATAACTTAACATCAGTATTTGTTTTAAGTGATGTCTAATTAAAACTATTGAAATAAAGCGGTGAATCTTCCTTTGAAGACGATATTTTCGATGCATTGTATGCTGAATAGAATTGAATGAAGTTATGCCTGATTACCAATGCTACCTTTAGTCTTTGGGCTAAAAAAGATCAATTTAATTTAACATATTGCTTGGAAAACCACTAATCAGTTATTCTTGCTGCTTCGATTCCTCTCAATTATTCTAGAGACACTATCTAGTCTTCAGCAACTTGTTATTATAATAAACTAAAAATATTTGAATGAAACTGTTCCCCCTTTCTTTGTTGGTTGGATTTAGTTTCCTAAGTGGATATGTTACCTTGAGTTTTTCTTGTATATTTTTTTATATCAAGATTTGACTGAGTTTCTTTAGTTGTCGATGATCACGTGGAAACCTTGGTTTTAAAAGAAGAATTAGAATCTTCGAGCAATTTAAAAAGCTGTTGACAGTTCTTTAATCTGTTAATGGCAATACATGTACGTCGAATACACTCACTAACAAGCTTTGAAGTTACAGCTCAATTTTGATGAAGTGGAGCTCACCTCTCATTAGGATGCACTTCAAAAGTGGATCATTAGACCCTTTGGGGAGTTAGGCTTTTCTGGTAAAATTGTCGAAATTAAATTAAAGAATTTAATGAGTTAGTTGTAAGTGGCGTTTGTATTATTGACTGGATCAGTATGTGTGTGTTTATTGAATTGTGTGGCATTCCTTACTTTAGAATTAATTTACTTTTACTGTGTCGCAAGATTTAATGCTAAAAATATGGCGAAGCATATGTTTTTAAAATGATGGCTAAAAATGTCCTCTCTATATCTTATACTGTTTGGCCTAACAGATATATTTTTCCAGTATATATTTAATTTTAAAGGTTTTTTATTTGATTTGGAAAACACTACTGTATATATAATTTAGTTTCATAACTGAAACATTTAAAACTGAACACTTCAAAAAATGTAACAACATTTTTACGGTGCATAACAATGAATAACCAAATTACATAATTTAAAAGTACATGTATACACATTTTTAGCGAGTGCTTGGGTTTGCACAGAGTGGGATTCATTGTCATTTTTTAAAGAAATAGCTTATGTTAGAAATAAAAATGTTATGTGTTGTAATGGCCTTAGTCACCGGCGCGTCGAACTAAATATAGGTCATGGCAACAACATCTGAGGTCGGCTTTTGACTTTTGTGACCGGAGCAGGATAAAGTACACAAACATTAGAAATAGTGTACTTTATTTTTTTTAAATAGCTGTTTAGAAGTTAACTTAGTTTACTTAAATATAAGCAAACTAATTTCCACATGCCCTATCTAATGTATTATGAAAAATTAACCCATTCGAAAATGGATATGAAAAATTTACTCAAATAAATATTATTTATAATAATTGAGAATTTTAGTATTTAAGCCCCAGAGAACTAATAAGAAGAAAGGCCAATTTCAATTTGTGATCGTAAAGGAAAGTTATTTTGAACGATATATAACTTAACCAAAAATTCAAAGAACGCTGGAATGAAAATAAAGGCATAATTTCACCAACAAAAAAAGTATATTGATCTAAGCTTAAAAGTAAGTAACTTTATTCGTAACTTTATTCGTAATATTCCATTCGTTGTTAAAGTGAAAGATTTAAGGATATCTTCTTGGTTCGATATATCTAGCGGCATGCGCACTCGGCAGGCAGGAATTTGTTGCCTCGGCTAAAGGCGGCCAGAGGCGGCGTTAGGTACGCGCGAGGCCTGGTGCAACAATGACCCCGCGGGGCCAGAGTAGTGGTAACGATCCCGAACTACCAATATGCCCAAAATGTCATAATATCTTGATTAGATCAATTCTTGCGGAAACTCAGTAGTGTAATATCTGCCAGCTCTTTTGTTACTAAAATATATTTATGTTATGAGAAATATTCTCAAGTCTGAAACGCGGGCCCCCCACCCTAAGCGCGGGGCTTGGGGCGATTTCCCCAGCTGCCACCCCCAAAGGCGGGTCCTGAAGGTGACTCTGCCTTGAACCCAGCTCCGAAATTTTACCTGACACTATTTAGGGAAACAAAGGCGACTGTGCATTGTACCAGACGATTCTCTCATAGCCGTTGCCTGCGAACGCGGCGAGTGCTTGATTTACCTATAGTCTAAACAAGCTATAGCTAATTCTAATTCCTAATTACAATATCCAATTTTTAGCGTGTCTTTTTGAAAAATTAAGAGCTGTTGAACCTAAGTTGTGTTATTCCAAAAATCTAAAATACCGGTAATTATGACTGTCGAAATTGCTGGTAAATTTCGACAGAAATGGGCTGTACATGTAATTTTGGTGATTTTAAAATTTAATGTATTATTATTTTGGAATAGAAAGGGAACGTTTCAAGTATATAATTTCTTTTACTACAAACAAAGGGATTCATCTGATAGTCTGACACAACAGGATCAGTTTAGGGTAGAATTTAATTATCGTGTCCAATCAGCATTCCCTAATGTACAATCAATTTTGAGATTGTTTCTTAATATGTTGGTTACAAAATGCTTTGGAGAAAAATCTCTTCTCAGCTGAAGTGGATAAAAAATGAATTTAGAAAAACAATGACTCAAAATAAATGATGTTCCCTCATTTCATGAACATAGAAAGTGACAGACTACTCAGCTTATCATTTGACGATGTCATCAGTGACTTTGGTCTTGCAAAGGCAATAAATAATTATTTGTTAAATAATTCATTACAATAATAACTTGTTTCAAGAGAGTAGATAATATGCCTTCGTAACTTGTGCCTTTTAAAAGAACTTTTGTCTTTTTTTTTATCAGAGTTTGTACAGTTTGCACATTTCAGTTTGTAAAGAATTAAAAATAATGTTAAGTTAAAGATTTATTTCACTTTCTGTATACTCTTTAATTGTATTTCATTTTAACCCTCTAGGTATCCGACAATCACATTTGGCACTGATATAGAATATAAGGACTTATAAAGGACCCCCCTCATCTCAAATAGACTAGGGCCTTATCGAACCTAAATCCGGTCCTGAACGCAGCGTCACTTGCCGTTAGACCGACACCATCTGTGCGTTCTTTTCAGAATGAAGGTCGCAATTATCTTCTCTTAGATGGAGCATCTTTTGTAGTTAAGGAGATAAGGTATTTTTCAAAACGACTGCGGCGTAGTTTGAGTTGTCTGCCGCCCGGGGCATTTTCCGAGTTTTTCGCCACTGGAGTTTTAAAATCTTAACTACTTTGGAATTCAGGGTCCATACATCATTGGATCCAAGACTTTCTTTTGGGTAGAGAGCAAACTGTCAAAATTAATAGATGAATCAGCACTACTAACGGTTAACTTAGGAATTCAGCAAGTAACTGTCCTAGAGTCCTTACTCTTTCTAATTTATCTATATATAACGATTAATTAATCGTTAATTTCGATAAAGCTAAAAATTGAAATTCAGGGTGTCATAAGTAACATTTATTAAACGTACTGTCGAAAAACGATATAACACTATTATGTCTTAATTCTTTATATGACATCTTTTAACCAATAACGCAAAGTGTATTGACATTATTTGGTTCAAGTGATGAGCGGGTACTTATTGACAATATAACCAACGAGCTGAACAATCTTTCACATTGCTTTAGATTGTCTCGGCTGAAGTTTCTGATACTGTAGTGGATGTTTGGTTTGCAGGTAAGCGAAGTGTTAGAACCATGGTAGCAATGTTCCCATGCAACAATTAAACCTGAAAAAGATTGTAAAATTTTACAAAAGACATAGATGAATTAATGAAATTGGAAACTACTTGGAGTATGTCTTTCCATCCATAAAAGTGTCAACTGTTAAGAGTAACAAAGAAAAAGAAACAAACTAATGCAAACAATTATATATATATATATAAAAAATAATCCGAACTAAAGATGCAACATACTAAGGAGTAATAATAAATGAGCAATTAACATGGAATTAGCATATCAATGAAATAATTAAAAAATCAAACAAATACTTAGGCTTTATAAAGTGAAATTTTACAGGTTTAATTAGAATATAAAACTGAAATGCTACCTCACTTTGTTGAGACCTGTACTAGAATATGTATCTTCAGTATGGGAATTATTTATTACCAAAGAAAGCATAGATAAGCTAGAACAATTTCTAAAAAGAGCTGTCAGATTCATTATTGGAGAATATTCAAACAGTCCTGGGTTACATTACTTAATTGATATAAAAGCTTTAAACTCTAGTGCAGTGGTTCCCAACCTGCGGTTGGGGGGTCGCGACGGGTTTTCTAAGGGATCGCCAACTGTGGACTAAAAATATTCACTATAATGAAAATTTGTTCTATTTTGTAAAAACTTTAAGATGAAAATGACTTATTTAATTTTCATGGGGGTCGCGGGTCACATGGCTGTTATAAAATGGGGTCGCCACCCAAAAAAAAAGGTTGGGAACCACTGCTCTAGAAGAGAGAGAAACAAACAGCAAAGTAGTAATAATACAGCAGTCAATGAATTCTAATTTGGAAATACAACATAAAGATAATCTAATACAACCCTCAGATAGACAGGTATAAAAACCTTTTCTTACTCCCTATGCAAGAACAAACTCATGCAAAATCTCGTTCTTTTCGAAAGGAATCCGGACGTGGAATGGGTTGCCTGATCAAACCAAGAAAAGCAACACACTATCAAACTTAAAACTCAAAAAAGCTAAACTAGATATAAGCCATGGATACGCATAGGACGCAATAATCTTCTGTTTAGAAGGAAAGTCTCCAAAGGCTCAAATAGGATAAGATAAGATGTAAAATTGGAGTTTTCTGCATTTTTGAAGAAAAAAAACTTCTACCACGTCAATGTAAATATTTATGTTATCAGTCGTGTGATGCTCAAAGGTCAAAACATTGAGCTCACTGTTGATAGTTAATTTAAAAATTAAACAACTAAGTGGATAAAAGAAGCATCTCTAACAGCTGTAATTACGTATGGGAGTGTTAGGGATTATTATATAAGACAGGTTAGTCGAGCAAAGAATCATAATGGCTTCTATTTATTAGTTGATTTTTTATTGCCCGTGAGTTCAATGAAAGGCCTTTCAGTCAGTTGTATGCTCTATTTCCATCAAATGACCTATCGGGAGGATTTAAATCATCAATTATAATTAATCACCATAAAAAGCTTTATAAGTTTTGTTGTTGACCGTTTCTGCATCACTATATTTATGTAAAAAGTTCTTGGGCTCTCAATTTCGATAGTATGAACAAAAAACGGATGATTTTGAGTAGGTGTGGCCATTATAACTAAAATCGAAACCATTTGATAATCTAAATATTCTAAACGTTATTTCTACCGGAGAGGAAGCAGAAGACTTTATTTCTCTCATAAATAAAAATTAAAAGTGTCATAAAGGCGAGGAATTAAAGTTTATTTACTCAATCATCCTACATGTGGAAGAAAATCAGAAGCCCCGAGCCTAGTGCTCTTCATGGGTCTTCCTGGAAGACCCTCCCAGATATCTGGCCCCCTCCCCCAGAAAAGGACGTGACATATGGGAACCCCCCCCCCGAGAGGTCGCTTCTGAAGCGGCCACCTGGGCATCCAGGACAGAAAGTCGAAGATGCCTCCCTCACAGTTGTCCTCACAAGGAGGGATGGAATTTCCCTACTATGACCCGCTACCACTTCGGTGCGACCCCGGCAAAGCATACGAGTCTCAATGGTTAGGATCGCCGCTATGCGGGGGATCATCAATGACCTACCTAGGGTGCAACCCCCACTGGAAGGTTTACTCAGAGCTTGCGTCCGCTGCGTTCTTCACGGTTCCTTTTGCTAATCCGTGCTTGCGCTCCTGGCCCTAAACCGGCACCGCTCAATGGCGTTGCTAGTAAAATTGAGGGGGACGAAACGGTCGCTTCGGATTTAACCGACCCTAAACGGGTACTTTGGTTTTCATCATCGACAATGCATTTAAGATGCTTTTTCTAAGATCCGTACAGCGACTGTAATCATCTGTGACTAGCACCTAACACCTAACATATCGGACTTTGGCATTGCCTGCCGAGAGTTGTTGGTTTCAGGTCGCTGAGTCGCGGTCAGGTCCGTGCCCCGCGACCTTACTCATCCGCCGAGCCCCGTAGAGGCCACCCCCTTTCGACGGATTTACTCAATAACATCGGTGATTAGCACAAACGCGTCCAATGACATTGCAAACATATCGGTGATGAGCACAGAAATACTTATTCCTAAGGAGGGTGAAAAATGAAGGAAAATATTTTTTTAAATTACTGATTTATACTCAAAACAATGGAAAAGTCATGATCTATGTAACCACAGACGCCATATACTATCAAACTTTGACAATAATCTAATGGTAAAATAACGCTTAAAGAGTCATGTATAGTGTACTATGAAATAATGCACATGTAAATTATTTTCCAGACTGCAATGATTTGGTCAAGTATAGATTTTCTGGGCACAACAGCTTGTCTGTTACTAATGCTGGCTGTCCTCTATTCCTGCTACATCGTAACAAACCGACCTAAGAACTACCCTCCTGCACCAGGGATCGCACTGCCTATCATAGGACACATGTATTTAATGAAGGAGGACACAGGGAAACAGTTTAAGGAATGGGGAGAAAAATATGGTCCGGCTTTCAGTCTCCGGCTTGGAACAATGTCATTTGTTGTGTTGAATGGGTATGACATCATCAAGGAGGCTCTAGTCAAGCAGGACGATAAATTTTCTGGACGTCCAGGTGACCTACTTACTGCAGGTTTGCCTAAATTAACACATGGATTAATTAGATCCAATGGAAGTCTTTGGAGAGAACAACGAACTGCAACTCTGAGAATACTGAGAAATCTCGGCATGGGGAAGAATATTTTAGTCGAGCGAATAAAAGAAGAGGTGTCTTGTTTTACTACAGAATTGGCCTCGAGAAAGGGAGAGGCAACATATATCATGGCATTAACAAGTGCATGTGTATCCAATGTCATTTGTTCTATGATATTTGGGAAAAGATTTAGTTTGGATGACCCAAAATTTCTGAAAATTGTGAGTTTAAACATTGAAGTAGGAAAACTGTTGAATTCAGCAAATATTTCTAATGTCATGCCTTATCTGATGTATGTTCCTTTCGATCCATTTCATGCAAAAAAAATTATCACATTAGTAAAGGAGATAATGGCCTTTTCTGATCAAATGGTTGAAGAAATTAAACAAACCTATGACCCAAGATATTTAGATAATTTTATCGTCGCTTACATTGATGAAGTGAAGAAGAAAAAAGAATTAGGACAAGCGACAGAACTCAGTGAAGACAACCTGGCACGGTGTATTGATGAACTTTTAAGTGCTGGCTCAGAAACGACCAGTACAACAATTTCATGGTGTCTCTTGTACGCATTAACTTACCCGGAGAAACAAGAAAAAGTTTACCAAGAAATTATTGATGAAGTAGGACGCAACAGAACACCCACATTGTTAGACAAACCAAAGTTGAAATATCTGAATGCTTTCATCATGGAGACACAGCGACTTGCAAGTATTTTACCTCTTAATGTTACACATCAATGTACTGCAGACACGACGATCCATGGATATTTTATTCCACAAGGGACCAACATAATACCAAGCCTTTATTCTGTACTTCATGATGAAAAAATCTGGGGAGACCCTCAGAACTTCAGACCTGAAAGATTTTTGGATGACCAAGGCAATCTGAAAACAGATGAACATCTTATTCCATTTTCTATTGGTCGCAGACGTTGTCTTGGTGAATCTTTGGCTAAGATGGAACTTTTCTTGTTTATTGCTTCTGTTTTTCAAAGATTCCAATGTCTCCCCAAAGATGCAAACAAGATCCCACCAGTAAAAGCTGTGTTGGGGGCCGTAGCTCCCCCCGAACCATATGAAATACGATTTGTGGATCGTGCTTTGTGATTTATAAAGCTTGGCTCAAAAATGTTGATGATAATTATTTAATGAAAAATTATAAACTCATCAATTATAGGTTTATTAAAGCCATATATTAATTGCCCTCTACTCTTGTAACAGTTGAATTAAATAAACTGTATTTCAATATGTACTTTAACACCAGTGAAGTTGTTAAATGTGAAAGCTTTCTTAAAGGTAAATGGTTTTTGATTTACAAAATACGAATTCTATTTGTTTATAACGATTTTGATATAAATTTATATTTAAAGCATTCTAAAATAAATTTTCATATTGAAGAATACAATGTGAGTTATTACAGCTTTAATTCAGAGATATTAATTAAGGAAACATTCATTAGAAATTAAATAATGGTATAACACCCAATGCAGTAGTTTTCGTTGTCTATGACAATTATTATAATGTTTTTTTTCATGCAGTAGTAATCTTTCTTTTCTTACACTAATTTGCAGTAGTGTTGTAAATATATAGTTTTTAATTCTTAATAGAAATTGTAACGTTTAAAAGTATCTGCATTAGGCATGATTGTCATAAAAATAGTGTAAATTTAATTTAAGTTCAATTTAATTTTTTTTAAAATCAAAATCAGAATGTTTTAGTGTTTTTTTTCTATTTTGTTTTTTAAAAATTAATTTTATTTTTAGATTTACATTACACAATAAGTAAACACCTTAAAATGATATGATTAAGACTTACTTTAAGATGTAACAATTTCGGAACATAACTAGCTCCTTATTTTGTGATAATGAACGCACTATTAAATTATAAGCTATGCAAATTTATATATTCGTTTCCCACTAATGCCATTATTCAATAAGCACGCGCACGAATACATTAAATGAGCAAACACAAAATTATTATAGCCAGTAAGTAAGTGATTTAGATAAGTCTTGTACAATGTTCATTATAAAAGGCTAGATGAAAATTTAATTAATCATGTAATTGTAGCATTATTTAAAAGGTCGTAAACTTCTGTAACGTCAATGAAAACAACATTTTCAATAAAAGTTTTCTTTAAACTTTGATAAATGTCATTTCTTCAAATTATATTAGATGTCAATAAAAAATGTTATATTTCAAAGTTTCTTTCTTTTTAATTTGTTTGTAACATGTTTAATGTAATATGAGTTTTAATCTATTCCGAAATTATTTTAAATACTGAAGAATATATTCAATTCAATTTTACTAAATAATTTTAATTAGGAATCTCTCATTCAATATCGAATAATCGTGTAATTCTAACTGAAATCACCTGTAGTTGTACCTGAAGTCACCTGTCATTCTACATGAAGTCAACTGTAATTCTATATGAAGTCACCTGTACTTCTTCCTGAAGTCCCCTGTAATTCTACCTGAATTCACCTGCAATGCTACCTGATTTCACTTGCAATTCTACCTGAATTCACCTGTAATTCTACCTGAATTCAGATGTAATTCTACCTGAATTCACCTGTAACTCTACCTGAATTCAGATGTAATTCTAACTGAAGTCACCTGTAATTCTCCCTGAATTCAACTGTAATTCTACCTGAAGTCATCTGTAATTCGACGTGAAGTCACCTGTAATTCTCCCTGAATTCATCTGTAATTATACCTGAAGTCACCTGTAATTCTACCTGAATTCACATGTAATTGTGTTTGAATTAAACTGTAATTCTACCTGAATTCAACTGTAATTCTGCCTGAAATTCGCCTGTAATTCTACCTGAAGTCACCTGTAATTCTACCTGAAGTCACTTGTAATTCTACATGAATTCTCCTGACATTCTACCTGAAGTCACCTGTAATTCTACCTGAATTCACCTGTAATTCTACCTGAAGTCACCTGTAATTTTACCTGATTTCACCTGTAATTCTACCTGAAGTCACCTGTAATTTTACCTGAATTCACCTGTAATTCTACCTGAAGTCACCTGTAGTTCAACCTAAACTCGACTGTAATCCTACCTGACGACACAATATTTTTAAACATATTTAAGTAACATCAGAGCTGAGATCGGAAGAGTTTTCCAACATCAAACACGTGTAATTCCTTCAATACAGACTCAAGTAATGTAGTTGCCTTAACATTATTACACACTCCACAAATCTTAAAACTAATAAAAAGAAAAATTATAGGCAAATTTTATTCCAACATCCCCGCCCCCCCCCACCTTTTCCTCCTTACAAAGAGTCTTTAACCCATGCCGAAATAAATTTTGGAAAAAAAATAATTTTTTGCTACGAGGGGTCACAGGTTTCCACCCGTACTTGCATTGTTCGGAACTCGTAGGATTTTTCAAGTATATTTATTGTGTTCTTCGTCTATCAGAACCTAGGCAGACACCCTCTCAACGTAATCACCGCCAATTGTGACACAATATTCTCGTTTATTGCAAGCGATGATCCTGCGCAAATGCTGTCTGAATACAAGAAAGACAAATGTAGTGCGTGGACCATATGCCTCCAGTTGGATATGTTAGTGTCCAGGGAAAAGAGA
Organism: Ampullaceana balthica; assembly: GCA_944989445.1. Lineage (NCBI taxonomy): Eukaryota > Metazoa > Mollusca > Gastropoda > Lymnaeidae > Ampullaceana > Ampullaceana balthica. The sequence goes on from CALYLW010000026.1 coordinate 2,156,605, forward strand.
CAATGGCATCTAACTTTTTTAAAAATTACTTTATTTCGAATGAAGAAGAAAAATCATGAGAAATAAAATGTATTTTTCTGAAACCAATGCCTATTACCTTTTTAAATTAAACTTTCACTCCTTACCAGTTACATCACTCGGGTTCGTGTCACCCAGTGCGTTAGGTCATGACTTCACGACTTACCCGATAGACCTACTCCAAGTCTGCAAGGGCCAAAGAGACAAACAGAATTTTAACCTTTGCTGTCACCCTTTGTGATGCTATCACTCGGTGCGGTTCACAACCCCCACCCCTCTTGTGCCTCCTCTGTTTTTAACACATGTTTAAAAAATCTTTAAATAAATCTTAGAAATTTACAATAATTTTTAAAAAGTTCTATACATTGGATTAAAACTCTTGAAAAAGATCATCGAAATTCAAGCGCTAAACAATTAAGCCATGAGATAAGATTGAATTTGTGAGTTAAACATGTACAATGTACATAACTTAATTCAAACAATTTTGTTGTAACAGTTCATCATCGCCTTCTCTATGTGAAATTTCATGTCAGAAACAGTTACTTGAGGATCTATTGAAAAACGTTATTCAAATCAATGTTATAATTGTTTCAATTTCTTTCTATAGTCACCTGCGCAAAGTTCCAGCTCTGCTGCTATATGGAGATATGGTTCCATTTGGTTTAAAGGATTTATGGTAGAAACCTACATTCATTCAAGCCGTTTTAGTTTTTATTTTAATTTTAGATTTAAAAAATATTTGTATGAACTGGAAGAAGCTTGTATTGGAAGTGGACATAAACGCCGTGTAGCTGGACAGTGTTACTGAGAACCGACGTATCATGAATGTATTTCCTTAATGAGTATTCAAAAGTATCATGGACATTTTGTATCAATATTTACTACTTTGTTTTTTTTGCTTCTACCAACTGCTAGAGATATGCTGTGAGACAATGTTGCCATCCAATTATTATGCAGCTGCGCTTTATTTTGAGTGCATACGACTAATAAGAAGGGTAAGCGAAAAGTATGTTAAAAATTCCTGGAACATCCAGAATCATCTTAACTCTCTTTTAATTTGACCTCTGAACTGAGCTAGAACGGAGATGGAGAAGAGCGGAAGCTAAAAGCTTGTGTAATGAAATGAACAAAAATGAAATGAACAAAAGCCTGAAAATTACTACACTTTAAACATGATAATTATATCCCCAGTGTGGATATTAAAATCTGAAGCCTAATTCAATAAAACTCTAAAAGTTTTAATTTGTAAGCTAGCAATGCTGTCCAATAAATGCATGAAATTATGTGGTTAATTTAATATTTAAAAAAAACAGTCCATTACGCTCTCTAGTTTAAAAAAACCAGCAAACAAAAATATTTTTAAAACTTTCATATTTTCAGACGTTTTCGAAATTTATGTATGACTAGCAAAATACCCGCGCTATGCTGCGTAAAATAGGATTTCAGTTACCGTTGAGAACCCGCATAACACAAATTCAAAACACCAATTGATTTCAATCTGGATCATGATGAATATAATACACCGTTTTGTCTGTCTGTCTGTCGTAGTCCCGCAGAAAAACAAAAACGAAAAGTAAAAAATGATACACTTCCCGTGATCCTATCGAGCTGATAATTTAATTTATTTTTCGTCTGCTACCATTGGGGGAGGGTACTCAACAACTTCCCAAAGTTTCGTGCTCCTAACTACACGGGAAGTTAGATATTTAATGATGAGTCTGTTATATATAGCTCATATAAGAAAAAAACTACATTTGAGCCCCCGGCCACCTAGTGAATAATAATTTTATATTTGGTTGTGATTGTTATCATCGCGGGAGGGTACCCAACAACTTTCCAAAGTTTCATGCTTCTACCTACACGGGAAGATGAGGAATTAGTGTTCATTCAGTTTTATATAGCCCATATACGAAAAAAAAACGGTTTTAGGGCCCCGGCCACCCATGAGTGAAATTATTAAATTTTCTTTTCGCCAATTATCGTCATAAGAGTGTACTAATCAAGTTCCCAAAGTTTTAGCTTGTACATTCACGGGAAGTTGGAGAATTAGTGTTGAGTCAGTTTTTAATATTAGAAAAAACTATATTTGGGCCCCCGGTCCCCAGTAAGTGATAATTTATATAATTTTTTTACCTGTTACCATCGCGGAATGTTACTTAACAACTGCCCAAAGTTTCATGCTTCCACCTTTACGGGAAATAGGAGAATTAGTGATTTTTAGTTTTTATATAGCTCATATCAGGAAAAAACTACATTTGGGCCCCCGGCCCCCACTATGTGATAATTTAAAAATTGTTTTAGTTTGTTGCCACTACTCAGACTTTCTTGCTTCTACCTACACGGGAAACATAAGAATTTGTGATTTTCAGTTTTTAGGTAGCTCACATAAAGAAAAAACTTTATTTGGGCCCCCGGACCCCAGTATTTGAAAATTTAAATATCTTTTTGCCTGTTGATATCGCCAAAGTGTACTCAACATCTTCACAAAGTTTCATTCTTCTATCTACTCGCGAAATAGGAGAATTAGTTATTTTAATTTTAATATTGCCCATATAAGGAAAACAATGGTTTTGGGCCCCCCGCCCCAATGAGTGTGAATTTAAAAATTATTTTATGCCAATTTTCGTCACGAGAGGCTACTTAACAACTCCCCAAGGTTTTATGCTTCTACATACACGGAAAGTTGGAGAAATAGTGATGAGTCAGTTTTTAATATAAAAAAACTACATTTGGGCCTCCGGCCCCATTAAGTGATAATTTAAATATGTTTTTTGCTTGTTAACATCGCCCAAAGATTTAGCTTCTACTTCACGGGAAGTTGGAGAATTAGTGTTGAGTTAGTTTTTAAAATAAAAAAAACTACATTTGGGCCCCCGGCCCCCATTAAGTGATAATTTAAATGTTTTTCGCTTGTTAACATCGGGGAAGTCAACTACTCAGTGTTTCACACTTCTACCTACACGGGCAATATGAGAATTTGTGATTTTCAGTTTTTATATAGCTCATATAAGGAAAGAACCTCTTTTGGGCCCCCGGCCCCAAGGAAGTGATAATTTAATTTTTTTCACCTGTTACCATTGCTGGTTTTTCCTCAACAACTTCTAAAAGTTTCATGCTTCTGCCTACTCGGGAAATAGGAGAATTTGTGATTTTCAAATTTTATATAGGCCATATAAGGAAAAAAAACTTTTTTGGGCCCCCGGCCCCCATGAGTGTAAATTGTAAAATTCTTTTACACCAATTTTCGTCACGAGAGGCTACTCAACAACTTCCCAAAGTTTCATGCTTCTACCTACAGGGGAAGTTGGAGAATTAGTGATGAGTCAGTTTTTTTTATATAATAAAAAAACTACATTTGGGCCCCCGGCCCCCATTAAGTGATAATTTAAATTATGTTTTTGCTTCTTACCTTCGCGGAAGTGTACTTATCAACTACCCAGTGTTTTATGGTTCTACCTACACGGGAAATATGAGAATTTTGATTTTCAGTTTTTATATAGCTCATATAAGGAAAGAACTTCATTTGAGCCCCCGGCCCCCAGGAAGTGATAATTTAATTTGTTTTCGCCTGTTACCATTGCGGGTTTGTCCTCAACAACTTCTAAAAGTTTCATACTTCTGCTTACTCGGGAAATAGGAGAATTTGTGATTTTCAAATTTTATATAGGCCATATAAGGAAATAAAATTTTTTTGGGCCCCCGGCCCCCATGAGTCTAAATTGTAAAATTCTTTTACGCCAATTTTCGTCGCGAGAGGCTACACAACAACTTCCCAAAGTTTCATGCTTCTACCTACACGGGAAGTTGGAGAATTAGTGATGAGTCAGTTTTTTTTATTTTTAGAAAAAAAACTACATTTTGGCCCCCGGCCTCCATTAAGTGATAATTTAAATATTTTTTTCGCTATTTACCTTCGTGGAAGTGTATTTATCAACCACCCCAAGTTTCTTGCTTCTATCTACACGGGAAATATGATAATTAGTGATTTTTAGTTTTTATATAGCTCATATAAGGAAAAAACTTCATTTGGGCCCCCGGCCCCCAGGAAGTGATAATTTAAATGTTTTTTCGCCTGTTACCATTGCGGGGTTCTACTCAACAACTTCCCAAAGTTTCATGCTTCTGCCTACTCGGGAAATGGGAGAATTTGTGATTTTCAAATTTTATATAGGCCATATTAGGAAAAAAACGTTTTTGGGGCCCCAGCCCCCATGAGTGTAAAATTGTAAAATTCTTTTACGCCAGTTTTCGTTGCCAGAGGCTACTCGACAACTTCCCAAAGTTTCATGCTTCTACCTACACGGGAAGTTGGAGAATTAGTGATGAGTCATTTTTTATATAAGAAAAAAACTACATTTGGGCCCCCGGACCCCATTAAGTGTTGTTTTAAATATTTTTTTCGCTTGTTACCATCGTGGAAGTGTGCTTATCAACCACCCAGTATTTCATGCTTCTACCTACACGGGAAATAGGAGAATTGGTGATTTTTAGTTTTTATATAGCTCATATAAGGAAAAAAACTTAATTTGGGCCCCCGGCTCCCAGGAACTGATAATTTAAATATTTTTTCTCCCGTTACCATCGCGGGGTTGTACTCAACAATTTCCCATAGTTTCATGCTTCTGCCTACTCGGGAAATAGGAGAATTGGTGATTTTTAAATTTTATATAGGCCATATAAGGAAAAAAAACGTTTTTGGGCCCCCGGCCCCCATGAGTGTTATTTTTAAAATTCTTTTACTCCAATTTTCGTCGCGAGAGGCTACTCGACAACTTCCCAAAGTTTCATGCTTCTACCTACACGGGAAGTTGGAGAATTAGTGATGAGTCAGTGAGTGAGGGCTTTGCCTTTTATTAGTATAGACTAGCAAAATACCCGCGCTCTGCTGCGGAAAATGGGATTTTAGTTACAGTTGAGAACCCGCGTAACACAAATTCAAAACACCAATTGATTTCAATCTGGATCATGATGAATATAATACATAGATTAACTTCACCATCTTGTCTGTCTGTCTGTCGTAGTCCCGCAGAAAAACAAAAACGAAAAGTAAAAAAAAACACACTCCCCGTGATCCTATCGAGCTGATAATTTAATTTTTTACACGCTTTTATTTAAGTCACACTGTTTGTATGTTGTATCCATCCATCCATCCATCCATCCATCCATCCATCCTTCCTTCCTTCAAATCTTGAAACGTAAAATTAAACCATTTTTGATGGTCCTAGAGATCTCAAAATTTTACCACAGATAGATCTTGGATGACAATGCATTGTATCAAAATTTCAGATCGATCGAATGTACCGTAATTAAATTAATCAATTTTTAGTTTATCTCTATTTATCACTATTTAGAATGTATAGTCGTCTGATAGAGTTGACCTCCAAGGCTCACTGGTTTCACTCAAGCCCTCGTTAACCAAATTTCCGTGTTTACATCAAGGACAGGGGAGATCAGCGCGTTTCAGTCTGTAAATGTTTGTAAATAAAAGCGTGTACTTTTAAAAAAAAGAGTTTTTTTTCATTTAACTTATTTCCTCTGCTACCATTGGGGGAGGGTACTCAACAACTGCCCAAAGTTTCATGCTTCCACCTTTACGGGAAATAGGAGAATTAGTGATTTTTAGTTTTTATATAGCTCATATCAGGAAAAAACTACATTTGGGCCCCCGGCCCCCACTATGTGATAATTTAAATATTGTTTTAGTTTGTTACCACTACTCAGACTTTCTTGCTTCTACCTACACGGGAAACATAAGAATTTGTGATTTTCAGTTTTTATATAGCTCACATAAAGAAAAAACTTTATTTGGGCCCCCGGACCCCAGTATTTGAAAATTTAAATATTTTTTTTCCTGTTGATATCGCCGAAGTGTACTCAACATCTTCCCAAAGTTTCATTCTTCTATCTACTCGCGAAATAGGAGAATTAGTTATTTTAATTTTAATATTGCCCATATAAGGAAAACAATGGTTTTGGGCCCCCCCCGGCCCCAATGAGTGTGAATTTAAAAAATTATTTTATGCCAATTTGCGTCACGAGAGGCTACTTAACAACTCCCCAAAGTTTCATGCTTCTACATACACGGAAAGTTGGAGAATTAGTGATGAGTCAGTTTTTAATATAAAAAAAACTACATTTGGGCCCCCGGCCCCCATTAAGTGATAATTTAAATATGTTTTACGCTTGTTAACATCGCCCAAAGATTTAGCTTCTACATTCACGGGAAGTTGGAGAATTAGTGTTGAGTCAGTTTTTAAAATAAAAAAACTACATTTGGGCCCCCGGCCCCCATTAAGTGATAATTTAAATATGTTTTTCGCTTGCTAACATCGGGGAAGTCAACTACTCAGTGTTTCACACTTCTACCTACACGGGCAATATGAGAATTTGTGATTTTCAGTTGTCATATAGCTCATTTAAGGAAAAAACTTCATTTGGGCCCCCGGTCCCTAGGAAGTGATAATTTAATTTTCTTTTCGCCTGTTACCATTGCGGGTTTGTCCTCAACAACTTCTAAAAGTTTCATGCTTCTGCCTACTCGGGAAATAGGAGAATTTGTGAATTTCAAATTTTATAAAGGCCATATAAGGAAAAAAAACTTTTTGGGCCCCCGGCCCCCATGAGTGTAAATTGTAAAATTCTTTTACGCCAATTTTCGTCGCGAGGGGCTACACAACAACTTCCCAAAGTTTCATGCTTCTACATACACGGGAAGTTGGAGAATTAGTGATGAGTCAGTTTTTTTATATAAGAAAAAAACTACATTTGGGCCCCCGGCCCCCATTAAGTGATAATTTAAATATATTTTTCGCTTGTTACCTTTGCGAAAGTGAACTTAACAACCACCCCAAGTTTCATGCTTCTATCTACACGGGAAATAGGAGAATTAGTAATTTTAGGTTTTTATATAGCTCATATAAGGAAAAAACTAAATTTGGGCCCCCGGCCACCAGGAAGTGATAATTTCAATATTTTTTCACCCGTTACCATCGCGGGATTGTACTCAACAACTTCCCAAAGTTTCATGCTTCTGCCTACTCGGGAAATAGGAGAATTTGTGATTTTCAAATTTTATATAGGCCATATATGGAAAAAAACGTTTTTGGGCCCCCGGCCCCCATGAGTGTTATTTTAAAAATTCTTTTACTCCAATTTTCGTCGGGAGAGGCTACTCAACAACTTCCCAAAGTTTCATGCTTCTACCTACATGGGAAGTTGGAGAATTAGTGATGAGTCAGTTTTTTTATATAAGAAAAAAAATACGTTTGGGCCCCCAGCCCCCATTAAGTGATAATTTAAATATATTTTTCGCTTGTTACCTTCGCGGAAGTGAACTTAACAACCCCCCCAAGTTTCATGCTTCTATCTATACGGGAAATATGAGAATTAGTTATTTTTAGTTTTTATATAGCTCATATAAGGAAAAAACTTCATTTGGGCCCACGGCCCCCAAGAAGTGATAATTTAAATGTTTTTTCTCCCGTTACCATCGCGGGGTTGTACTCAACAATTTCCCAAAGTTTCATGATTCTGCCTACTCGGGAAATGGGAGAATTGGTGATTTTCAAATTTTATATAGACCATATAAGGAAAAAAAACGTTTTTGGGCCCCCGGCCCCCATGAGTGTTATTTTTAAAATTCTTTTGCTCCAATTTTCGTCGCGAGAGGCTACTCGACAACTTCCCAAAGTTTCATGCTTCTACCTACACGGGAAGTTGGAGAATTAGTGATGAATCAGTGAGTGAGTGAGTCAGTGAGGGCTTTGCCTTTTATTAGTATAGATGCTAGCTTTACCTGGCTGAATGGAAGGTATCATGGAATATGGTATTACTCATATAATTAAAAATATTTAAATATTATATTCATTATAATTCAATTAAATTGAATTATACCGCTGTAAAAAGGAATAATTTAAATATTAACTTTTGAGAATACCTGGATATATATATTTGAATGTTGTGTTCATTACTAAGACCATTCGTTTTGGTTAAAGACCATGGAAAAGCATGGCGCTGTTAGGACTGTGTACTAAAACATTAGATTTAAAACCTTGAATCATTAAGCAATTAAGCAAACAATGCACGCAACGACTTTGTTTACTTCAACAGCCACAACATAAGCGTTTTGTTTTTTTCCCGTTTTAAAAAGTTGATCCGGGATTCGTCAAGTCAAGTCAAGACAAATAAATCTGACTGCTCGCATAGGCGGCAATGTGCCTCTCACTCACAGCTCTATGGTCAGGTCCTGTGATCAACATTTTAGTTTGGTTCATGTTATTAATCGTATTTTTTTAAATCCCTTATATTAAATTCACCGTATTGTCGTCATCTCTCTCTCTCTCTCTCTCTCTCTCTCTCTCTCTCTCTCTCTCTCTCTCTCTCTCTCTCTCTCTCTCGCTCTCTCTCTCTCTCTCTCTCTCTCTCTCTCTCTCTCTCTCTCTCTCTCTCTCTCTCTCTGTGTGTCTGTCGTTTTCGGGCGGGCGGAAAAACAAAAGTCGAAAATGAACCACTTCCCGTAATGCAATCGAGCTGAAATTTGGCACATAGACTCGTGTCACCCAACAAGGCATCGTATCGAAGTTTTAGATCGATCAAAGGTACCGTAATTAAATTAATGCATATTTAGTTTATCTATATAAAACTATATGTAGCAGTCTCCATATAAGATATGTAATTCAAATTCACGGTTTGTTATTGTTTTTTTTTCACGCGCCAGTTGAGTTCACGCGTTGACGCCACCCATCGATGTACCGGGGTGCTTTTGTTTACATTTTACGTGTCACGCTGAGCTCGGTCCAGCGATCGGTGACCAGACCTTTCTCCGTTTATACAGCAAAGGGGAGTTAAGGCAGATTCAGTCTGTAAATGTTTGTCGCGTTTGAACATGATCAATAAATTTAATTATGTCTCATATATTTAAGGGATTTATAGTCAAAAACTTTGTTTTTACGGGGTTGTCTATTTACACGCTTTTATTTAAGTCACACTGTTTGTATGTTGTATCCGTCCATCCATCCATCAAATCTTGTAACGTAAAATTAAACCATAGCCCTAGAGATCTCAAAATTTTACCACAGATAGATCTTGGATGACAATGCATTGTTTCAAAATTTCAGATCGATCGATTAATTAAATTAATGCATTTTTTAGTTTTTAGTTTATGTCTATATTATCTCTCACATCAGTGAACCATAGCACACTTCGCCCTAGAGGGATACAAGTAATTTCATTGTGTTGATGTCAGAAGTGGTTTGTAAAGAGTTTTTATTATATTTTTAAAAAGAGCGAAGATTCGTCAGGCCTGCTGGTCAAATCGTTAGCGTGATCGATTGCCGAACTGGAGGACCTCCACAACTCTCTATCATGTACAAGGCTGCTAAACATAAAAACAAATTTGTATGAATATTAATAAACATTTAAAGTTTCAAAACTTTGATCATAATTCATATACATGCTACTATCATGTTAATTAGAAATATTTATCTATATGCAAAAGAATAGTTGCAAAGAGAAATAATTTGTGATGGGCGCCCCACGCTTTTATGTGCAGTGGGCAGGTTCAGTCATTTCACGTGTTATCATAGAACATTTTTATTTTCTTCTTTTTAGTGTACTTTCTATATGTAAATAAAAGCGTGTCCTTTTTAAAAACAATATTTTTGCAGACACACTTTTTTCTTGTCATGTTGCTATCCCCAACACAATATAACCTCATTTAGGTGATTTATATAATTCCAATACATTAAAATGAATGACGAAATTACAATGTATTTATTACAAACTAATAAAGCCACGTTTTGGGGGAGCTACCATCTCCTACCAAGCGCGTCCTCAGGCGGTGGATAGAGGAACGACCTTTAGATATAAAGGTTAGCCGTGAATATTGAATAAGCGGCCGCGGACCAACTGGTTTGCTGTCGTTGAGGATGAGGTGGGGTACCCCTTGGTAAGGATACTCTTAAAAAATGCCTCATAAATCCCAGGAAATGACTGCAAAAAGCGAACATAGAGCGCTTAAACTCTAAACCCGGACAGATGAGGCCGTTAGCTAGGGATAGCATTCATCTAGGAGAGAAAACTCCGAAATAAAATCAACTGCTGCCTTGCAGGAGGTGGAGGGATCCACAAAGGCTAGGGAACCTTACCCGAAAAATAAGGCAGTTATCCAGAGAGCTGAAAGGGAACCCTCCCAGATGGTTTTGCGCAGGGCCAACAACCCAGCCATGTAAAAAGAAGATTGTTACTGAAACTGAAAGCAAAGCAAACACACATAACACAGTCAGAGGCGAGAGTAGAGCTCCGCAAAGGAGACTAATGAAGCCTTGTGGGGAAAGTCAACAGAATCCCACAAGGCCGACCACCCTACTCAAACCGATGAAAAAGAAAAATTACCTCATCCACAAGGCACCTCTCAACTTGGGAACATGGAATGTCCGAACACTACTGGAACCAGGCAGATGCGCCCAAGTCGCCAAAGAGATGGTAAAGTACAAACTACAAATTCTGGGACTAAGTGAAGTACGGTGGAACACATTTGGAGAAACTAGACTTCAATCAGGTGAAATCCTGCTCTTCTCTGGAAAAGAAAATGAAGAAGACACTCATGAAAATGGAGTAGCACTCCTATTGAACAAAGACGCATTTAAGAGCCTCCTTGAATGGGAGCCAATTTCAGACAGAATAATCAGAGCCAAATTCCTGTCCAGGTTCAAAAATGTCCATATCATTATGTGCTATGCTCCAACCAACCTTGCACCTGAGGAAGATAAAGTTGCATTCTATGAACAACTTCAAAGTATAATGGATAAAATACCGAAAAGAGACATACTGGTCGTCATGGGCGATATGAATGCTAAAGTTGGCAATGACAACATAGAGAGAGAGAAGGTAATGGGCATACATGGACTGGGCAACATGAATGAAAATGGAGAGATGTTTGCAAACTTCTGCACATTCAATGAGCTGGTGATTGGAGGCACCATCTTCCCACACAAAAATTGCCACAAAGTAACGTGGGTCTCACCAGACAACAAAACAGAGAATCAAATAGACCACATCACTATAGGTCGCACCTGGAGGAGCACATTGCAGGATGTACGAACAAAAAGAGGAGCAGACATTGGATCAGACCACCATCTGGTTGTGGCCAAGCTAAAAATAAAGCTAGCCAACCAAAGGCCAAAAACAGACAGGCGAATTAGATTTGACCTAGGCAAGCTCCGAAACCCACAGGAAAAGAACGAACTACAGCTAACCCTTAAAAACCGATTTGCTGCACTGCAACTAGACGATGATAATGAAGGAAACATAGACAAAACCTGGGATAACTTCAAAGAAATTATTACAGTATCTTGCAAGGAAATACTAAAACCTGCCCCGGAAAACAAAAAACACTGGATCAGCGATGAGACATGGCAAAGAATTGAAGATCGGAAACATGCAAAACAAAAAGTGAATCAAGCCAAAACAAGAAAACATAAACAACTTACTCAACAAGAGTACCATACAATTTCAAAAGAGGTCACAAAAATGCTTAGAAATGACAAACGACTATTTTATAATAAGCTAGCTGAACAAGCAGAAGAAGCAGCAGGAAAAGGAGATCTAAAACAGTTATACAAAATTACTAAACTCTTGAGTGGCAAGAAATCTAACTACAATGTACCAGTCCGAGATAAACAAGGTAAAGTCATTTCCTCCATAGATGACCAGCTTAGAAGATGGAAAGAATATTTCCAGGAAGTCCTAAACAGACCGACCCCTCTGAACCCACCCGTTTTGACCACAGGAGAAACACTGGACATAAATATGGAAGAGATATCCAAAGAAGAAATATGGACGGCCATCAATCAAATGAAGACAGGGAAAGCAGCAGGTGTAGACAACATACCACCGGAGGTCCTAAAAGAAGGAGGAGCTGAAATCATCAACCAACTCCACAGTATCTTCAACAAAATTTGGTCAACTGAAACCCCTCCTGCAGAATGGAAAAGGGGCTTACTGATTAAAATTCCAAAGAATGGGGATCTGTCACAATGTGAGAAATGGCGAGGAATTACTCTACTATCAGTACCAAGCAAGGTCTTTAGCAGAACGATACTAAACAGAATAAAAGATGCCTGCGATGATCTCCTGAGAGAAGAACAAGCTGGGTTCAGAAAAGGAAGATCATGCATTGACCAAATAGCAACACTCCGGATAATTATAGAACAATCTATTGAATGGCAATCTCCACTCTATGCCACATTTGTGGACTTTGAAAAGGCCTTTGATAGCATAAATAGAGAAACTATATGGTCAATAATGAGGCACTATGGAATACCAAATAAAATAACTAACATCATCCGAAATCTGTACGAAAACTTCACCTGCCAAGTAGTACATAATGGTAGACTAACAGATGAATTCCATGTCACAACTGGAGTCAAACAAGGATGCCTCCTTTCACCACTTCTGTTTCTTCTTGTGTTAGACTGGGTCACAAAAGAAGCTTATGCAAGCTCAGGAAAAGGAATCCAGTGGAACCTAATGCAAAAACTAGAAGATTTGGAGTTTGCTGATGACTTGGCCATTCTGTCCCACAGACTCCAAGACATGCAAGACAAAGTCACAGCCTTGAGCGAGACTGGGAAAAGAGTAGGACTCAAGATAAACATTCAAAAAACAAAATTTTTGAAAATAAACTTCCTACAAGATGGAGTCATCCAAGTAGAAAACCGCAACCTGGAGCAAGTTAACAACTTTGTATACCTTGGGAGTGTGGTCAGTGTAGCAGGGGGAACAGATGAGGACATCGAACGAAGAATAAATTTGGCGCGACAGGCTTTTGCCAATCTGAAACAGGTCTGGAGATCTACACACATCTCTGTCAAAACAAAAGTAAGGATCTTTAACACCAATGTTAAAACGGTCCTACTTTATGGATCCGAAACATGGCGGACGACAGAGACAGCAAAAAATAGACTCCAGACCTTTGTTAACAGATGCCTTAGAAATATTCTGAAAATAAAATGGTTCGATAAGGTCGAAAACTCCAAGCTGTGGGAGAGGTGTGGACAAAGAACAGTAGAACAACAAATCATGGAAAGAAAGTGGAGATGGATTGGACACACCCTCAGGAAAGATAACAGCAGGGCTAGGCAGGCCTTAGATTGGAACCCCCAGGGCAAGCGACAACGAGGAAGACCCAAGCGTACATGGAGACGGAGCATGTTGGACGAGGCTGGAAGGACTGGGAAGAGCTGGGAAGAACTGAAGCGACTGGCAAGGGACCGTGTAGAGTGGCGAGCTTTGACAGAGGCCCTATGTTCCACAAGGAACTCAAAGGACAAATGATGATGATGAATAACGCCACGTCTACCCAGTACGTGAAGACTGGTTTCAGCTGCTTGCGTGCTGAATCTTCTGTGAACCAACGGTTAAGAGGCGATTCACAGCAGAGCACTATAGGGTGCTAACAGCGTGAACAGATACATAGGACGTTCTGGTCATCCACCAGGGGCGAATAAAGACTGCACGGGCCCATGGCTGCAATTCAAACTGGGGCCCTATCCAGCCAGCGTCCCTTTAAATAAAATGATTGCTAGCAGCTAATATAAGACTGTAGCTTGTAACTAAATGTTCCATTGGTTCCTTGCTCTTAATTTGTCTGTACTACGGGATCGTAACCATAAAAAAAAACCAAGAAATAACGAAGAAATAACTGTTTGCCGGTATCCTAAAATTGAGTGTAAAAAGATAATTTTGAAAAAAAAGACAAGTGAAAAAAAAATACCCCGCTTGGAATCGAAAGTGACATCGCTTTCACCACAAGCCTGCACGCTGCCACAAGACCAGCAGAATTTACCAAAAAATTATTTTTTAAAGATATAAACAGTATTAATTAATATTTTCTCTTATTGAGCCTATCAAGTCAAGTGCTTCGATTACTAAGACTATGGGGTCCGAATATCGATCAAATTAATAGATAAGATTTTTATTAATTTATTTAATTTATTATATTTTTAGGGATTCATGCAAAATGTGTCCACCTTTCTTATAAAATATAATAAATTTGGGTGCCCCTAAATCATCCTGGACCCCTGGCTTCAGTACGTTCATCTCCCCCCCCCCTTAATCCTCCATAGTCCTCCACTCAACCCAACTCCATTCCCAGCTGTCTCAACTTCGTACGTCTTGCTGCTGGTTCCGATGGCTTTGGGTGAGAGAGTGCGTACGACGAAGTTTTGTCGACCTTCATCACTTTAAACAAATTCAAAGAGCGAGTCTTTCTAATCTTATTAGTCTCATAAACCACCATCAAACACACCATGCAGCCACATCACAAAACTTGGCTGATGAAAAAGTTCCTCGTCAATAACGACGGACAGACAACAACATTGCCATTTAAAAGCCGTGAGTAGAAAAAAAAATTCGTAAGTATTCTTTTTTCAGAATTTGTTTTTCGGGTATTTTATTATATCTCTATCTGCGTTAGTTTCGGGATATTACAAACCAAATAATATGACTAAAACAGAGGAGAGAAGCCGATGCGTGTTATTTAGGCAGTTAAAGAGATAAAGTATATACATATGTTTAAAATGTAGTTTAAGAAGCATTTGGCATATGTTATGACAGGCAATTAGCCGCTCTAAGGGAGATCGTCATTGACTTTTTTGTGGGGACACGCCGTGAATGTATTAGATACTTGATTTGGCTTGAATTTTAACTTTATATTAACTCTGCCTTTGTGACTTGTTATTTAGACCGGATGCCCGAGTGAGGTAAGTCCGCTAAGACTAAGTGTCACTTCAACAGGAGTTCTTAAATGTACTTAGCTGTTTACTCAATCTTTGAGTGTCACTGACATTATATTTTTAAGCGTGCTAATATTCAGAGTGAGAGGGATAATCGTAAATTCGATTCCGCATGACGAAAAAATACAATTGAATTAAGGATTTACGGTAAATCCCTGGTTGATTATTTTCTTCTGTATAATAAATGATACACTATTCTTGTACAGCAGGGATCTCCAAACTACGCCCACGGGCCAGATGCGGCCCGCGAGGCCCTCTCATCCGGCTCCTGCAGACCTTTTAATCTACAAAAAGATGATTATATTCTTGCCTGTAGTTTACCACAAAACTTAGTAGTTGGGGGTTAGTAGTATGCCCCCCCCCGAACTGCTATTTGACAGTTGATGCAGCCCTCCGGCAGAAAAGTTTGGAGACCCCCGTTGTACAGTAAGGAGTCAAGGAGTCAGGAGGCTAAGAGTTAAAATGTCTCCGGCAGCTCGGACAGGACAGGGAATAACATATGTATCCGGTATCGCTTAGAGTGTTCAGCGCTTCAGACCTCACTTAGCGATGTTAATTAAAAACGTTTTGTGCTGCACGACTTAGGATAAACAAGACAGTTTTGTTTAAGCGACCCCAGCTCCCTCCTGCTGTTCGCAAGGTGAGTTGAACACAAAACAATTAGTCAATGCTGTATTTTAACTAAAAATATCAATATATTAAGCTGGTATGATAACCAAGAGGTTTCTGATATGTAGCGTACGTATATACCTCTACTGACATTAATATTTTTAAAGGAAAATAATTTTGTATTTAAGATTAGTCGGATCACAAGGTTGGAGTAATTCGTATGTATAAGCCGCAAATAATTCTTAATGTCTCCACCAAATAAGATCCTTTAAGTCCCCTTATCAAGTGTGTTATATTTGGTAATTTTCAACCAAAAAATTAAAAATATTAATTTAAACACAATAGAACGAAGGGCTGCTCATAAAAATATGACTTGAGTTTGTGGGCGTTAAAAAAGTTGATGTTCAGGCTAAAAGTGAAGAATACTGTAGAATTTTTATGAATTATTCTACCTTGAAGGCCTATTTTGTCAAACTTCGTTAGTATATGGAACAATTATGCACACAAAATGTTGTATTTTTTTAACAACAAACCCAATAATAATAATAAACAATAAAATAGCCCAAGTCACAGGATGGAAGGAAGGATCCTTAATGCTATGGCGTAATTTTGTGAGCTTATATCTAAGTATATATAAAGGGCGCGCATCATGAGGTGTGCAAAATTCTAAAAATTCTAAAAGATTCTTTAAAAAAATATTATATGATGTCATAGTTTTACCTTATATTTTAATTTTGGAAAAGCGAGCGATGTAAAAAGAGGATTTAGGGATTTATAATTATAAAAATACTTTGTGTAGATTTCAGGAAGTTTAATATTTCGTATTTATCAAACAAGGATAAGTTACTTGGGCTTTTTAATTTGAACTTTATTTAAATCATGTTGTGCAAAAAAAATTAATTCAATCACACGCATCTGAATTATCGGCGACAATTGATAATGAGGTTAAGTATGATAAATTATTTTCTTTAATTATTGATTCAGCCATTGATAATCTAGAATTGTTCAGATGTCTGTTTCTTTACGTTCAGTTTTAAAATCAGGACATGTTGTGGAAATATTTATAGGCTTTTATACTTTGGAAAACAGCAATGCTGCCACATTTGTTGAAAAATAATTTTAACGGAACTACAGAAGCGAAACATTGATATCACACACTCTGTCGAGGACAGGAATACGAGGCGCATCTGTGATGTCTTGAATTAAGAGTGGCCTTCAAACCCAGATAAAGTAACTTTGACCAATGTCATCTATCTTCATTGATGTGCCCATATTTTGAATTTGGTTACCATCGAAGCAATAACTGTAAGTAGTGGTGTACAGTTAATTTTCGGCACAGCTGAAAAGTTGTATGCATTGCTTACGTCTAGTTTACCACGTCTATATGCTCTCAAAGAACATCAGAAATCTCAATATGAATCAACAGTAGAATACTCTGAAAAGTCTTTCTGATACAAGATGGGCAAGCCTTAAGCTGTGGGACTATCTGTTTTAATAACAAAATATTATTTTGTTTTTATGATGATTTTTTTTTACAAAAGTTGTTGGATAATATCTTCGTGTTATCAAACTACTGGCAACGCAAGGACATTGGAATTGCATTTGCAAAACATTGATGTTGCAAGAAATAAGTTTGTAGAAATGAGAAGCGATGAAGCTTTTGAAATTCTGGATGTAGATGTCAAATTATTTATTAACGAAAATTGTTCCAAACTAGATGCTGAAACCGAATTTAAAGAAAAGCGAATTGCATAAAAGAAAAGTATTGCAGGCGAACTTAGCAGAGATGAAATGGCTGATGATCCAACTACCCGCTTTAAATCTGAAACGTACTTCACTATCTTGGATATACTTGTAACACAAATAGATGATCGATTTAATGACTTTCGGATCACAGTACTTATTTCTATTGTATTGATCTATCACAAATGACGGAAGAAAATGAAGATTATTTTCGAAGTTTATTCGAAATTTACAAACACGACTTTAACCTTGAAGAAGCAATCGTAGAATATGATACCTTCAAAGATTTCAATTCAGCAATGCGACAGACACTGTTTAGTGAACTACAACTTAAAGAGGTTATACCATTCTTGACTGAAAAACAAATGGCATCAGGTCTCTCTAATTTATCAATAATCTATGGAATTTACTTGTTTATTTTTGTTAGCAGTGCTATTTGCTGAAAGAAGTTTAAGTAGATTGAAAATCATCAAAAATTATTTGCGCTTAACAATGACAAACGAACGTCTGTCTGGATTGGCATCAATTTCAATTGAACGGGATCTAGCTAAGAACTTTGACTTTGAATCAACGATAAATCGTTTTGCTTCAATGAAAACGCGTTGAAAGCAATTTATATAGGGTTTAGGTTTAATATAAATAAAATCGCATAAACTAAGTTTCTTTCTTAGATCAATAAATATACTATTAAAAAAAATTACGTAACTATTTTGAAAACATATGAAGACCACAATGGAAGAAACGGCTAAGTGACATTTTTGAAATTTTGTAGTTAACCTTTGTATCTGATAGAGGAACAAAAATTGAATGCTCTGAAGTAGGTTTTATGAAAAAACCATGTCCCTGACCCTATGAAAAATTCAAATCTATTTAGTTAATTTCTAAGAAATCTCTATAATTTTGAACTTTTAAACTTGAATATCTCAAAAGTACAAAAATGTGACATAGCCGTTTCTTCCCTTGAGCTCTTCATATCTTTTTGGGGCTGTCCATAAATGACGTCGCGTTTTTATTAGCGAATTTTCACCCCCCCCCCTCGTCACGCGTCGTCACAAAAAATTAGAAAATATACTAAATTAGTAGGCTAATAATTTATAATTAGTATTTACGCAATAGTCGGATACTAGTAAAATTTGGCGGTGCTCCCTGAAATTCTCCTGCCCCCCCACGCAGACTAATGTAAATCCGCCACTGGCCCCGAAACTAATGCTCTTCAGTGGTCTTCCCGAAAGACGCTCTCAGCTATCTGGCCCCCAAAGGGACGTAACAGCTGAGAAACCCCACCGCAAGCGATTGCTTCTGAAGCAGCCGCCTGGGCATCCAGGACAGAAAGTAGAAAATACCTCACACTAAATTGACTTCACAAGGAGGGGTGGAATTCCCTAATACGACCCGCTACCACTTTGGCGCCACGCCGGCAAAGCACACGAGTCTCGATGGTTAGGACCGCCTCTAATAAACAAACTGATTTATCAGTCACATGGGGGTCTGTGAGGGAGGAGGTGAGGTGTAGGATTTAGACCATTTACAAGGCCGAATTCCTTTCACACATAAAAGCTATCAGAGATAAAACTATATGAGCTCAGTCTGACAGTGCGTACTCCAAACATGTTTCTGTGGACTATCGTACCGATGGTCAAGGGTTCGAATCCGTGTGAAGGCAAGGGTTTGTTCCCGGGGCCTAGGGCGTCCCTGAGTCACCCCGCTCCGAATGGGTACCTAACACTACATGTAGTTAGGCGGCTGGGTAATGCGTGGAACCCACAAAGCCGTGGCCTGTGAATGCTGCATCACTTGCCAACAGATCATCTGTCATGGTCTGTGGACGCAACTATCTTCTGCATAGAAGGAGCGTCTGTATAGATTTAATTACAGTACATGTGATCGATCTGAAATTTTGATAAATCGTTTTTATCATCGGTACGAAACTGCCTGCAAAATTTCAGCTCGCTAGGTTACGAGACAGTTTGTTAAAAATCGATCCAAAATTTTGGCTATAAGCAAGCTAACTATCAAACAAAAAAACAGAAACCACAAGTTAATATAAAGAATATAATTTTAAAAAACCGTAAAAAAAAACCACACTTAAAGCTAAGACCAAAATAAGGAAGATTTTGCTGCGCGAGCTCTTATTTGCAGACGATGCCGCCTTAATATCCCACACAGCAGACGGGCTGCAGAACCTTGTATCCAGCTTCTCCGCTGCCTGCAAAGAGTTTGGCCTGACCATAAGTATAAAGAAAACCAACATTATGGCACAGGATGCTGCCTCTCTCCCGACTATCATCATTGACGACTGCAACCTGGATGCTGTTGACAGTTTTACTTATCTGGGCTCAAACATCTCGAGCACCCTCTCACTGGAAGATGAGATAAGTAATAGGATAGGGAAGGCAGCAACTGTTATGGCTAGACTGTAAAAAAGAGTCTGGTCCAATGCCAAACTCACAGCAAGGACTAAGCTGCAGGTATACCAGGCCTGCGTACTGAGCACACTCCTCTATGGATGCGAGTCTTGGACCACCTATACCAGGCATGAAAGAAGGCTCAATAGCTTCCACCTCAGATGCCTGCGCCGAATCCTAGACATAAAAATGGCAAGAGAAAGTCCCCAACACAGAGGTCCTAGCTCAAGCAAGCATGAGTAGTATTGCAGCAATATTAAGCCAAAGACGCCTCCGTTGGCTTGGACACGTCAAGAGGATGCAAAGTGGTCGCATACCCAAGGATGTGCTTTACAGCGAGCTGGCGACAGGGAAAAGGTCGGTTGGTCGGCCATGTATCAGATACGTGGACATATGCAAGAGAGACATAAAAGTAGCCAACATTGATATACAAAACTGGGAAAACCTGGCAGAGGATAGGTCCATGTGGCGGGCTATAGTGAAAGAAGGATCATTAGGAGCAGAGGAGCAAACTAGGGCAGAAGCAGTCGGGAAAAGAGCGAGGAGAAAGCCAGGCAACACTGCCCCACTGCTTTCGTGTGTGTGTCATGCAGAAGAGACTGCCACTCAAGGATTGGTCTCATCAGCCACACCAAGAGCTGCAAATAATAAAGATAAATCTATCGTCTTTCGTAGACGGACAGATGCCATACTAACATTGTACGATTAAAGTTTATAACTTCAGAAAATATTATATTTAGGGCTGCGGAAATTAACGATTAATTTCTCGATTAATCGTTAACTTTTTTTATCGATTAAATTATTTAAATCGATAAAAATTCGATTAAAATTAAAGAAAATATTTATAATATTTTTATTTTTTTTATTAATAAATAATTAATTATTAATAAATAATAATAAATTATATATTTTTTTACGTACAAACTTCTCCCGCGTAATTTTATAATTTATTTTATTACTTTATGTGGGCCGGAATACGTCAACTAAAAAATGACTGACAGCGTCAGCGCAGTTAAATTTAAACATATAACTAGAAAGTTTAGCAAAAATTTTGTTTTTAAGCTAACTGCGGATGGCAAAGTCGAAGATGGTGAAAAATTTTACTGTGTTCACTGCCATAAGCAATTCTCTTTTAAAGAACATCGCTGACGTACCACCTTCAGCACAAAAATTCCGATCAAGTATCAACACATTGTCATAAAATTAAGTTCAAAATATTCTTAATTTTCAATGTCTGTGAGAAATGTTCAGTTTAATGACGTCATAAATTTCTATTTTTGGCTTTAATCGAAATTATTAATTAATTAATCGATAATTTTTCAAAAGTTAATGATTAAATTAAATTTAATCGATAACAGCCCTAATTATATTTATTTGATATACATTTAAACACCCCTATGATTTTTTTAAAAATTTTATAACTTGACATATTTTTATTAAGCGTGTTAAAAGTGACAACAAATTGGTATACATGAGTTTAACTGTAAATTGTGCTTATGTCTAAAATGTGTTTGTATATGTATGCTATATTATTTTTGTCTGCATTATTTAAATAGAAATTTCTTACTTGTAATTTAAAGATTCTTCACTTCAAAAACAATGTTTTTATTGTCTATAGATGAACCCTTTCGGACGTTCATTATCCATGGATTTCGTTGACGTCTACAACGACACGTGGTCCTTCCTCTTTTTATTGTTTCTGTCACTGGTCTCGTGGCTCCTCCCCCTCATCCCGACTCTCCAACTCCCAGAGGTCTCATCCAAGGGGCTTTTACCTATCTCAACTCATTGCTGGTGTCCAGTAGAGTTCACTGGCTCGATGATAGGCTACATAAATGCTATTTGTGAAGCTGCTTTCCTGCGGGCTTTCAGGGGAGTCCAAGAATCGACCAATAACCTAAGTGAAAGTGCCGCATTGTACGAGCTCAATGAGCATGTACCAATTGATGTCACTGGTGCCTTGTTAAATAAATTCAATAACACAAATGGTGATACAGATATTTACAATGACTCTGTGTATTCTACGTATGTCAAAACTCCAATAATTATCTTTATGTTCGCTATGTGTCTTAAACTTCCACAATTCATCTGGCTGCAGTTTTCATACTGCTTTGCGGCTAATCTGACTAAATCCCTCGAAACGCTGAAGAAAGATTACAGTAACTATTCAATAAATGATCATGAACTCAAAGAGAGGCTTCTCGCTTTCTCCAAGAGCAATGCAAGCAACTCTGCAACGTTCTGGTACATCGTGTTGAAGTGCATGCGGTGTCTTATCGCCGTAGTCTTCTGTGTTATTCTGAGAAGTTATCTGCAACCGGAGTTGGAAGAACTGGCGAGTTCTATCAAGGATGATAGCGGGATGCCGTTACCAGTAGCAGGTTATAACAACAGGCCCCTCATGTGTGTGATGCGCATAAGGCAGCTTCAAAATCTTCAAACTTGGCACGTCCAATGCGTCTTTATGAACAGTGAGGCTTATAATGTCACAGAAGACCCTCGGCTGATCTCGCACCTGGTGTATAATGCACTCTTCACACTTCTCTTCGTCGCTTTTATTTTCCTCACATTCATCAACATCATCAACTTGTTCGCTTGGGCAGCGAGGCTGTTTATGAGACGACATCGGCAGAGAGTAGCCGGGGCCACCAATCTACCTCTTGATGCCTACCTGCTGCTTTACCTGGTTCAAGAAAACCTTGGCACTTTGGCGGCTGACAAGCTCGCTGACCATTTTTCAAATTTAAACAGCGCCCCAATTAACAAAGAAGAAAGTCAGCTCGACTAATGCCAACATCGTTCAAATGTTCTATTCGTGAAACATTAACTTAACATACAAATAAACTATATATCTTGTATTTAGAATTTAATGAATACAACTAAAATGACTGATTACATTCAAAATTGTCTTTTATTTTTAAAAAAAAACATGATTGGGAACAATTTTTCAAATTTACTTCATTTCCAAACATTTTTCAAAATTGTTCATTTAACATATGATATCAGATTTATATTTAAAAAATAAATAATATAATATAACATTAGGTTTATGAGTAAAATTAATTTTTTTAATAAATTCAACTCAAAATCAGGTCTTTTAATACAAATAGGAATAATTCATATTATTTTTAGTGCTTCGCTGATTTTACCGTAAATAATAGGAAATTTTATCTAAAAAATGTTGAATAAAAACAGAATATAAATCTCATTCAAAATTCTTGACATTATCAGTTCTATACTATTTTTATTTTTCAGTACAGCTGAAATAATATTTAAAGAATTCAATTTGGCATGCAATTAATCGATGAAAGCAACTTCGTAATGTGTAAAAAAAAAGTGTTTAAAATGGAAATTTTGATAATCTTAATTGTTTTGTTCTTTCAAAGATTGATATAATGCTGTATGTGTTTTGGATGAATGTGAATACAATATCGTATTTTTCCAGTTATGGAAATGTATGTCATCGAAACTTGGTGATCTTAGCCATAGGCTGGTGTAACGCACGGTCTAGGTCACAGAATAAGTAAGTAAAAATTATTAAATACGCAAAATCTGCTACACAAGAGCAATATACAAAGCTCAGTTATTTAAATTTCAATTTTCTGACAACACGGGGCATCAAATGACTGCATTCAACGCCAGCGACGTAGCGAGGGTATGTGCCGCCCGGGGCAGAACACAATTTCGCCAACCAAAAAAAATAAATAATAATAATAATAATAAAACTATGTTAATGCTATAAACGATAAAAAATAAGTTTTTTTCGAAATTAATATTAAATACACGATACATTTTTATGTTAGAGATAAAATAAAAAGCTTTCATTTCTTAAATAAATTTGAAGTTTTCTGATTTTTCTCACGGCACAACCTTTCATATATCAATTTTGTCAGCAATGCCATGCTCAATAGACAAAATAAGTAAAGATAGCCAAACTTGGTGAATTCATCATTGAGAGTAACTATTAATTAATTTAGTTTTAGAGAAGCTAATTTAACACCTTGCATTACTGCAGACAGTTGTAAGCAATGTTCGGATTAATGACATTATTTTAGGTAGGGTAACTTTGAGCTTAAATATCTTATTAAACTTGAATAAATAAAATTGTCTTGAATTAATTTTTTATTTTAAACGTGAGGTAAATTATTCCTTGCTTTACATTGTAATGTTAAAGTTTTTGAATACTCTAATTTGAAGAAAAATTTTTTAAGTCCAGTAGATTTGCTGGTTTACGAAAATCATGTCTGTTTTCCAATATCTATATAACTACCAAAACCTCACGTAAAATTTCTACAGTAAACTCATTTTATGAAGAATACAACTTTCTTCTCAACTGTTTTTCTACATATCATTGATACATATTCGCTTCGATCACCAAAATGTGCTCTCTCGTTCTTTGATTGGAAGGTTTGATTAAATGTATGAGGTCTCCATATAATTTTTTTACCAAATTTCAAAGAATTCTGTAAATATTCAATTAGTTTCTCTGTGAGTAGCTCGCACAAAGCATTTTTTGCAATTATTGGCCTCATAAAGTACATGTTTCCAAATGTCAAACACAAACTTGAATATACAAAGATTTAATTGCGACTAACAAAACTCCTGCGTCTGTTAATGTTTCGAGCTTTTGGTCTGCCTCTGTCAGTTTTTCTATAGATTTCAAAGTAAACTCAAAATGGCTCCTTGGTATATTCACCATTTTCTATCCTGAAGTCTGTTTAATACCTTGCTTGTAGGAGCAATTAAATATTAAATACGGTGTATGCATTTGAATAAGAATATGTAAAAAAAATTCTAGTGTACTAAAAAATTTAGTGAGTTCGTTTCAGTTGGAGTACGATGTAAACAAATTAGGTATATTGAACTGTTTCAGCTAGATTCGACATTGAGACATCATTTTTTAAATTCATTCTTGTATAATTTCCATCCATGAAGAAGTATTAAAGCACGTTGGGCATCTGTATTCCATTATTTTAAGAACATCTTTTATTTAAAATCACTTCAATGACATTTTTTAAAGATTCTAAAACGTCTAACTTTTTATTTTCTATTTTTACTACTTAACACACCTGGACTTGTTTGATCTGTATGTGAAATAAATGAAGTTCTATCGAATAGAATGGAACAATATTTGGTATCTTTTTCCTTAAAGATTTTTTTCGCTAACAGCAAAATTGCTATGAGGTCAGTTTGAATTTGAGATGACAAGTTTTTTACCCTTTTTACACGATACTCATGGAGTGCTCGATCGTACTTTTCAAGCAAATTCATCAGCTCCAGATTAGTGCATTTATTTGAAACGGTATTTTCATCTCTGTAACCTGAAAAAGCCACATTCAATTTGGCCAGGTTTAAATAATGTCAAACACTCTAACAAGAACTTCTTGCTACTTTATTTTACGTATTTTGCGCTTTATTAATAGGCTATTGTTTAGTCCAATTTTTTATTCCATCCAATTGCAAATAACTTTAGTAATGTTGAACACTTATTCTTGAATGGCTACTTTTGGATTTATGTGTGTCAAGCTTTAATTCCATTAGATAAACAATTTTGTTAATTATTTTTGTTTTTGCAACAAAACAAAAGAAATTGAAATTCAGATAAAGATGTTAAAATAATAAACAATTGAAGTGTGCCAACACTTTTTTCCAGGAGTTTACTTACGTGAAAGTCAAACTTGAATCAATTACCAGATCATCTATTTTAATGTCATGTTCGACAATACTTCAGCCTTCTGTGTTTTTCAGCTCAGTAACAATAGTATCAGAAGAGTTTAGATTCGATATGGTGTTTTAAGTTTTGGCTTTAGAAACATTCACGTATTTTAATATAGTTCCTTCATTTCTTTTATTTTTTTATCTCGGCTTTTATTTTATAAAACTTAATTTTAGGGCTGTTCAATTTTAAAAGCTAATCAACAACGAGGAATTTACCGCCCCCCCCCCTCCCCCCAACAATGTGCCGCTCAGAGAATTCGATCGGCTTAATTTTGAAATTGATAGGGTACAGTAATTTTTGCCCTTACAACAGCAGCGGCTGTCAAATTTTAAGAATCAACCAAGTTGCCACCACATCAGTGTCACTTTCTCATACTACTTTCAGTACTGTAGTATTAGTATCAGAAGAATTTATAGCGAAGTTATAAGGAGTTCCAAGTTTTGGCAGAAGAAACGTCCACATATTTAGGATAATCCTTTGTTTCTTATATTAAATTTAAATTTGGCTTTTCTTATTTTTTCGTTAAAAAGCTCCACTACTTGTAAAATTTTCATTGCTAGAAACTAATTAACTACAAGGAATTTGCTGCCCCCATCCAAGTGTTGTCTGTGGCATTTGCCCCCTGCCCCATCACTACGCCACTGTTGGTCCGTGTGCATATTAAAAAAAAATACTTGTGTGCAAAGTTGCACAACGTCAATTTTTTGTGCAATCTTTTACAAAATTTGCTGCGCGGTGATTCTAAATTCCTGCGTGGCGTCGGTCAAATATCTGCGCAGCCGCGCTGCTTAAAGGGAACATTGATACCATGGTTCTAACACTTCGCTTACATATCACCTGCAGCCAAACGTCCACTACAGTATCAGAAACTTCAGCTGATACAATCTAAAGCTATGTGAACGAGTGTTCAGCTCAGCTGATTGTATTGTCAATAAGACCCGCTCGTCACTTGTACCAAATAATGTCAATACACTTGTCTCTTTGCGTTGTTGGTTAAAAGATGGCATATAAAGAAGACATCCCAGTGTTATTTCGATTTTCGACAAGTATTTTAATAAATGTTACTTATGACACCATAAATTTCAATTTTTGGCTTTCATCGAAATTAACTATAAATTAATCGTTAATTTTTTTTAAAGTAAACGATTAAATTTTAATTAATCGATAACAGCCCTAATTTATAGTAAAAACAAGAAATAAAAATTCGAATGAGTATTTAAACCCAATTTCCAACAAGGAATTTCTGATTTTTTATCATGGGAAATCATTCTAGATTAAATTAAAAGTCGATTCAAATAACTAATTCTGAAACTGAATACAATATGACGTCATATCCAGTGGCGTAGCTGGGGGGGCGGTGGGGGCGGTCCGCCCCGGGCGGCACATATTTTGGGGGCGGCATTTGGTGGCATTTGAAAAGTACAGCCCTTTCGGACAACCACCGTTGTTCTTTTGAAAGAGGAAAACCCGGGTGAAAATAAAATATTCGTACTTTCGAGTCGTAATTAACGGATTCTTAAGACATTTTTTATTACACACTGTTTGTTATTACTAACGCATAACCGTTAAGAAATTTAAAATCGCTTAAAAATTGTATCAATTTGTTTTGAAAATTAAGCGGTATACATCACCGATGACGCTTTTTATAAGAAAACAACACAAAGAACACATCACTGCTGGACCGAATATACTATTACATGTAATATCGCCGCGACAGTTATTGCGTGGATTTTCGACATGCACAGAATGATTAGCGAACAAGTACCTACATGGCAGGGTGGTTCAAATATTGTGTTTAACTTGCAAGTAGTAATTTATATTACTGTATAAGTTTACAGAAAATTATTCTAAGGTAATTTATTAAAAATTAATTATATTATTTTCCATTAAAGTAGCACAAACAACATGTGTGTTTTTCATTAAAATATTTTTATTCACTAAAACATTTACGCATATCCTAATAAAGTAATGTTTAGATAGTTTGAATTAGTATATTTTAACTGAAAATTATTGCGATTTTCGACAAGAAAGATTAATCGTGATTGTTGTTTTTTTCTCCAAGTTTTGGATAATGGTGAAAATTTGTTAAGATCGTGGATGGTGTATTCACCATTGAAAACATTAAATATTATTTTTGGTGTAAACTGTTTGATGATCTTTTACAATCAAATTTGAAGACGGAAAAATGATTTTAACAAAAAGTGTAAATCTCAAAATAAGACATCACGAGTTGAGTCTACTGCATATTCGATCATTTTCCTAATGGAAGGAATTAGAAATAAGAATTGGACAAGGTACAACTTTTGATAAACTACAACAACATAATATTTATAAAGAAATAAGAAAAAAATGAAAGCAAAAACTCACAATACTTAATATAATTAGATTTTTAGCAATAACAAAACATTGGCGTTGAAGGGTCATCGTGAAGGCAGAGGCGTCACTAGGGTTGGTGTCACCCGGGGCGGTAGCTCATGGTGACACCCCTTCACGACTGAAGGGGTCGTCCATAAATGACGTCACGTGAGGATGCCGATTTTTAACCCCACCCTCCCCCAGCTTCCTACTTATACCCCCACCCCTTTTCACGATACGACGTCACAAAGCTATGACCCCCCCCCCAAGCCGTATTTTCTAAATAAAAATTAGCATGTTGCAAATTATGTTTTGTCATGTAAATATGTATTTAGGGTAAGTCGTAAGTCTCTGATGTCGTAACACGCGTGAAGCCATCGAAAACGTCATTAAATAAACGGTAAACAATCAAATATTTAAGTGGAACTTTTATTTAAAGTTGCGCGTTTTTTTATGTGACGTCACATTTTTTAACCCCACCCCCTCGTCACATATCGTCACCGATGCGTGACCCCAACACCCTATTAGGGATTAAAAGGGGGGGTGCTGAATGGGCTAAAGCCAGGGGCCACCAATAATTTAAAGTACTCCAAACTTATTATAGTGTATAATAAAGATGCAGGCAAATGTTTGTATGAATCCCTGAAAATGCCTTGGACATTCATACGGCAATGCTGCAAATATGAGTAGGAAGTATAACGGAAACTAGGCTATTTTTCGTGAGAAGTGCAGTGTTGCTCATTATGTGCCGTGCACAGCTCATTCTATTAATTTGGTTGGGAAAAGTGCAGCAGGTTGTCCTGATGCAGTCAGATTTTTTGTCTTCTGCAAAATCTTTATACCCGGCTTGTTGCATCTACTCATCGTTGACAGGTATTTTAAAAACACATGAAATTGATTCCTGGTAACAAAGCCCTGTGTGACACAAGATGGTCAGCCTGACATGATGCAGTAAGGTCTGTTAATAACTTATACCATGAGAATATCGCAGCACTGGAAGAATTAGCAACAAACGAAAATCTGCCACGTGACTGTCTACTTGAAGCAGAAGGATTTCTAAAGGAACTTGAACAACTGGAAGTCGCTATTTTACTTGAAACTCGGGAAACAATTTTAGAAACGAAGTCTCTAATTGAGTTTGTTAAAAGACAGCATTCTTAATTTGATTCCTATGAAGACAGAGTAAAGGACAAGCCCGTGGTAAAAAAGAGTATGAACAATCTTCAATGCTATCAACAACAAAAGAGAGAGAGAGAAGGGCGTCACTTTGATAAAGGGACATCACCAAAACAGTAGTCTTCCCGAGACAAAAGTTTCAAGGTTGAGGTATTTCTGGTAATCATTGACAAACTTTCTTGAGCCCTACAACATTAGTTAGGCCCATATAAAGACATTCATGAGAAATTTGGCTTTCTTACAAACCTATCTGAGCTCAGCAATTTCGCCATCCGATGGGCAGCAGCCAAGATAATGGAAGAATATTCAAGTGATTTTGAAGACTGCTTACCTTCAGAATTAGTCCAATTTTCAAAACTCTTTAAAAGTTATCGTCTAGGCTCAGGGTAAGGAAAAGGAAGTAACCCAATGCCACTCAAAACACGTGCACAGAGCTAAACATTTTGCTGCTTTTGAATGAGCTAAATTTCACACAGCTCTTTACAAATGTACACATCGCACTTCTCATCTATCTCTCAATGATGACAGCAAACTGCAACTGAGAGCAATCCTTTTCAAAGTTGAAAAGAATATAAAAAAAATGAGTTAGAATTTGCATGGGACAACAAAGACTGAATATGCTCTCTCTAATGAGCATTGAAAAGGAACTAACTTGTCAGCTTTCTTAGCTTTACTGACTTGATTGATAACTTCACCATGAGAAAAAATTCGCAAACGAAAGTTGTAGGTTCAAATAATAATAATACAGTACATATTTTTCAATAATTTTTTTTTATTTCAACTAGAGAACACAAT
Source organism: Ampullaceana balthica (assembly GCA_944989445.1). Classification (NCBI taxonomy): domain Eukaryota; kingdom Metazoa; phylum Mollusca; class Gastropoda; family Lymnaeidae; genus Ampullaceana; species Ampullaceana balthica. The sequence continues at coordinate 2,186,220 of CALYLW010000026.1, forward strand.
TCGTTACCCGGTGAAAAAAAGTGTTTTTTTTTAAATTAAAAAATACGGAATAACGCGTAATATTATTCTTTCTGAGGGAGCGTTCGTAACCACGAAACAGCGTAAGTCGGGATGGGACCGTCGTAACCGGGGGACTACCTGTATATAAACATGCATATCACGCCTTTAATAAATATATATAAAACAAAATATTAACCCAAAGACATTGAATTCATAATTTTCGTCTAGAAAAAACATCAACAAAGAAAACCCATCTTTTGATTTTTTAATTTTTTTTTGGGGGGGGGGATATTTTTATCCCCCCACACCCCACTGTGGTGGGGGGGAGTCGTGAGGTGGGATTCGTCCATGGTGTCGGTGTGTCAAAGCCCAAATAGATTTATAACTTTTAAAACATAAGATACTGCCTCTTTCATGTCCAGTCTTTTTTAAAGATCTCTCAGCTGCGACGTTTCTTTTCGTTTTTTTTTCTAATTTGGTTTAATGTTGTTTGTGTGTTGGGACTGTTTTATTATTGCAAGCTAACTGATATTTTTTAATATAAAGTTTTCGCGTTTAACGTATTTCTTTGTATTTCTTAATTTCTTTCTAGATGAAAATAATATGTCTTCATTTTTTTTTCTGACATAAAATCGTACACAGTAAAATTTTAGGCTCGGGTGTCACCCCCCTGATGGGTGTCACCCGGGGCGGCCCGCCCCCCTCGCCCCCCCTAGTGACGCCACTGCGTGAAGGTATTCATGAGGAAGACATCAATTCATTTGAAAATAGAGGAAATTTTCTAGAGCTTTTTGACTTGTAGACTAAGTACGACCCATTATTAAGTGAACATTTAGTAAACATTAAGATGAGTAATGAATATAGTGTCTCCTATTTGTGGAAAATGATTCGAAATGAATTCATAGACCTATTGAGGGGCGCAGTGAGAAAAACAACTATGGACAAAATAAAGCAAGCTAAAAACTTTTGTATGATATTTTACTGCACTCCAGATATTTCCCGTAAAGTTTAAACTAGTTTAAAGTTTAAAGTCAAATTAAAAGATACGTAGTTATTGATATCAGCGAAGTTAAAGTTGTAGAATCGTATATTTACTTTGTAGAAAATAAATTAAAAACTTTTGAGGAAATCACAAATATGATTTTAAAGAAATTAGAAAATGTTTAGATACGAAAAAGTTGCAGAGGAAAGGGCTTACGATAATGCTTCCGTCAATCTAAATGCAGAGTTTGTAGCATGCACACATCATTCATTTATATCATTTTGGAACTATCGAAAAGTTGTTTTCATTTTTTTTATTCTTCCACTCGTCGATGGGAAGTTTTACTTTATGTCACAGGTCAAGGTGTCAAACGCAGCGTTGAAACTCGCTGGAGCGCTTGAGCAGAAGCAGTAACTATAGTAAAAAATCATATTTTTTTTACATTTTAAGAGCCTAGGAAAAATTGACATCTGAAGAAGAAATAGTAAAACGAGATCACTTGCTGAAAATTTTCTCAATTGAATGCAATCTGTTTCTTTTCTATGTTGTCACAATTTATGGGAACCCGTCTTTTTTTTTGTAAATTAATGATGCTCAAAAATACTTTCAAATAAAATGTTCACCAATGCCATATAAAACTAAATTCTTTGCAAACCCATTTCATGGAACAAAGAGATGTGCTAATGGAAAAAGCTGTTATAGCAGCCAAAATAAAGTGTGAAGAGTTGGAGACATCGACTGAACGCCAAGTTAGAAAGGAAAAACATATGAGTGGGGAAAATTCAAAAGACGTGGTCTTATCTTTAGAACATGAAGTACGACGATAAATTTTTAAATCTATGGATCTAATTATAAAGGAATTAAAAGAACGCTTTGATCAGTTGTATGTCCGTGTAAGAAAATATTTGTGCATATATCCCATTTAGCCTACTAAATGAAGAAAATGAATGTCAAATAAATGATTTTAATGACATTGATAAAGAACAGCTTCATATTGAAAGAAAAATGATCCAGGTTTTATGGCTGTACCTATACCACAAAAAGAGGCATTGCGTTGGGAAAATGGAGGAAAAGGCCCCATTGATCTTTTAAAATTTATTAAACAGTATAGATTGGAAACTTCTGAACCCAACATTGTAAATTTTGCTAAGAATTTTTATAACAATTATTGTTATCAGTGTCACTAGTTGTGAAAGGAGCTTCTCCAAACTGAAGTTGATAAAAAATTATCTTTGTTCCACAATGAATGCATGATTTAAGACAGGGGTCGGGAAACCATGGCTCGTGAGCCAGATGTGGCTCTATTGATGGCTGAATCTGGCTCTCAGACAAATAATCGATTATCTAAAAAAACAACCTTTATTCAGATTCCTTTGAATTGCATATAAAATAAACAGCATCACAATGATATTAAAAATAATTCAGAGACATAATTATGGTACTTTTAGTGTTGAAATAACACGAAATGCACACATTTACTTGAATTTTTAGTTACATAATGTATGGCTCTCACAGAATTACTTTTCAAAATATGTGGTGTTTATGGCTCTCTCAGACAAAAAGTTGATTTAAGACTACAAAAACTTGCAATATTGTGCATAGAACAAAATAAAACAAATTATTTAAACTTTGATAGCATAATACACGATTTTCTACTATATAAGTTAAGAAAATAAATGTATACATAATATGTTTACATACTAATATCCACAATTGGTTCATAAAAAATAATTAAATCATTTATTTATAAATACAAAATAAAATCATACTAATTTTTTATTTTTGGTGAATATTTGGAATACGTTTGTCTCATGGCTGCAACCTAATTAACTTTCTTGTAACCTTAAAAAAAATATCTTGTATTGTCCGTAATTCTTATAAAATATGTATTTATAGGTATAACATCTTATTTGGCCTCCTTTATTGCCACTAACTTAAATATGGCATTCAATGGTAAAAATGTTCGCCACCTTTACTTTGTTTCAATTACAATTATTTATTTATGTTTCTTAATTTATAAAAACCATGACACTATTCACTTACAAAGGGCGGCAAATTGGAGACCGCCCCGGGCGGCAAAAGGTCTAGCTACGCCACTGGTCATATCCCCTCACGCTACATTACACCAAGAATGAGTCAATATAATGCTTAAATGCGCACAACGCAACATAAGCATTCACGAAGCGGGAAAACCCCATTAACTATCTTTCTAGATTACATTAAAAGTCATTTCAAATCAAAAAATTTGAAATAAAACAAAACAATTGCTTTAAAAAATTGCTTCTAAAATTACGGGAGTTGAACGAAAAGAGATTTTTGAAAAATTCCTTCTTCAACATTGTTCTAAATATTATTAGCTATTGTTTCACGTTTGTTTCAACCCGATAGATGTTATAGTTGGTGAAAAATTGACAAAATACTGATATTTTTCGGGTTTTTTTGGATTTTCCAGGAAGTTGAGTAAACCTTTTCGGTATTTTTTGGGCCGTTGCACATGCTTGGGACCTCCCAGGCATATTTGCAAAAGACCCGAACCCTTTATCTGGTATGGTTCAGGACGAGTTGCATTGTCAAGCTTGACAGACATTTCGAATCTATAAACGCATTTTTTTCCAAAAGAAATTGCGTTAAAAAACTACTACAGTCTGACTGCTAAATTTCAGCTCGATTTGATCACGGGAAAAGAGTTATAAAAATATGTTTAACATAAGCATTTTCAGATTGGGAATATATTTAAAAAACAACTATCGTCAATATTACACGCACCGCACCGCGCAACAGGAAAATGTTAAAAAGGTTGTTCAATATAATAAGCACCGCAACACTCTAGTACAAAAATTAACATGCTACATAGAGATACATTTAGATAATCTAAAAATTCATTCATTTAAATACGTTACATTTAATCGATCTGAAATTTCGACAGATCATTTTTATCGTTGGCACAAGTCTGCCTGCAAAATTTCAGCTCACTAGCATACGGGGAAGTGGGTTAAAATCAATACAAAGTTTTTACGCCAAGCTTGCAAACAATCAAGCAGACGCCACGAGTTAATATAAAATATTTAAAAAGAGCCATTTCAATTAGAAACATAACTAATCTTTAAAAAAAAACATTGTTTAGTTTGTTTGTGCCAATACAAGTAATTCTTTTTTCATATTAATATTTAACGCAAAAGGAAACTATTTCCTGATATTTCTGTTGTTATTTTGAAAAAAGATTATTGAAATTATATTTCCCATATATTTATGAATGTTCCTATGTCCCAAAATACTTTTGTTCTTAAATTATTTCATTTACATGCAAAATAAAATAATTTATTTTTCTTTTATAGCCAGTTAAGGATATGCTTCTCGGATATTTTTCTTCGGTTGAAATAGGATCATGTCTTATCCTATTGTCTTTGGTGTTGACAAGTTGGTACTTACTTGTGAGGAAACCCTCAAACATGCCCCCATCTCCAGGCATATCGCTACCTTTGGTGGGTCACCAATACCTACTAAAGAAAAACCCAAGGAAGCAATTTGTAAAATGGGGCAAGCAGTTTGGTGGCATTTTTAGTTTCGCGACAGGCTTCAAAACCATCGTTTTCCTTACGTCATATGAACGCATCAAGGAAGCTTTCCTTAAAAAGGGAGATTACTTTTCTGACCGACCCTCTGATGGTTTCATCGCCACTCATGTGCCTCACAACGAGAAAGGAATAATCAACGCTTCGGGACAAAACTGGAAAGAGCAAAGAACAACTGCTTTGTCCATCCTGAGAAATTTTGGAATGGGAAAAAATATTTTGGTAGAGAGAATTGAGTTAGAGGTGTCGTATTATGTCAATGAATTGGCATCGACAAGTGGAAAACCATTTAATATGAGAACTCTTACTAATGTGAGTGTTTCCAACGTGATTTGTGCGATCATTTTCGGTAAAAGGTTTGATTTCAAAGATGCAGAATTTATATCCTTAATAAAGCATTTCAATGATCTTGTTCGCCTTCTCTCAGGAATATCGATACTAAATTTTCTTCCCTTTCTCAAGTATTTGCCTTTCGATCCATTTGGTGCCAAGAAGCTGCTGCACGTTGTTACGGAAACGCGAGCCTATGGGAAGGCTATGGTTAATGCTTTAAAGATGAACTATGACCCAAATAATATTGATAACTTTATTGTGGCTTATATAGATGAAATGAAGAAAAAAGAGAACCTCGGCCAATCGACGTACTTAGACGAAATAAACCTAGCACGTTCAATTGACGCACTTTTTATTGCTGGCACTGAGACAACGAGCACCACCATTCTTTGGTGCGTTCTATTCAGCATACATTATCCAGAAATCCAGAAGAAGATCTACCAGGAAATTGTAGACAACGTTGGAATGGACAGAGTCCCCACCATACAAGATAAACCAAATTTCAAGTACCTGACAGCGTTCATTATGGAAACACAGAGACTCGCCAGCATTGTACCGCTTGGAGTCGTCCACCTGAGCAGTCAGGAGGCGACTATCGGTGTGTACACAATCCCGAAAGGCACACAAGTCATTTCCTGTCTTGACGGCGTCCTTAGAGACGAGAACCTGTGGGAAGAAGCAGAAAAGTTTCGTCCGGAGAGATTTCTGGATGCCCAGGGAAACGTTGTGAAGAGAGAAGAGCTCATACCTTTTTCTATTGGTCGACGGGTTTGTCTTGGAGAAGCTATGGCAAAGATGTAGCTCTTCTTGTATCTGTCAGCCATGTTCCAGAAGTTTGAGTTCCAACCGGTTGAACCAGAAAACCTTCCATCCCTGAGCGACACGTTTGGGATTACCACTCCACCTCTTGATTTTGAGGTGCGATGCGTTGAGAGAAATTAGATCGCTGAAATTAATACGGAATTTATACTTTTAAAGTTAAATAACATCACAGTTGATGTTTACAAGTTAACTTACATGATCAGGAAAAAACTATTCTAGTGCATCTCTTTTTTTCCCCAATCTTTCTACGTGGCAGCTGAAAAAGAAAAGAACTATATTTTTATGATATGTTTAAAATAGTTTATACATAGAAACACACAATAAATAACATTATGTTGCTAGTTCTACAATCTTATTATTTTCTTTTTTAACTTATTCTTCAATATTTTTAAACCCACGATCAACATTCTGATCATAATATCTCATTTTAGCTTTATCCGACTAATGTTTGGTACCCACCCACTCGAGCTTGTATAACTGAAGGACAACCTTAGGCCATTGGAACAGGTTAACTTTCTTTAAGTAGACTCGATCCCTCGACTCTCAATACGCCAGCCGAGCCTGCATGCCACCTAACGTCCGTACTTTCCATTTAAAGTGGCAATGATATTTACGAGAGTGAATAAAAAAATATATTTATTAAAAACCTCTAATTGGCCTTAATGACAACGTTTCTTGTTCAGACTAATTAAATCTTACAGTTTACATCAGAGAGTTCACTCAAAGGTAAGCAATATATGAAAATTAAGTGGGACTAAAGTTCTATACTTCTGGCATTGTTAATGCACCATCAAGAGATTTTGGCGCTTCTTTCCTTACTTGCCATAAAAGCCGTGAAATGCCACAAAAAATCTTAAATGAGATTTGCAATGTAAAAAAAAATTTTTTATAAGTCTATAACGACACGTGGTCCTTCCACTTTTTATTGTTTCTGTCACTGGTCATGTGGCTCCTCCCCCTCATCCCGACTCTCCAACTCCCAGAGGTCTCAAATAAGGGGCTTTTACTTATCTTAACTCATTGCCGGTGTCCAGTAGAGTTCACTGGCTCGATAATAGGCTACACAAACGCTATTTGTGAAGCTGCTTTCCTGCGGGCTTTCAAGGGAGTCCAAGAATCGACCAATAACCTAAGTGAAAGTGCCGCATTGTACGAGCTCAATGAGCATGTACCAATTGATGTCACTGGTCCCTTGTTAAATAAATTAAATAACACAAATGGTGATACAGATATTGACAATGACGCTGTGTATTCTACGTATGTCAAAACTCCAATAATTATCTTTATGTTCGCTATGTGTCTTAAACTTCCACAATTCATCTGGCTGTAGTTTTCATACTGCTTTGCGGCTAATCTGACTAAGACCCTCGAAACGGTGAAGAAAGATTACAGTATCGATTCAAGAAATGATCATGAACTCAAAGAGAGGCTTCTCGCTTTCTCCAAGAGCAATGCAAGCAACTCTGCAACGTTCTGGTACATCGTGTTGAAGAGCGTGCGGTGTCTTATCGCCGTATTCGTCTGTGTTATTCTGAGAAGTTACTGCAACCGGAGTTGGAAGAACTAGAGAATTCTATCAAGGATGATAACGGGATGCCGTTACCAGTAGCAGATTATAGCAACAGGCTCCTCATCTGTGGGATACGCATAAGGCAGCTTCAAAATCTTCAAAATTGGCACGTCCAATGCGTCTTTATGAACAATGGGGCTTATAATGTTACAGAAGAGAGTCCAAAAAAAACAACACCATAACCAGCTGGGAGGAACTCGCTGGGGACAGATGCAGACAGGCGTTGACTGCCGGGCTAGAAGCAGGAGAAAGAGACCTGCGGCAGGTCACCATCGCGGACCGCCAAAAGAGGAAAAGGAGAGCAAATCAGCCAACTACAGGTGCTGCCTTTCAGTGTCAGAAGTGCGACAAAGGCTGCCATTCGCGAGTGGGTTAGTACAGCCACAACAGAAGCTGCAGGGCCATGCGCGAGGATCCCACAGAAGCACAGAAACTTCTGTCGTCTTACGAGACATAAAGAAGCCAACAACTTAACATACAAATAAACTATATATCTTGTATTTAGAGAACACAACTAAAATGCCTGATTACATTCACTATTGTCTTTTATTTTAAACAACAAAAATGATTAGGAAAAAAAAATGTAATTACTTTATTTCCAACAATTTTTCAAAATTGTTCATTTAACATATTATATCAGATATTTATTATTTTAAAATAATTTTAATAGGTTTATGAGTAAAATGTATTTGTTAAGTATAAATTATACTCAAAATCAGGTCTTTTAATACAAATAGGACTGATTCATATTATGTTTAGTACTTCGCTGATTTTACTGAAAATAATAGGAAAGTTTATCTACAAAAATGTTAAATAAAGACAGAATATATTCACATGCAAAAGTCTTTACATTATCAGTTCTATACTATTTATTCTTCAGTAAAGCTGAAATAATATTTAAAGAATTCAATTTGGCATGCAATTATTCGATGAAAAACACTTCAAAATATTTAAATAAAAAGTGTTAAAAATTGAAATTTTGATAATCTTACTTGTTTTGTTCTTTTAAAGATTGATGTAATGCTGTAGGTGTTTTGAATGATTGTGAGTGCAATATCGTATTTTTTCCATTTTTGAAATGTATGTCGGTGAAACTTGGTGATCTAAGCCGTAGGCTGGGGTAACGCACTGTCAAGGTCACATAAGAAGTAAATAAAATAATTAAATACATTACAAATGACCCATTTTTCGTGATGCAATCGAGCTGCAATTTTGCACATAGACTCGTGGCACCTAACAATGCATTGTATCGAAAATTCAGATTGATCAAACGTATCGTAATTAAATTAATGCATTTTTAGTTTATCTCTATATAACATATGTAATTCAAATTCACAGTTTGTTATTGTTTTTCTTTCCCGTGCCAGTTGATTTCACGCGTTGACGTCTACCGTCGATGCCCACATCCTTTCCCGTCCCTTCCCCCGGTTTTAAAGCCAGGGGATATAACTCGGTGTCAGTCTGTAACTGTTTGTCGCGTTTGAACATAATCAATACTTTTAGTTATGTCGCATTGCGGCGATCCTAACCATAGAGACTCGTATGGTTTGCCGGGGTGGCGCCGAAGTGGTAGCGGGTCGCAGTAAGGCAATTCCACCCCTCCTTGTGAGGCCAACTTAGTGGGAGGCATCCTCGACTTTCTGTCTTAGATGCCCAGGTGGCCGCTTCAGAAGCGACCGCTCCGGGGGGGTTTTCCCAGCTGTCAACGTCCTTTTCTGGGGGAGGGGGCCAGATAGCTGGGAGGGTCTTCCAGGAAGACCCATGAAGAGCACTAGGCTCGGGGCTTCTGATTTTCTTCCACATGTAGGATCATTAGTTATGTCTCATATATAAGGGATTTATAGTCAAAAACTTGGTTTTTAAAATCCCTTATATTAACTTCACCACCGTCTCTGTCTCTCTTTCTCTCTCTCTCTCTCTGTCTGTCGTTCGTCGTCGGGCGGGCGGAAAAACAAAGGTAAAAAATGACCCACTTCCCGTGATGCCATCAAGCTGAAATTTGACAAATAGGCTTGTGTCACCTAACAATGCATCGTATCAAAAATGCAGATCGTTCGGACGTACAGTTATTAAATTAATGGATTTCTAGTTTATCTACATAAACTATATGGAGCGGTCGCTATTGTTTACATTTTACGGGTCACTTGACTTCACGCCAGCCAACGATGACCACATCTCGTGGAGGAGGAGTTCACTCAGTTTCAGGCTGTAAATATTTGTCACGTTGGAACATAATCGATACTTTAAGTTCTGTCTCATAAATAAGGGATTTTAAGTCAAAAACTTTGTTTTTACTGCTTTGTATTTTTCGGGGTTGTTTATTAAAACCCTTATATTAACTTCGAAATCTTGTCTCTCGTCATCTCTGTCGTGATCTCTGTCGTTCGCTGGCTGGCGGAAAAACATACGTCAAAAATGACACACTTCCCGTGAGGCTATCGACCTGCAATTTTGCATATAGACTCGTGTTACCTAACAATGCATTGTATCAAAATTTCAGATCGATCGAATGTATCGTAATTAAATTAATGCATTATTAGTTTATCTCTATACAAAAATATGTAATTCAATTTCATAGTTTGTAATTGTTCGGCGTCCCGTGGCAATTGAGTCGTTCACGCATGCCATCGGTGACCACATCTCCCCCCCCCCTCCCCGGGGTTTTACAGCAAAGGGGACTTAACTCAGTTTCAGTATGTAAATGTTTTTCGCATTGAGTTCTGTTTCAAATATAAAGGATTTATAGTCAAAAATTGTGTTTTTACTGGGTTGTTTAATTAAATCCCTTATATTAACTTCAAAGCCGTCTCTGTCTCCCTGTCTTGGGCGGGATAAAAAAACAAAAGTCAGAAATGACCCACTTTCCGTGAAGCCATCAAGCTGAAATTTGGTACATAGACTCGTGTAACCCAACAATTCATCGTATTGAAATTTCAGATCGATCGAACGGAAGGTTATTAAATTAAGGCATTTTTAATTTATCTCTATATATTATGTGTAATTCAATTTCACAGTTTGTTATTGTTTTTCTTCCACGTGCCAGTTGAGTTCACGCATACACGCCACCAATCGATGTTCACACCCCTCCCCCCTTCACTTGGTTTTAAAGGCATGGGATATCAGTCGGTAAATGTTTGTCGCGTTTGAACATAATCAATACCTTTAGTTATATCTCATATATAAGGGATTTATAGTGCAAAACTTTGTTTTTACGGGGTTGTTTTTATTATTGCAGCTTTAACGTGGACTATATCCCACGCCCCTCAGCTTGTGAGGCGAGCGCACTATTGACTTCGCTATCCAATTTACACGTGAATAAAGACATACAGTCATTACTGTTCGTGTTTACTATTTGATAAGGCGGTGTTGAAAGCTTCTCTGTGGTAGCAGTTACACGGAGACACGCGGAGACACGCGTGACTGCCCCTGTTGGGTAAGCATAACGTTGAAGCCTGCCATACGATACCCATAGTTTCATCTGCCACTGGGTCATCAAAAAGCGGCTAAGAATGTAACCGTTAGGTAACGTGTTTTTAAAGTAGGCACATCAAGTAGGAAACAGTCGGACTATGCAGCTTATCAGTTTTAAGTCAACCTCTCTTGAGAACATTGATGTTTGGGTAGTAAAGTTTTCTAGCATCCCATGTCTTCAAGAACTGATTCTTTATTTCGAAAATAACAAGCCTTCATCAAATTTTAGTTTAGCTAGTGACTTATTACGGCGCTGTCTTTTTCCTTCCATGCTATCCAATGCGTCTAGTCTACAGTGGGCACTTTTGTTTTCATTACTCTGTTTTTACATGCGTTAAATTGTTGTATGCATTCATCATTAATAGAATTCAGTCAGATCCTGTCTAAATTGTCTTTGACTCGATTTCCCTCTTCTATAGCCAACATGAGTTCTGCTATCCTTGTTATATTCTATTTCCTTTTATTTAAATTACATTTGTTAAAAGGGACAGACCGCTAAAAATGTCTTCCTTTTCTAGCGGTTTATGTTTAAGTGTTTTTTATTTTTGTAGCAGCTTTTCTGAATGACGGGGTTTAGCACTGTTTCTCGTATCAGGCTGAGGAGCATCTGTAGCTGCTGCGTTACTGTTTGGCAACGTTTTATGTTTTTTAACTTTTAAAACGATACTTCATGAACAGTTTCTAGCATGTCTGTGAGCGACTTTTGCGTTCTTTAAAAAATACGTTTTCAATGCGCTGCTGTAAATTTTTAATAGTAGCTTGTAAAGGCGAATAAAATCGTTTAGGGTGGATCCGTTGTTTCAAGCAAATTTTAAACCGTTCTCACAAATCTAAAGAGATCCTCCGTCTTACTTTTAACTACAAACAATGCGAAAACAACTGTATTAAAATAAAATTACTGTTATGATTTTAGATCGTCATATAGTGAATTGGCATTCGACTTGGTAAAATATTTGCTAGATATTGGGTTTTGGAGCTGGTCTTATAATTTAAAAGAAGGGTTTATTTTAGAAGGTCAAGCTTCCCTTGACTTAAAAAGCTTTAAAAGATATTAAGATGTATGTTGATAAAACAAAGATGTAACATTTATAATCTAGTCATGGCGAAAGCAAGATTAGGTCTCAATGTTTACATTAAATGATACGATATACAAGGTCTACATTAGTTCATAAATTCAAAATTTCCTTTTTAAAATATCAAATGACAACACAAATACGCAACATTTCCAGTTTAAATTATAAGCATTAGTAAATAAATGGATATGAAAAATAAAGAGTTATTAAAAAGAGCTTCAAAATAAATATACACAATTAACATGTAATAACTTGGCCAAATTATGTATTTGACTTATAACACATTAAGTATAAAGGAAATGTAGTTAACTAGGTATACGGCGCCCATTGCTTTTAGGGCGCCCAAGGCGCCCACTTTTTTCAAAAGCACAAGTAACTTATCCTTGTTTGATAAATACGAAATATTAAACTAGCTGAAATGTAAACAAAGTATTCATATATATATTTACCCTCAATTATGTATGACTAACTCTCTTTGACCTAGCGCTAAGGGACATCACCCTGCGTTTTTTAATATTGAAAATATAGACTTAAAAATCATAATCATTTTGGTTACCAGATTAACATTAACCAAACAACGCACGAACCTTTGACGTCAGCATTTGTATTGTAAACAGTGCTGACTGACTCAAAGAGTTATTTTTTGGTTCAGTAATTTGGTGCGCTGCTTTATAAAATTAGTTTAAAAATCGTGTAGTGATTAGCACTGTAAAAAAATATTATATAAATACTTTGTGTACATTTCAGGAATATTTAGTATTTATCATACGAGGATAAGTTAGTTGGGCTTTTGAAAAAGGTGGTTGCCGTAGGCACCCTAAAAAAATTTGGTGCCGCAGCCCAACCTAGTACTATAATATAATAGCCCAAGTCACTCATTCTAGAACGCTGAGGAACGATGTGCAACAGTCTATAGCAGTTTAAAAAATCGTGTGGTGATTAGCACTGTAAAAAAATATTATATGACGTAATTGGTTGATCTCATATTTTAAAATACAAGGTATGCATCGGTGAGCAAAATGATTATCAATTAAATATGCGCTGTACAAAAATATTATATGACGTCATTGTTTTAGCTCATTTTTTATTTTTGTAAAAGTGAACAATGTAAAAAAAGGATTTGATAATGGTTAATTATAAAATACTTTGTGTACATTCCAGGATGTTTAATATTTCGTATTTATCAAACAAGGATACGTGAATTGGGCTTTTGACAAAAAAATTAAGCATCGTAGGCGCCCTACAGCTGCAGTGAGCGCCGTAGGCGCCCTACAACCCCTATTATAAAATACTTTTTGTACATTTCAGTAACTTTGATGTTAAGTATTTATCAAGCAAGGATAAGTTAGTTAGGCTTTTGAAAAAAGTGGGCGCCGTAGACGCCCTAAAAACAGTGGGGGCCGTAGGCGCCGCAGCACAACCTAGTATTATTTATAATTGACGTTTAAAAAACACTATTGTCAGATCAACCACGTGGTTTAATAAACAATTGCCATATTTAATCATTGTTACGTCAAACAATTGCCATATTTAACCATTGTTATATCAAACAATTGCCATATTTAATCATTGTTACATCAAACAATTGCCATATTTAATCATTGTTATATCAAACAATTGCCATATTTAATCATTGTTATATCAAACAATTGCCATATTTAATCATTGTTATATCAAACAATTGCCATATTTAATCATTGTTATATCAAACAATTGCCATATTTAATCATTGTTACATCAAACAATTGCCATATTTAATCATTGTTACATCAAACAATTGCCATATTTAATCATTGTTACATCAAACGATTGACATATTTAATCATTGTTACATCAAACAATTGACATTTAAAATAGTGTTCTTGTTGAAAACGTGTAACCTAAACCAAATGATTTATGAAACACCTGGTCTGCTTTTTCAAAAATGTCTCTTCTTCGAAAAACCAAAAATAGAAATTGAGAGATTTCTATACAATCTGACATGTCTATGTGGTTCTTAAAAAATAATCCTTTTTCAAAGATATTTATTCCATCGAAAAAGAAAAGAATATTCTTTAAGAAGCCAAGTTTGGTTTTAAAATTTTTAATACAGACATTTCAAAATGTATTGATATAGTGGTACTCCGAGATACAAATGCTTCATGTTACAAAAAATCCAAGATACGAATGGCCTTTTGAAGAATATTTTGTTCCAAGATTCGAAAAAAATCAGAGATACGAAAGCACGCAGCTGACAACACTGGGCATCACATGAATGTATTCAACGCGCCACCAACAGCTCCTGCGCAGTTCAATGATATTTCAGAGAAACTTTGTAAAAAGCAGGCAAAAACAAATCTTCATTGAATCAACATGTTAAAAAGAGACCTTTTAATTTTTTTTTAAAATATTACGCATTTTTAAATCCGTTATATTAACTTGTGGTGTCTGTTTGTTTCAGCCCTTGTCGAAAAAACTTTGGATCGATTTTTAAACCACTTTCTTGTAAGCATAGCGAACTGAAAATTTGCAGGCAGACTCGTGCCGATGATAACATTCATGTATCAAAATTTCAGATAAATCGAATCTACCGTAATTAAATTAATGAATTTTTAGATTGACGTTATTTATCTCTGTGTAACATGTTAAATTTTTTATGCTATAGTGTCGTGGTGCATATTATAATGAACGACCTTTTAAATACTTTCCTGTTGCGCGATTCGATCCGTATTATATTAACGTTACTTTTTAAATCCCTTATATTAACTTCACCGCCGTCTCTCTCTCTCTGTCTGTCTCTCTCTCTGTCTCTCTCTCATCATCTCATGGGCTCGGCGGGCGGAAAAACAAAAGTCGAAAATGACCCACTTCCAATGATCCGATCGAACTGAAATTTGGCACACGGACCCGTCTTACCTAACAATGCATCGTATCAAAATTTCAGATCGATCGAACGTACCGTAATTAAATTAATGCATTTTTAGTTTATCCTTATATGAGGTATGTAATTTTAATTCACGATTTGTTATTGTTTTTTTGCCACGTGAAAGTTTGAGCATTGAGGCGACCCAACGAAACGACGGTGCGCTTTTGTTTACATTTTACGTGTCACTCTGAGCTCGGTCAAGCGAATCGGTGACCAGACTTTTCCCCTCTCCCCCCACCCACCCCTCCCCCCCCCCACCCCTCCCCCCCCCACTAGGGTTATGATGCAAAGTTGAGTTAAGACAGATTCAGTCTGTAAATGTTTGAATATAATCAATACTTTTAGTTATGTCTCATCTATAAGGGATTTATAGTCAAAAACTTTGTTTTTACGGGGTTGTTTAATTAAATATATATTACCGATCGGTGCGCATTATATTAAACATGTTTTACGAGAGATAACTAAAATTTTGTATTTTTGGATTGTCTTTCGCTGCGTATTATAATGAACATTCTTTTAGTTATGTCTCCTACATAAAGGATTTATAGTCAAAAATTTGTTTTTTACGGTTTAAAAAAAATTAAGTGTTATGTTAAGTATATTTAGCGTACATTTGTACTAAATGTGTTTATTTAGCATTAATTCATGAAAAATTTCATCGTAACGTATTATTTTCATAAAGTTACGTGTTTCGCACATAGTGCCGTAATGTCTTATGCCTTTTGTTCTCCTCCCCAATCACCTGCTCCTACACTTCGCCACATCGCCTCACTCGAAAGATATTGGTTCACATTAATGTACATATTATTTGTCATTTATTTTATTCAGTTTCATTGTTTTATTATTACTTATTACTTATTACATTTATTATGTGTACTTATAAGGACTGAAGAATCCTACTTTGGATTTCTCTGGTTTTCTATGCTATTTTTTCAATTTTTAGTGTTATTTCTGTGTGGCTTGGAATGGATTAGGCATTTTACATGTAAAATTTATTTCCACACTCGGAAAAATCCTAGATACGAAAGCTATCCGATAAACGGATAAATTTTGTAACTCGGGGTACCACTGTAAATGAATTATAACTTTAAAAACAAATTTCATTTAACAAACACCAAATTTGCATTGTTTACATTTACATTGGATGATCCTGTTACCGTCAGACTATTTATCGTTTGTACATTGTAAATTAGATACCTGCAAATTAAAACAAAAATTCAATATGAATTGATAAATAAAATAATATTTTTTGGTGGTTGTAATTTTTTCTTATATTATCTTATCTGTTACAGACGCTCCTTCTAAACAGAAGATTACTGCGTCCTACGCATATCCATGAATTGTGTCTAGTCTTGTATTCTTATTCTTATTAGACTTTTTAATGTTGATAAAGTGTGGATTTTCCTGCTTTCTTCAAGCAATCCATGACACGCCCCGAATTCCGGACGGGAAGAACGAGAATTTGTATGTGTTAGTTCCTGCCAACGGAATTAGAAGCGTGTTTTTATTCTTATATCTATCTGAGGGTTGTATTAGGTTGTCTTTGTTTTGCAAATCCTAATTAGAATAAATAGCCTTATATATTATTACTAATCTCCTCTTTGATCTTCTATCCTCTCGTATTTCAAGGTTTTAAAGATTTGACTAATGGTGTTATTCTAGTCAGTTTTGAATATTCTCCTGTAATGTTGACTATTTTAAAGAAACAACGCACAATACAAGATGAAAAATATTAGCATCCTAAAAATCTATCCAGGATTCAGATATAAATTCACTCACAAGTGTATGGCTTGTTGTGGGGATCTAACATTTTCAGTCGAGTACCTGTCTCTCACTGGCGAAATTGTCCGAGGTGGAATTCTGTACAATGATATAGAAACAAATAATAGTTTAAGTGTAAAAACGTTTCCTTCGATAAATAAATAAATATATATATATATATATATATATATATATATATATATATATATATATATATATATATATACTAGCTAAATACCCGAGCTTTGCAGCTGAAAATTAGAAATTTCAGCTAGCGTTGAGAACCCGCGTAACACCATCTCAAAAAACCAATTGATTTCAATCTAGATCATGATGGATATACTTGTTTGTCATTATTGGATTAGGTCGTGTAAAATCAAATTGGAAATAAAATTACATTAAGGGCCCCTATGGAAATGGGTGCAGGATGTGCATATTTCATAAGGCCTGAAGATTTCAATATAGGTAATTAAATGTAGATACGTGTCTATCAATATACATAATTTGTAATGTAATGTCCAGTACGTCCGCCACGTCTTTCTGTCCCGTCCATGACGCTACTAATTTTAGAACGAAGCGCATCAAATTACTGCATCAAAAATAACTCTTTTCGAACTTCCGCATTAAATTGTTAAATATGGAAATAAATGAATTTAAAAAAATAAATAAAATAAATGAAAGTTCTGTATTAAGTTATTTTTTATTCTGATGTGTATTTATTTTGAAAACGTCCGTCTTTTTGTCGGGTGATTCACTAGTATTTACATAAATTTTAAAAAATCTAATCGGAAATAATGCTTGACAAATTTATGAGAGAAAAAAATTTGGGGGGCCCAGCCTGAAAAAACATACGTTAGGAGTTTATAAACCTATAGAATTTTATTTTTTAAATATCAAATTTGGTAATAATTCATCCAAATACCTAGTAGCTAGTGGCTTAGCTAGGAATTTGTAGGAGTTTTGGGGGCCCGGGAGGCTTAACCTCCTTGGGGGAAACTAATTAGTGTCCCCCTCAAAGGGGGCCCGGGGTGATTTTTTTAATTTGGACCCTCTCCCGTAGTGACGCAACTGCTTGTAGACACGTTTTAAAAACCTTTGATATAACTCATGTTTAAAAAATGGCATTACGGGCCCACGGCCCCTAATAAGTGGTGTTTTTATAAAAATCTAATTACACTAACCTTCGTGGGAGCGTACTTAAAAACTTCCCAAAGTATAATGGCCATGGGTTGAATAAAAATACAAAGTATACGGCTTAAAAAACTGAAATGAGGGCCCGGGGGCTCTATCGGTGTAAGATGTAAAATTCAAAACAACAGTTTGTTTCAATCTGGATCATGCTGGATGTATTTGTTTGTTAATATTTTGAAAACAATTGGGTGAAATCAAATGGTTAAAATGTCTTAAACATTTACAAAATTGAGATTAGGGCCCTCAAATCGAAAAGAATGAAAAATAATATTTTAATGCCTTATATTAATATAGCCCATTAAGTTTTTTAAATCCATATATTAAATTCACGGCCGTCTCTCTCTCTCTCGCTCTCTCTCTCTCTCTCTCTCTCTCTCGCTCTCTCTCTCTCTCTCTCTCTCTCTCTCTCTCTCTCTTTCTTTCTCTCTCTCTCTCTCTCTCTTTTTCTCTCTCTCTCTCTCTCTCTGTCTCTTTCTCTCTCTCTCTCTCTCTCTCTCTCTCTCTCTCCCTCTCTCTGTCTCTCTCCCTCTCTCCCTCTCTCTCTCTCTCTCTCTCTCTCTCCCTCTCTCTCTCTCTCTCTCTCTCCCTCTCTCTCTCTCTCTCTCTCTCTCTCTCTCTCTCTCTCTCTCTCTCTCTCTGTCTGTCGTTCTTCGTCAGGCTGGAAAAACAAAAGTGAAAAATGACTCACTTCGCATGATGCCATCGAGCTTAAATTTGGTACATAGACTCGTGTTACCTAACAATCGAACGTACCGTAATTAAATTAATGCATTTTTAGTTTATCTCTATATAACATATATAATTCAAATTCAAGGTTTGTTTTTGTTTTTCTTTCACGTGCCAGTTCACGCGTTGACGCCGACCGTTGATGTCAACACCCCTCCCGTCCCTTCCCCCGGTTTTAAAGCCAGGGGATATCACTCGGTGTCAGTCTGTAATTGTTTGTCGCGTTTGAACATAATCAATACTTTTAGTTATGTGTCACATATAAGGGATTTATAGTCAAAAACGTTGTTTTTAAATCCCTTATATTAACTTCACCACCGTCTCTGTCTTGGTCGGGCAGGTGGAAATACTAAAGTAAAAAATGACGCACTTCCCGTGCTGCTATCAAGCTCAAATTTTGCACATAGTGTTGTGTCACCTAACAATGCCTCGTATCAAAATTTCAGATCGATCAAACGTACCGTAATTAAATTAATGCATTTTTAGTTTATCTCTATATGAGGTACGTAATTCAATTTTACAGCTTGTTATTGTTTTGTTTTTCACGAGACAGTTCAGTTCGCGCGTTGACGCAACATCGTCAATGTAACGGTGAGCTTTTGTTCACATTTTACGTGTCACGCTGAGCTTGGTCCAGCGATCGGTGACCAGATCTTTCCCCACTCCCACCCCTTCTGGTTATAAAGCAAAGGGGAGTTAAGACAGATTCAGTCTGTAAATGTTTGTCGCGTTTGAACATATTCAATACTTTTAGTTATGTCTCATATATAAGGGATTTATATTCAAAAACCTTATTTTGCGGGTTAGTTTTTATTAAATCCCTTATATTAACCACCGCCTCTCTTTGTCTGTCGTTCGTCATCGGACGGGCGGAAAAACAAAAGTCAAAAATGACCCACTTTCCGTGATGCTATCAAGCTGAAATTTTACACATAGACTTGTTTTACCTCACAATTTTTGAGATCGATCGAACGTACCGTAATTAAATTAATGCATTTCAGTTTATCTCTATACAACGTATGTAATTCAATGTCACTATTTGTTATTGTTTTTCTTTCACGTGACAGTTCACGCGTTGACGCCACCCATCAATGTACCGGCGTGCTTTTGTTTACATTTTACGTGTCACGCTGAGCTCGGTCCAGCGATCGGTGAAAAAAACGTTTCCCCTCTCCCCCGCCCCCCCTTGTTATACAGTAAATGGGAGTTAAGTCAGATTCAGTTTGTAAATGTTTGTCGCGTTTGAACATAATCAATACTTTTAATTATGTCTCATATATAAGGGATTTATAGACAAAAACGTTGTATTTACGGGGTTGTTTTATTATTACATCCCTTATATTAACTTCGAAATATTGTTTCTCTGTCTGTCGTCATCGCTTCGTAAGTCGGTCGGGTGGAAAAACAAAAGTCTAAAATGACCCATTTTCTGTAATGCCATCGAGCTGCAATTTAACACATAGACTCGTGTCACCTAACAAGGCATTGTGTCGAAATTTCAGATCGATCGAACTTACTACATACATACATACATACATACATACATACATACATACATACATACATACATACATACATACATACATACATACATACATACATACATACATACATACATACATACATACATACATACATACATACATACATACATACATACATACATACATACATACATACATACATACATACATACATACATACATACATACATACATACATACATACATACATACATACATACATACATACATACATACATACATACATACATACATACATACATACATACATACATACATACATACATACATACATACATACATACATACATACATACATACATACATACATACATACATACATACATACATACATACATACATACATACATACATACATACATACATACATACATACATACATACATACATACATACATACATACATACATACATACATACATACATACATACATACATACATACATACATACATACATACATACATACATACATACATACATACATACATACATACATACATACATACATACATACATACATACATACATACATACATACATACATACATACATACATACATACATACATACATACATACATACATACATACATACATACATACATACATACATACATACATACATACATACATACATACATACATACATACATACATACATACATACATACATACATACATACATACATACATACATACATACATACATACATACATACATACATACATACATACATACATACATACATACATACATACATACATACATACATACATACATACATACATACATACATACATACATACATACATACATACATACATACATACATACATACATACATACATACATACATACATACATACATACATACATACATACATACATACATACATACATACATACATACATACATACATACATACATACATACATACATACATACATACATACATACATACATACATACATACATACATACATACATACATACATACATACATACATACATACATACATACATACATACATACATACATACATACATACATACATACATACATACATACATACATACATACATACATACATACATACATACATACATACATACATACATACATACATACATACATACATACATACATACATACATACATACATACATACATACATACATACATACATACATACATACATACATACATACATACATACATACATACATACATACATACATACATACATACATACATACATACATACATACATACATACATACATACATACATACATACATACATACATACATACATACATACATACATACATACATACATACATACATACATACATACATACATACATACATACATACATACATACATACATACATACATACATACATACATACATACATACATACATACATACATACATACATACATACATACATACATACATACATACATACATACATACATACATACATACATACATACCAAAATTCAACCAAAACCCACTTATTTATAGCAAAATGTCGACACTACAATTATACCCGAAAATTGGGAATTGACTTAGCTGGTTTCATTAAGGACGTAATATGTAAGTCGTTTGTCGACTGATGAGGCTCTGCGCTCCGACTTTGACATAAGTTCGCCATCATTAATCTATGAAATAGTTGCAACCTTGTTTGCGAAATTAATTATACAGTACTGTCAAGTACATTTTTTGTTAATTATAGTGCAGTGGGGCGCTCATCACAACTTTCTATCATGTACAAAGCTGCGAAAGATAAATGCAAATTTGTATAAATATTAATAAACATTAAAATTGTCACAACTTTGATCATATACATGCTACTATCATATTAATTAGAAATATGTATCTAGAATAAAAGAATCGTTGCAAAGAGAAATGAGTTGTAATGAGCGCCCAACGCCTTTATGTAAAGTGGAGGGGTTCACGGATTTCACCTGAAATTATAGAAAAATATTTTTCTTCTTTTAAGCGTAAAAGCGAGTTTTTAAAAATCTTTTTTTAAAAATCCTTTATATTAACTTGTGGTGTCTGCTTGCTTGCGTACTTGTTTGCTTGAGTGCCGCAAAAACTTTGGATCGATTTTAACCCACTTCCTCGTAAGCTAGCGGTCTGAAATGTGTAGGCAGTTTCGTACCGATTATAAAAAGGATGTACCAAAATTTCAGAACGATCCCATGTACTGTAATTAAATTATTGAATTTTTAGATTAGTATATTTATTTCTATATATCATGTTATTTTTTGAGAAAGAGTGTCGCGTTGCGTATTATATTGAACAACCCTTCTGTCGCGCAATAAGCTGCGTATTTAATTGACAACACTTTTTATAAACATATTCCTGATCGGTGTGATTTATATTAAACATGTTTTACGACACATAACTAACATTTTGTGTTTTTGGATGGTCTTGCGCTGGGAATTATAATAAACATTCTTTTAGTTATGTCTCGTTCATAAATGGTTCATAGTCAAAAACTTGGTTTTTCATGCGTTTTTTTTAAAAATATATTTTTATTTTCTTCTTTTTAGTGCACATTCTAGATCCATATGTAAATAAAAGCGTGTCCTTTTTTAAACTAAAATAAAATTTTAAGTATTTTATTTTAAAAATATGGGTGTGAGAAAAGGCATAATTGATAAAGGGAATGTTTGAATAATCATATGTGGTCATCGTTGGCTGGGGAGTAACTCCGTTGGTACGTACGTGGATGTAAACAATAGCAGACGGATACAAATGCTATATATAGATAAATTTAAAATGCATTAATTTAATTACGGTACATTTGATCAATCTGAAATTTTGATACAATGCATGGTCATCCAAGATCTATCTGTGGTAAAATTTTGAGATCTCTAGGACCATCAGAAGTGATTTAATTTTACGTTACAAGATTTGACGGATACAACATACAACATATAAACTGTGTGACTTACAATAAAAACGTGTAAAAAACGGATAAAATCACTAACAGTAAATACCCAACTCTAAGTATACATTGCCATAAGACCGTGTTTCATAATCGCTGCAAATAGAATTCAGAAAAGTTTCCACTAACTATGATTATCTTGAAGAGGTCTTACTGGAACGTTTGTTTTGAAAAGTATTTTAGTAGATGGGAAATTTGCGCATTACGGCCGATAACATTACCGGTTTATTTCTTGTTGCAATTATTTTCGTCCCAAAAGTCTTCATCCGTAACGTGTGATGCGTTGCAACAAACACATCTGTTTTTTATAAACCAGATCTACCGGTTTCTCCTTTATTTCAGGTTTAATATTTTAAAAAAACAATGTTCATCTGGTAAGGTGGGACCTTCTGAACCTTAAAAGCTAATTTATCTTTCCACATATTCTTCCTTTACATTCCTTACTATTACGGTTCTACTTTAAAGTCCGCAAAATATAAGCTATGAAATCCCAACCTCGTCATGTATTGTATCATGTTTTTTTTAAGTTAAACTTTATGTAATAGCTAAAGGATTCATTGTGTTGATTTCTTTTCTGTTTTACATTTTAAATTCTAAATTACTTTTTTAAATTCTCTGTCGTTTATAGGTGTTTGCCTAAAGTGATCTATGGACAAGTCAGCAGCAATCGCTTAATGACAAAACATTGTGATCAAAGTATAAAATTTTAATTAATGAAGTATATTATTTGCGTTTATTATTGTATCTAGTAAATTCAAAATGTCTTAGAGGGTCAAATACCATGAACGTTTTAAAAAGAAGAAACTGATGAATTCGGCAATTAGTAGACACAGTATTTGGGGAATGACCTCCGTTTTTATGAAGGTTGACCTTGTTTCACACTTTTTATTTGATTTATTTCTGTACCCCCGATTTATTTAAGTTAATCCTGACTCAACGTAATGTCAGACCAGGGAGATTCCAAATAAGGGTTAAAATATTGGGATTATATGTGGCGCCATCAAATTGTATGTTGTCGTTTATTTCAACATTGAATTTTAGGCGGCTTACAAGTTAATATATTATACACGATACGAGCCTCGGCATAGAATACGCAGTAGACTAACTTATTGATGGTGCAAAGAAAACAGGAAAAAAGGGGGGGGGGAGAACGGACACAAACAGCAGCATGAAGAAATGAGAACAACGCTAGTGAACGAAAGATGCATTGTTGTTCCCAAGCATGCGCACTGCGGTCGAGCTACCATCCCCCCTGCACCATCCCCATCTTGCCAACCATAAACTGTGATTGCTAAACATTGCTAAACATGTTTTGAAATAGTTTGATTATTTTCAAAGCGTGTATTACATTTAAAAATATATTTCTAAAATTAAAATTATATCAAATAGTTTTGATAAACAATATAAATTATAAAAGCCCAAGTCACTGACTCACTGTCTCCGTAATGATGAGGGATATAGTACAACAGTCCATAGCAGTCAGCATATTTTTTTATTGAAAATATAGACGTAAAATCATAATCATTTTGGTATCGAGATTAACAGAGCGTGTGGTGTTTCTCGCCGTAAAATATTATATGACGTCAATTACCAAAACAATTATAAAATACTTTTTGTACATTTGAGACAGTTTAATATTTCGTATTTATCTAACAAGGATAAGTTACTTGGGCTTTTGAAAAAAGATTGCGCCGTGGGTGCCCTACAACCCCTAGTTTGATTATATTTATAAATATAACTCATTTGGTCAAGTAAAGAGCAAAGCCATATTGACCATTGTTTAGCTCAAAACTCTCATTTTTTAATTGTCATTAGTACAGATTTAGCACTAAATTAAATGGCATAATGGAGTAAGAAAAAAGTAAATATCACAGAAATTATCCATAACAATAAAATTTAAACAAAATGAAAAATTATGTAAAAGGTTTTCTTTGTATCATTTTATTTCTCATTGCAGGCAAATTAATTGTTTAAAAAAATTGAATTCTGAATTGACAAAAGTAATAATATAAATAAAAAATGAAAAATGAATACATGGATATTTGTATACTTCTTTTGTTCTTTAAGTATTTAAACAATTATAGACAAGCACAAAGGAGTTTAAAAAAGTATTCCTTAACTGGCGAGGTACGAAATGTATATCCACGAACACGAGTTTAGCAACTTATTTTGGTATGTTATTACATCACACTATGTATATCCACGAACAAAAGTTTAGCAACTTATTTTGGTATGTTATTACATCACACTATGTATATCCACAAACACAAGTTTAGCAACTTATTTTGGTATGTTATTACATCACACTATGTATATCCACGAACACAAGTTTAGCAACTTATTTTGGTATGTTATTACATCACACTATGTATATCCACGAACACAAGTTTAGCAACTTATTTTGGTATGTTATTACATCACACTATGTATATCCACGAACACAAGTTTAGCAACTTACTTTGGTATGTTATTACATCACACTATGTAGTAGAAAGTAATCTCAGTACATGGAGTTGGTGGATTAATTTTCAACTTGAGTAAGAAGATAAAAAAACACAAACATAAGCACACTCACGCATAAATACACTGACAAATACACACATTTACTCTCACACACACATAAAAATACATAAATGCAGCCAAGCACAAAATCCTACTTAACTGGTAACTCTGCTTATGTACAATATATTTGTGAGTCGGCAAACTATTATAAACCAGGGCTCTCTTTGAAGTCTATAAGATGCATCACTTTATAGACTGATAAAATTAAATTATTTTTTAACTCAAATTCCCATGGGAAAAATTTCGTTAATGTTTTTGAAATGTCTGTGTTGTCTTTTCGAGCTTGCACAAGCAACTCCTCCTGAACCATACCAGATAGAGGGTTCGGGTTTTTTTGCAAATATGTTAAGGAGTTCCCAAGGATGTGCAATAGGGTGGAGTAAACAAATGTCTGAATATCTTGTTTGGATAGCTATAAAAACTTGCTAACGCATGCATTTAGTAATGTTGGAAACAATTAGACAATTTAAAGCATATATTGAGGTCAGAGGCGTAACTAGATTTTTGGCACCCTTAGCTAATTTATTTTTGGCGCCCTCGATAAATTGACAAAATTTCCTCTTTGCGATTTTTTCATTTGTTAAAAAAAAATTGAATTTCTCTTATTTTATTTATGACATTTATTACGTAGTCTGACAGTGACAGTCATACAACGTGAATATATTTTAAAAAATACATAAGACAGGAGCAATACCAATTTGTAATTTATTATTTGATAAATAATACCAAATAAATTGGTGGATAAAACGGGATATTGTTGCGTAAATAAAGAATACAGCAAAACTTGAAGTAACGTGCATTATACATAAAAACAATAGTGTCAATGTGTCATAGATCTACTAATTATCTCATACATAACCATAGAAATCCACAATTAAAAGTAAATTTAATTAATACTCCACCGACTACAGATAAGCACTTCCGTTAGCTGGCGTATTGGTGTGTTGCTAATACAGTCGGACCTTTCTAAGTCGAACTCATGGTGTAAAAAAATCGACTTACGGAGTTTTCGAGTTAGGGAAACTGGCGTAATAGGCGCATAATAATAAAGGACAATGTTGATATTGAGAGGGAGGGTTGAAGGGACAGCCATAGAGGCTAGAAGGCTTGACAGGCAAGAGGGGCGATAATGTTTCATATGAAAGGAGCCAGCTTGCTTTGACATAACGACAAAAGCCCGTGAGACGAGACACCTTCCCTCCCCTTCCCCACTTAACTCCCTCGATAGTGGGATGGGGATAGTAAGATTTTTCTTCTTAAAAGAAAGATTTTAAAATCACATTGACATATGTATGTGAAGAAGTCCCGCAAAGGCCACAAACATAATTTAAAAAATTATAATTGTTTAATTGAAATATATTTAAATATAATTAATTATTCACTTTTTTGTTATCGAGGATAAAAGTTAAATACAGTCTAACATCGCTAATTAATTGTTTCAACCTCTCTTAGTCGAATTTTCCAAGACGTTTGGGTTATTATTCTGGACTAACATTTCAGAACACGTGTTCCGTAGAGCCACGTAAATGGACTTGAAATATTATCTTAGTGCATTCCACGAGGGAGTAAGCGACCATTGCAAGTACAAAAAATGACAAAGCCAAGAAAAAGGATTGGTAACTAATTCGCGTCCCTTTGATGCATGCTGTGACTCTTTTCAAACAAAATCTTACTGCCCCATCCCACTGTGGAAGGAGTAAAGTGGGGGACGAGAGGGAATGTGTCTCCTCTCACGGACTTGTGTCGGCATGTCAAAGCAAATTGGCTTCCTTTCATGTGGAACATAGACACCGCCTCTCTTTCGTGTGAAGCCTACTAGCCGGTATGGCTGTTCCCTATTACGCCATTTTACCTAACGCAAAAACTCCTTAAGTCGAATTGTTTTTTTTTCGGGTCCTTTGAGTTCGACTTAGAGAGGTCCGACTGTATTGATTTAAGTACGAATTTTAAAAAATAATAGATATTTAGTGGCGCCCTTTTGAGATGGCGCCCTTGGCAACTTCCCCAATGCCAACCGATTGTTACGCCACTGCTTGAGGTTCAACAGTTGACCTAAAGTATAGGCATATTTCAATAATAAATTTAAAAAAAACATGGGGCAAGTGTGGTATAAAAGTTAAATGGAGATCTATAAGTGAGAGAATGAGTAAACTGCAAATGTAAAACCTCATAAGCGCCCGCCCCACGTTTTTACTCATATTAAATCAAAGTACTTAAACTTATAATTTTTAAATTATTATTTTTCTTTTTAGTCAACTTATAAAAACGTGGTTTAAAAAAATCCTTTTTACATCTATTTATTTTATTCTTTTTAGTCAACTAATAAAAACGTGTTTTTTAAAATCTTTTTTTACCTCTATTTATTTTACCAAACACTTCATCAGCACCTGCCAAAGTTTTAATACAGCGGCGATGAGGTCAGGGGTGAACTCGGCACGTGACATCTAACAACGGCAGTCAGATACAGATTCTTATATTGAGATAAACTAACAAATGCATTAATTTAATTACGGTACATGCAATCGATCTGAAATTTAGACGCAATGTATTGTCATCCAAGATCTATATGAGGAGAAATTTTGAGCTCTCTAGGACCATCGGAAATGGTTTAATTTTACGTTGGCAAATTTTAAAATTGTTGACAAACAAATATACACTAAAGCAAGTTAATAAAAACGTGGTAAACACGTTGTAAGAAGCAATAATCTTTTTAAAAAACAAGTTTATATATTCAACATATTCATGTTCGGGTTTACCTTTTTAACAGTCTATACAAACGTTTGAAATAAAAAGAACCATATATTTGAAGGGAAAACATATGCAAACTGTCTAACATATATTTATAGCTACAAATGACGTTAGGCTTTCATGTCCAGTTTTGGCATTTTCGATCTCGATTCCAAGCGTACTCTTATGAATCCGTTTCGTTTTTCTGGACCACACACCACTTGGGAAGCTTCGGTAACTAACTTGATATGTCTCTCTACTGACTGGGTTTGACAAGGATAGCGGGCGAAATCCAGTATTGGTGTATCTTCATCCCTGATCATGGTTAACAAAGTATCGTCATCAATGTTCATTACGATTGGAGGCTCTGTGATCGGAGTTTTCTGCCAATCGATCATGTCTATGTAGCTAATAGCTTCAAAGTTGATTACTGGCACACAGAAAGGTCTAACTGAAATCGTGCGTTTCTTGATTTCATTATGCGTCACAGAGCTAACTCGCGTATATCTGATCTGTCGTCGGTAAGCATCGCAAGCAACACGGTTTCTGGATGACTAAAGAATGCGTTGCGTTGAACTACCGGGTCAACAACTTTCTTCAGCTCGTCTGTGAGGTAGCGTGATTTCAGTATCGTATTGTGGACGTGTCTAGCACCGTATTTACATGAAGGAGTATTCTTTATATCAAACCATGCCGGTGCATAAAACTGTTACCATGAAGGTAACAATCGTCTTCAGTTCACCCGACGGGCTTCTTGTGACAACATACAGACGTAGTATATGATTGGGCGTTGTTAACCACCTTGAATGGTTGATAAGACCAGGATTGCGAAGTGAATGGTCGACAGCACAAACGCAAACACTTAAAGCAGTACACAAGTCGAACAGGTATTTCTGATCTGTACTTAAGTCGTCGGAATTTAAACTCAACGCTAGAACACAGAATATTGGTATGTAGTCAACGACGGGAAGCTTCTCAAAATTCACCACTGAATTTCCGATTGGACCAGAAAATCCTTTTGTACCAGTGAACATTGGTAGGTCCATCTAGATATTCCAACAGATGTATTAACGGTAATTCATTTGTATGTAGCTGACATACGAACCATTGCAGCGTTCTGTGCAACGCCACTTCAAGAATGATGCCTCCTCGATTGCCCGTATTAACGACTGTCCCGTCACAACCTACAGCTTTTATGTCCCTCGTGTCAACATTTTTTTACTCAAATATGCAATCAACTCAGCATCGATAATTTTTCTTGACCCTGCAGTTAGTGTAATGTGACCAAAACATGTAGATCCTGGTTCGGATATAATCGATATATGTTCTTCATTTATTAGTTTCCGATGAAATTTACCATCGCATTTTTTAATTTGGGTCATGGTACAGTCTTTTCTACCGTCAAAATATAACCCAGTGATTGTGTTACTGACTTCGGCACATAATGTGCCACGTCTGTTTCAACGTTCTCGTCGCACTTTACTTGTGTCAACCACTTTAGAAACATCACCTTCTTGTATTATTCCGACATCTTGAAGAACAGCACTGGCGATTCCTGCTGCGGCCCTGTCGGATACACCATGTCGATCACACGCCAACGTCTGTAGCTTAACTCTCATCTGCTCGTCATTCAATTTTGGGTGTTGTTTCTTAGGATCCTGCATACCATCGTCATCAGAGTCATCGCTAATATCAGGTTCCGCGATTATACAAGAATAAAATATTTTGCAATATTATATACGCAACAAACACTGTGTATTTACTCTAAACAGGAGGTACTGCGTGTGAATACGTTGAAAAGCGAACTAATAATGATCTTTTACTTTAAAGAAGTGAAGATAACATATTATTAGTGGAAGCAAAAAAAACTTGCCAATGCTTTGTAATGAAAAGAACACCGGATAGCAAATAAGCAAATACATTATCGGTATCTCATAAATGGTTAAATTTTGAAGTTGGTTGTGGAACCTCAAGACATTACTAAGGTTAAATATTGTTTGTGGAGTAGTTAATTGGACCACAGAGCAAGTTTTAATAACTATCCAAAGTCTACCGAGTAAGGAAAGAAACACCAAAATCGCTTGATGGTGCAATATCGATGCCAGAGATAGAGAACTTTAAACCCACTTAATTTTATATTTTGTTTCCCTTTCGGTGTACTGTCTGACGTAAACTGGAAGATTTAATTAGTCTGAACAAGAACCGTTGTCATTACGGACCAATAATTTTTTAATAAATACATTTATTTATTCACTCTCGTAAATATCGTTGCCACTTTAAATGGAAATTATTGACGTTGAGCGGCATGCGAGCTCGGCTGGCTTGTTGAAAGTAGCGGGATCGAGTGTACTAGAAGTAAGGGACCTGTTCCAATGGCCTAAGTGTGTCCTTCAGCGCTACAAGCTCGAATGGGTGGGTACCTAACATTTGTCGGAGAAAAGCTAAAAGGAGATATTATGATCAGAATATTGATCGTGGGTTTTAAAAATATTGAAGAAGAAGATAAAACCAGAAAGTAATAAGATATGTAGAACTAGCAACGTAATGTTATTTATGTTGTGTATCTATCTATAAACTATTCCAAACATATCATAAAAATAAAGTTCTTTTCGTTTTCAGCTGCCATGTAGAAAGATTGAAATGGGAATCACTAGAATAGTTCTTTCCTGATTATATAAGTTAACTTGTAAACATCAACAGTAATTTTGTTTAACTTTAAAAAGTATACATTTCCGTAGTAATTTCAGCGATCTAATTTCTCTCAAGGCATTGCACCTCAAAATCAAGAGGTGGGGTGGTAATACCAAACGTGTCGCTCAGGGATGGAAGGTTTCCTGGTTCAACCGGTCGGAACTCAAACTTCTGGAACATGGCTGACAGATACAAGAAGAGCTCCATCTTTGCCATAGCTTCTCCAAGACAAACCCGTCGACCAATAGAAAAAGGTATGAGCTCTTCTCTCTTCACAACGTTTCCCTGGGCATCCAGAAATCTCTCCGGACGAAACTTTTCTGCTTCTTCCCACAGGTTCTCGTCTCTAAGGACGCCGTCAAGACAGGAAATGACTTGTGTGCCTTTCGGGATTGTGTACACACCGATAGTTGCCTCCTGACTGCTCATGTGGACGATTCCAAGCGGTACAATGCTGGCGAGTCTCTGTGTTTCCATAATGAAGGCTGTGAGGTACTTGAGCTTTGGTTTATCTTGAATGGTCGGGACTCTGTCCATTCCAACTTTGTCTACAATTTCCTGGTAGATCTTCTTCTGGATTTCTGGATAATGTATGCTGAATAGAACGCACCAAAGAATGGTGGTACTCGTTGTCTCAGTACCAGCAATAAAAAGTGTGTCAATGGACCGTGCAAGATTGATTTCGTCTAAGTACGTCGATTGGCCGAGGTTCTCTTTTTTCTTCATTTCATCTATGTAAGCCACAATAAAGTTATCAAGATTATTTGGGTCATAGTTCATCTTTAAAACATTAACCATAGCCTTCCCATAGGCTCGCGTTTCCGTAACAACGTGCAGCAGCTTCTTGGCACCAAATGGATCGAAAGGCAAATACTTGAGAAAGGGAAGAAAATTTAGTATCGATATTCCTGAGAGAAGGCGAACAAGATCATTGAAATGCTTTATTAAGGTTATAAATTCTGTATCTTTGAAATCAAACCTTTTGCCGAAAATGATCGCACAAATCACGTTGGAAACACTCACATTAGTAAGAGTTCTCATATTAAATGGTTTTCCACTTGTCGATGCCAATTCATTGACATAATACGACACCTCTAACTCAATTCTCTCTGCCAAAATATTTTTTCCCATTCCAAAATTTCTCAGGATGGACAAAGCAGTTGTTCGTTGCTCTTTCCAGTTTGGTCCCGTAGCGTTGATAATTCCCTTCTCGTTGTGAGGCACGTGAGTGGCGATGAAACCATCAGAAGGCCGGTCACAAAAGTAATCTCCCTTTTTAAGGAAAGCTTCCTTGATGCGTTCAAATGACGTAAGGAAAACGACGGTTTTGAAGCCCGTCGCAAAACTAAAAATACCATCAAACTCCTTGCCCCATTTTACAAATTGCTTCCTTGGGTTTTTCTTTAGTAGGTATTGGTGACCCAACAAAGGTAGCGCTATGCCTGGAGATGGTGGCATGTTCGATGGTTTCCTCACAAGCAAGTACCAACTTGTCAACACCAAAGACAATAGGATAAGACATGATCCTATGTCAACCGAAGAAAAATATCCGAGAATCATATCCTTAAATGGCTATAAAAGAAAAATAAATTATTTTATTTTGCATGTAAATGAAATAATTTAAGAACAAAAGTATTTTGGGACATAGGAACATTCATAATTATGCGTGAAATATAAGTTAATCAAAATTTCAATTTTTTTTAAAAAATAACTCCAGAAATATCACGAAATAGTTTAGTTTGGAGTTAAAAATAAATATGAAATAAGAATTACTTGTATTGGCACAAACAAACTAAAAAAAACTTTTTTTTTAAAGTTAAGTATTGTTTCTACTTGAAAGGGCTCTTTTTTAAAACTTAAATTTGAATATCGGATAAATGAAGTTTTCTATTACGACAATACATTTATGGAAAGAATAATTTCTTTACAAAGTTTCAAATCTTAAACAAACTTATGTCTGTTACCTTTCTTTCTAATTAATCCTAGCGTAAACGTTAAGAACAAAATCATGCAACTTCTATTGAACAATTATAAAAACAAATGTACATTTGATCGTGTCAGCTCTGCAAATAACACTTCGCAGCTATTAACTACCCGCACCCTTTTAGAAGTATTATTTTTATTGGCTAGCGCGGATTTTTAAAAAAAAAGTATTGTACTTATTTGCATGCTCTAACGAAACGCTCTGCCACGGTGAATAAATTGAAACATGATCTACTAAGGTGAACCACATCAGCCCTAGTCACGTGTTTTGTCCATAACATTCCTAACCTATTCTTTAGCCTGGTTTCAAAGAATAAATCTTCAGTCAATGGGCTGAACGATTAAATGTTACATAAATACACAGGCGTAGCAACA
Organism: Ampullaceana balthica; assembly: GCA_944989445.1. Classification (NCBI taxonomy): domain Eukaryota; kingdom Metazoa; phylum Mollusca; class Gastropoda; family Lymnaeidae; genus Ampullaceana; species Ampullaceana balthica. The sequence goes on from CALYLW010000026.1 coordinate 2,219,478, forward strand.
ACATGAAGCTATGGTAACTGGCAATAAATATGTCTACCCTACTTCGTTTTAAAACTTTTACCATTTATCAATATAATATCGTAAAAACATATCTTTTTGTATCTGTGAATGCAATACATGTATCTTACTAATTTCCTTTTGTGGAATACGATGAATTTATCTTCGTAATTAACAGTTCTTGTTACGGCTGTAGAGATCTCCTTTATATGCCCCACATATGAGTGTGGTGTTTTGTATTGCCTGGCATTATTTCTTGCTATTTGTTTTCAGTTGTTGCCATCTTGTTTCACTCCTCCGCTCGTATTGACCCTTTCTTTGCGATGCCCCGCCTTACGATTAGATTATCTACTGTTTTGCTCCTCCAAAATAAAGAAACTCAATTGTTTAATTATCAATTATTTTACATTTATTTTGGTGAATATTACATAAATTGCCATTTTTAAGTTGCGCTCAAACGTAAGGTGTGTTTTATTCTATTAGTGTACTACTCTCATTATGGAGTTGGACTGTCTAGATGCGCAATAATTTTGAATGTTTATTACTTTAATTACAATTGTCTTAACTTGATAGAAAATATGCTTTTAATGTATGTTATTTTAAATTTAAAAATCATTCCATAATTTAATAGCTATAAAAATTAAGACAAAAAATGACAAAACTAATTTAATCGAAGCATTTAAAAAGGAAAAAGGATTATAAAACATTAAATAAATGCCTTCGCTTAACAAATATTTTATTTTTCATAAGTAATAAGATGAGAAACACGTTCATGAATTAAAACCAATATTTGTAACAAAATAGGTATTTGTGGAACATGTTACATATTTTAACCTCTTTCCAACTTATTCACACATGATATAATTACTTATTCATGCTTTAAATGCATTAAGTCTGAGGAATCATAATTTGTAATGAAATTCAAGCTGGTAAATACAACCACAAAACAGAGGAGCTGCTTGTTACTACCAAGGACAATTTTTACGTGTTTTTAAGGAACACCTTTTGAACCTTCGTATGTTTTATAAAGTACTTTATATTTATTCTTTATATTTAAAAAAAAATCTCAATGCATGTTTAGTGGCGAAGATTGGGAAGTGTGTAGTTATAGTCTATGCTTTATGTGAAAAAACAGAAAGCTCAGCCAATATTTAAGACGTATTTTCCTTCTGGCCTACAAATGGTGCTGGAAATTACTATGGAGTCCATTGATTCCCAGACGTTTTTATTAGTAAAAAATCTTAAGATGAGGAAGTTGTATTTTTAAAAAGAAATACTACATTTGTAATGAATATATTCGAGTCACGTTGAGAGAGTCAAGTTTTTTTATTAGTATGTTGTTGTAATTTTTAATTTTAAATTTATCTCTTTTACTTACAATAAAAATATTTTAAATTTTATAAAACTTATTTTATTCAAATTAAAAAATCCAGTATCAGGTAAACAGATCTCAATTAGTTTCTCTGTTGAATGAAACAAAGATTACACTTTGCATTTTATTATAAGTTATTTGTACACATATTAATTAAAGTAAATATTAAGCATGGTGTTATTCAAGCATCAATTAAATTATGGTTCACTGTTGTGCATGTATTTTCAATAAAACTGTAAACCATTATAATGTATTTGACTTAATAGATCAGCGGTAGTCAAATCACGGCTCACGAGCCTTATGCGGCTCCTTTGCGAATAATTTATGGAATTAAAACTTGTTGTTTGAAATATATTATTTGAAAAGAAAATGAATCTTTATTTTTAAAATCTCAACGAAAACAAAGGGTTAAAAAATTAAATATTAAAAGTAGAAAGGGGCGATTGGCTTCTAATTGGGATTTGATGCAAACTTACATTTCTAAATCCGGTACAAATCCGCATTTTTAAGTATTGACCATATTTGTAGGTAAAATACGAAACTTGTTTAAAGTTTAAATCCAGTATGGTATCAATGATCAGGAAATGAAAATGTAAAGAAGAAAAGAAAAAATAATAAAATCCTGTTGCGCTTTTCTCATAAATCCATGAATCGTAGGCGTAATCAAAGATCGTTTCCAGCTTCCCATGAACATTGCTGTGGGAACATTCTGCTGCTGAAATGCAGCTGTTAGAGTTTCAGGAAGATCAAGGTTTGGTGATACAAAAGTCACAATCTGTGAATGACTTATGGTTGCTCATGCCATAAGTTTAAATATCATTAACTAAAGAAAGCGAGTTGCTGACTTATATCCATTTTAGGACAACGCACTGCTGTGAATCATTGTACTTTCTTCCTGAAATCATAGCATCAACAGTAACTAAAACCCAGCATCTGAAAAATCTTCGACACATTGTTGAGTCCCTCAATATACTTTTGAGAATTGTTAGAATATTAGAACCATTGGGGCATAGGGGTTCAGACGCTAACCTTGAGTTGGACAAAGATTTTGAATAACCTGGTGATAGGCTAGCTAAAGTTTATTGGGACGAAATATGATACTTAGGCTAGGCCACTTTTGGAGGACGCTACATTTTACTTAAGACTTACGTCACAAGTGATCACGAGTCTGATGCCTGAATTTAAGCATGTGAGCACGTGTAAGGAATTGTTACATGAGGGCTTGAACAATCAAAATAGCATTCTCAAACATTCGACCCATGGCACAAAAATGTATCCAATGGGACATTTAAAAAAAATCTAGGACAGATGCCATGATGGCGGGGTTAGGAGCGTATTTATACTGGAGAGATACCATGAGTCATGAGGCGTTCTATCTCCCAGACGATCACAGACCACCTTGAGAATTAAGTTATAAGCGGATAGACTGTGGGGAACAGAGCCTTGGTGAAGGAGGTACAACAAGTAACGTAGGGCTAGCATAGCCAAGTATAACTTAAATATAGAAATTTGAACATAAGATGTGATAGTGGCAAGATTGGGAAAAGACGACACTGAGCCTGACAAAGAGTGAGAACCATTACAGAAGACATAACTGAGGGGGCGCGACTGTCAAAAATCTGGGAACGCCCACGAGAGTTAGTGCTCAAGCGAGACGGACGTGTGGCCGGTCTTGCATAAGGCATTGAAGGCGGAGCCGGTGTCAAACGAAGAGAGGAACCACTCCAGTAGTTTAGTAGTCGAAGTTCAGTTGAAACATACCTGATTGTATTATTTTACTATTGAGTTATTGTCAACACATTATATTTTATATCTATTTCATTTATGTACATATTTTATGTAATTAAATATTTTTCTCTCTGTTGTGTACAGAGACGCAATCGTGTGTCATCATTTATATGTGTTGAAGTAATTTAGTTCGAGATTAGCATTAGTATTCAACATTTGGGGGCTAGAGCCATTGATAATGTTACTTCTAGACAATTAGATTCAAATCTATATGTGTTGGTGTCTAGTATATAGACGTCTGTACTTAACACACATCACATCAAACTGCCAACCTGATTTGCTAGTTCAAAGGCTTCTCAGTAGAATCATAACAATTAATGTTAATTAGAAGCATGAGTCTATATGCAGTGTGATTCTATTAATTAGTTTTACAAATTTTATTATTCATTAATACTGTAGCTGTAGTGCATATATTTCTTCAACATACTTTTTGGGTGAAAACAAATGAAGAGGTTCAATAATTAAAGTTTTAGATAAAATTTATTTTTAAAAATAAATCGCAAAAGGAATTTTCATGGCAGTTGGGGTCATGTGACATATATTGCTCCGATGCGGCACTTTGTTTTTCTTTTCTTTTTTTTTGAAATTGCTCTCAGTTGCATCAGGTCTAGACGGCTCTATATAGAAAATTTAAAGAATATTTCATGAAGTTTATAAACAATTATAACGTTTCGATACTCTGCAGTTTCAAGAATAGGTAAATGCTTATTTCCTTTATCCCCAGTTTCCTTTCAATGAGTCTCCTCAAAATATTAATAATATTTACTTAACATTATAGGAATTTTAAAATTGACTCTATCTTAGTACGAAATTATATTCAAATAAAAATGACATACATTATTCTGTAACAGAATACAAATTTACATGCATTGAACGACAGTAGACAAAGTTGGAAGACATACTTTTCATAGGCTCACCGTTGAAAAAGATCTTGCCGGAAATTGTAACCAATTGGGGACTAAGGTACCACCATCGATTGGTGTCTATATGGAAGTGTAATCACAACGGTAACAGGAATTCCACACAATAGGACACTATGGCGAAAATGGGATTTCACCAGTCCATCAGCCCATGAGATTATATTTTAAAATAATCAACATTAAAAACACTTTTTTAAAAACTAGTCTTATATTAAAAATGCACTAATTTTCTACTTTTCAGTCTACGCATTTTACAGGAAGTGCAAAGCCAGCTTACCTTTTGACTATAAATCGCTTATATATGAGACATAACTAAAAGTAGTGATTATGTTTAAACGCGACATTTATAGACTGAAACACAATTATCTCCCCTGGTTTTAAAACTGGGCGCAGGGACGGTTGGGGGTGTAAACAGTGACGGTCGGCGTCAACGCGTGAACTGGGCACGTGAAAAAAATATCAACAAATAGTTATAGTTGGACGGTTCGGATTAAACTTACAAAGCAAGTTAATATAAGACTAGTAATAAAACAAACCCGTAAAAACAAAGTTTTTGACTATAAATCCCTTATATATGACACATAACTAACAGTATTGATTATTTTCAAACATTTACAGACTGAATCTGTCTTAACTCAACTTTGCATCATAACCCTAGTGGGGGGGGGAGGGGTGGGTGGGGTGGGGGGAGGGGTGGGTGGGGGGAGAGGGGAAAAGTCTGGTCACCGATTCGCTTGACCGAGCTCAGAGTGACACGTAAAATGTAAACAAAAGCGCACCGTCGTTTCGTTGGGTCGCCTCAATGCTCAAACTTTCACGTGGCAAAAAAACAATAACAAATCGTGAATTTAAATTACATACCTCATATAAGGATAAACTAAAAATGCATTAATTTAATTACGGTACGTTCGATCGATCTGAAATTTTGATACGATGCATTGTTAGGTCAGACGGGTCCGTGTGCCAAATTTCAGTTCGATCGGATCATGGGAAGTGGGTCATTTTTGACTTCTGTTTTCCCGCCCGCCCGCCCGCCGAGCCCAAGACAGACAGAGAGAGAGAGAGAGAGAGACGGCCGCGAAGTTAATATAAGGGATTTAAAAACTGTGAGACATCAAGGAACTGGATGTCACTTTCTAATTTGATCAAAAAGTTAAAATGTATTCATTTTAGAGAAGTGAATCCCATTGTGAAAGAGATGACTTGTGGCAACTTGCGGTGACGAGGATCTCATCGTAAAAAGGCCAAACTGTAAACCAGATAGAAGTAGTTATCAGATCTTATCTGATTACTGTTTGCCTTTAGGTTACACAGATGTTCAAACGCATTTTAGTACAAGTTTGTATTCAAGAAATTTAAGATTTTAAAAAGTAAAATTCTTCTTTTTTTTATACCGATCTCGTACATAGTATTAGCTTAAAGTCCCGAAAAAATATTTTTCATCAACTATCCTGTGAAATGCTGTGTTGTGGTCAGTATATATTCTAGGTTTCTCTTCAAATTGTTAAATATTTTATAATAATACAAGTAAAAATATGAAATAATTACTAGAGACATAAAAGTTATTTCTGGACAAGATGTATTATTTAATAAAGCAAATAATATTTTTGCATGAAAGGAGGATATAGCTATTAAAGGCAGATATTTTTTAAAAAATATAAAAAATTAACTTTCATGTTTAGTTGGTTTTTTTTAATGTTGGAAGTGAAAATTGTAATAATACAATGCGTGAAGAGACATGCTCTCAAATGATTATTTTCTAAAATAAATAGATATATGTTATTCAAACAGGGTATGTAAGAGTTTAACAAGACGTCACAGAACAAAAAAAGGGCCTTCCTCAACGAACAAATAGAAGAAAAAAACACAACTATTACACTGAAATGAAAACTCAGCTGCGGTGTTATCCAAATCCAAAATGAGCAATGTAACATATATTTATTTATCTATTAGCATTATTAAAGTCTCACCCATGTTTGTTTTCTAAATTTCTAAACAGCATATTGTCTAGGACAATATAATGGGTTAATGGGGATTTCCCCATCAGTGATTTTAAGCTAGTTTTGCGCATGGTACGTGAGTAACTGACTGTAAGCACACTTAATTCAAGCACCGTGCGCAAAACTAGCATAGCGATTAACTGATCAGAAAATCTTCATTAAGCCCTAACATTGACCTCGGCATATATGATTTAGCCTCATGTTATAAACTAGATAATCTCCCTTACCCCCTCCCCCCTATCTCTCTCTCTCTCCATCATTTACTCTTTCTATCTTCGTTACTTATTCTTTCTCACGCCCTTCGTTACTCTCTCGGTCTCTTTCTTTAGAGGAAATTTGAAGATTTTGATAAATAATTTTAAATATGAAATCCTATTCTTTTTTTTAAATAATAATGATAGCAGACAAACTTTCTATACGATTTCTTCATCGAAATGAAAAGGAATATTTGAAAGGAATCAATTTTATCAAATGAAACATTTCAATCCTAGTAAGCTTTTACTATTCAAACCATCTAGGGATATTTTATTCAGTTTCTAGAATTCTAGAGCTAATTCTAGTGAGATTATAAAGAAATCACAGAATTTTTTTTTATAATGCTTATAGACCAGCCTGACGAAGTCTATTAATGGTACTTACGGCGCGGGCTTCAATCCAATTTTTCCTAACAAAATGAACAGCCATAAACGAAATATTCTGGGATTCGTTAAGTAAATGTTCATATTTCATTTTAAATAACGATTTCGAAGTTTCTAGATATTTTTTTCTAAATAAAAACAAAATGTTATGTGAGTTGTTGTGGTTTTTTTTTGGTATGTTATAAACTCTTCATTCTTTCTAATTTGAACTTCCACTTCGGTTTTATTAACCTTTTCTTACTTTTCTGGGATTCACATACACAGCCCCTCATTGTTGCATCTCTCATACTTCTTATCTTTTGTTCGTGTTGTTCTCACGTCCGAGCAAATGTCGGTAACAACACCTGTCTTTTAAGTTGCAACACATTTAGCCATACGCTACGATTCTTTTTTCTTAATTATCATTATCATCTCCATAGTTTTTGAGAGCGCTTCTGATGTGTTTGTTTTATTGAAGGGGTGTAATTTCATAAACGTTTACGTAGCCGCAACAGGAAAATGCCATAATTGTGTCGAGGCTCTAAACACGTTAGGAATCGCTGCGATGGGATGATACTATTAAACCTATCAGTTCATGAAAACCTTCAACTTTCACGACCTTGTGAGCAATAAGATTTAAAATAATTACTAACTATTGGGTGAAACAGATAATAGGACACAGGGAGGTGATTATCATGTTTCTAACGCACAGACCAATTATTGTCTTAAAATACATAGTCGCGTTCTAAAAAAAAACATGGCTTTTTTAAATCTAACGTTTCATATACAAATACATTTTCGACATAAAAAGGACTAAGGGATCGTAATATTTAAAATGAAAATTAACTAATCTTTATTGATGCACACAGGAAATAAAAACAATGTTTTTTTTAGGTAAAAAAAATATATAATTCTCCTCCAAAGAATTCTGGTTAGTGACATTTTTTTATAAATTTATTTATCTTTTAACTTTTTAACTCTTCTTATTGGTGTATCGTTTCTGTGTAGATGGTCACCAGCCACACTTAGAATTGTCCTAACTCTTACATCATGAGAATCTATTCAATTTACTCTTACATTGTAGTGAGGATGACACATAACTACTTTCACGTTCAATGTATTATAAATTTTGTCTCAAATGCACGGATTTCATTTTAACTGGTTACTGACTAATTATCCTGAAAAGAAATATTCAATTGATAAAGCTTGTTAATGTTTGCCTTAAGTCTATCAGAGACGTGCTTGCAGAGGAAAAAGAACAGCAGTGAAACCAAAGCTCTTCTTGTATCCGGTAAAGTTGTAAATAGTACCTTAGGTCCAACTTTTTTAATAGGATTTTTTTTGGGTTTTTATCCTTTTGTTAACTTATTGCGGGATTATAGTTTTGAAGAGCTCTACTAATACGTAATTAGAATTATTTATTTTTACTTTAAGTTTAAGTGTAAACATCGTGTAAAAATAAACTCAATTGTTGCATACAAACTTGGCCTCCCACGTAATTATTTTAAATCAGTTTTACAATTTTGATTTTATGATTGCGAATTGTAAAACAAAGTATGGGCTGATATTGTCAATCTTTACAGTGAATTTAAAATAAAAAGTCTATGATAAATTAAAAATGATATTTGATACTGCTCATAGAAGAGCTATTAAGAATTACGTAACGTTAATAAAACTGGTGAAATATTCTAAGATCTAAATTTCACAAACATTGAATCTGCTTTCTAATTGAGTTTTTTTCCTTTCAACGCAATGAATCTTCCCCAGCCATTAATCTTATCATTTCATATTTAGGTTTATCAGTTATCTAACACATTGGCAGAAAATCGTTAATACGCTTTGTAATTTACTTTTGCTTTTTTGCAGTGCCTGTAGAATATTACTTTATAAAACATGACAATACGTGATTTCTTTCTGATTATAGAAAAGCGTTCAGGACTTCCATGAAATAAAACTGTTATCACTTATGGAGGCGTTTTAAAACTGTTCTAAATGAGTTTTTTTCCTTTCAACGCAGCACACCTCAAAGTCAAGAGGTTTAACGGTGAGAGCCATGCTTTCAGTGAGTGGTGGTAAGTTATTGGGATCAACGGGAAGAAACTCAAACTTCTGGAACATGGCTGACAGAAACAGGAAGAGTTCCATCTTGGCTAAAGCTTCGCCCAAACAAACGCGACGACCGAGACAGAAGGGAATGAAATCTTCTCTCTTCACAACGTTGCCTTGAGCGTCCAGAAATCTCTCCGGGCGAAATTTTTCGGCGTTTTCCCACAGAGCCTCGTCTCTAAGGACGCCGTCCAAACAGGAAATGACTTGTGTGCCTTTGGGAATCGTGTACCCACCGATCGTTGCCTCCTGACTGCTAAGGTGGACGACTCCAAGTGGAGCAATGCTGGCGAGTCTCTGTGTTTCCATAATGAATGCCGTGAGGTATTTGAGCTTTGGTTTATCTTGAATGGTCGGGACTCTGTCCATTCCAACGTTGTCTACAATGTCCTGGTAGATCTTCTTCTGCATGTCTGGATAATGTAAACTAAATAGTACGCTCCAAAGAATGGTGGTGCTTGTGGTTTCGGTGCCAGCTAGGAACAGGGTGTCAATGATTCTTCCAAGATTCACTTCATCTAGATTTTTGGAATGGCCAAGTTTTTCTTCTTTCTTCATTTCATGAATGTATGCCACAATGAAGCTATCGAGATTCGTTGGGTCGTACTGCTCCTTCAGAGTGTTTATCATCTTTCTTCCATAAGCTCGACTTTCCGTCACAGCGTGAAGTAGTTTCTTAGTCTCGAATGGATCAAATGGAATGTACTTAAGAAATGGAACAAAGTTTATAGCCGCTATTCCAGAGTTTAGTCGCACTATTTCGTTAAAATGCTGCATTAGAATAATGAACTCCGCATTTTTGAAGTCGAATCTTTTTCCAAATATTATTCCACATATTATGTTGGCAACACTTATATTGGTAAGTGTCCTGATGTTAAAAGGTTTTCCGTTTTTAGATGCAAGTTCTTGCAAGTAATGCGAAATCTCCGAATTAATTTTTTCCGCCAATATATTTTTTCCCATTCCAAAATTTCTCAGGATTGACAGAGCAGTTGTTCTTTGCTCTTTCCAGTTTGGTCCCGAAGCGTTGATAATTCCCTTCTCGTTGTGAGGCACATGAGTGGAGATGAAACCATCAGAGGGTCGGTCAGAGAAATAATCTCCCTTTTTAAGAAAAGCTTCTTTGATGTGTTCATATGAAGTAAGGAAAACGACGGTTTGGAACCCAGTCTTCAAACTAAAAATTCCACCAAACTCCTTGCCCCATTTTTCAAATTGCTTCCTTGGGTTTTTCTTGAGCTGGTATAGTTGACCAACTAAAGGTAGTGCTATGCCTGGAGATGGTGGCATGTTCGAGGGTTTCCTCACAAGGATGTAGCAAATTGTCAAAGCCAGGGACAATAGGATAAGACGTGATCCTATGTCTAACGAATGAAGCAAGTCGAGAAGCATGTCTTTTTCTAGATAAAAACAAATAAGATCAAATTAAGCTTAAATGAAGCAGACTTAAACACTATTGTTAACCTATATATAAGAATGTTTTTACATTTCCACTTTTAAATAAACTCGTATTATATCCAGACTTTGGTTTTGCTAACCTTAATTTCATAATTACTTTTATTGGTAGAAAGAGACTATCCATTTTAAAATAAATTGATTAATTATAATCCATATTTCATCCTTTTTTTTTACTAAATAATAAAAAGATTTACTAAATTAATTTCAATATCTGGTTTTATCAAATTTCTCCTAAAATGTGACGATCAAACAAATAACCAAACAATTAGAACTTTTACAAACACTAGCTTCTCTGTCATAATTTGTATCTCTTACCTGGCTATTGACTTACACGCTTGAAACAATTGACTTCTCTTCAGCTTGAAGTTTAAAAACCCAACAGTGAGAGCGATGCTCTCGACAGCTCAGTCAATCATACTTTATATCTTACATACTGACGTAGCACACTAATAGCGGTGTTTTTATTGGCGAGCATGGAACACATAAATTGTTTCATTGATGGCTGAAAAGTGATCTCTAAAACAATATTTCCGGTCATGATTCGAGAGATCAGCCGATTTAATCAGCTCACATTAAAATACAATGTAAGGCATAAAGATAGTTGTCACGGTTTTTTTTCAGATCCCAACTTACTCTCTTGTCTTTCGGGTAGTAAAAAGGAATTGCAATTTAATCGTCTTTGAGCTATTTAATTCAACTGATTGATTGAACACTAAAATATCTGCGGTGACGATATATGGTAATGAAAATAGGCTTTTTTACTAATAAAATAAATTTATTTTTAAAAAAACTATTTAGCTACCACGACATAAAGAATGGTTACCCCATAAATCTAATTACTTTTTTAAAAATCATCTTATTTAAAATTGCCATATTGTATTGTACAGTAGTGAATGTAGATGCTTTTGCAAACGACTATGTTATTTGTAAAAATTTCAATTGAAAGTAAAAATAGATATATATATAACATAATTTGTCCGACTTGAATAAATATCATTCTTTAACTGGCTTTCAAAAACAAGACGTGCTCTTCAAAACATTTTAATACGAGGAGGTTTGGATATTTGACTGTTTTAAATGACAACTGGCTTAATGTCATGAATTGTTTTCTTTTTAAATGCCTTATATTAACTTGCTTTGTAAGTTTAATCGGATCCCGAACCGACTATTTGTTTATAACTCTTTCACGTGCCAGTTCAGTTCACGCATTGACGCCGACCATCGATGTTCACACCCCCTACCGTCCCTGCGCCCGGTTTTAAAACCAGGTTAGATAAGTATGTTTCAGTCTGTAAATGTCGCGTTTAAACATAATCACTACTTTTAGTTATGTCTCATATATAAGGGATTTATAGTCAAAAACTTTGTTTTTTACATCTATTTATTTATGAAATATTCTGCATGTTATTATTAGTCACAATTCAACAAGAGAAGGAAAAAGGAGAATTAAAAATGATATGAAAGTTATTTTTATAAGCCTTTGAAAGTGTAAAATTTCAATTACGAACTTTAAGAATTAGATTCATTGATGATTTTTTTTTACATTGTAAAATGTAGAACCACTGATGAAAGTAAATGAAGTATTTGTAATAAACTAGATATTTATAGAATGTGTTACATTTTTAAACCCGCTTCTAGCTTGATCTACTCATAAAGGTTTATGTGTTCTACTTTGAACGCACTAGTCCAATAAACTCTCAATGATTGTAATAAAATAAAAAATGCTATTAAACTTGTTTCGCGCGAAAGAAACCTAGATTGTGTGCCTAATCAGGGTTTTAGCAAATATTTTATTATATAGGAACATATTGTTCAGTGTCAGTTGGCAGGTGTTGTGAGTAAATGGGTAACACCATCAAGAATAAACCCATCAAAATGTTGCCACCAAATACAACACTATCGTTTCCTTTTGCCTGGAGGTGGTTACCAAAATTTGAATCAAAATCTTCTTTATCCCCAATAAGATTACTTATTTTAATAATTTTTGTTTAAACTAAAATTTAGTTTTAGCGCTGCTGATTGGAAAAATAAACAAGTTTTACCTTCATATTCAACGTATAGGCTCTTGACAAGTTATTTTAAGTTTATAGATATATACCCAAAAAAATTAAATTAATAAAGCATTGTTCGCATTTAAATTTCTGTGACACAAGAACCTAGGATCCCGAAGGAGTAAAATTATTATCGGAAAATCTTTTTTTTTAAAAGGGGGGGGGGTGGATATGTATGGCCCTCTTACTGTCAATTTTAGATATTTCATCTGCAGTGTAACATATAATAACCAGAAGAGTATTAACATTTTGGTGATGTGTTTGTCACGGATGACCAATGTTCACTTTAACTTGTGAGCTGCGCACGGTGGTGTTGTTGGCTTGTTGGAGCGAAAGCGTGAAAAGGGAGAGTTTTTTGGGTTGACGTGTTTGGAATGTGTGTAGAGGTCAGAGGGACGGTTGAAGTGAGGGGGTGTTGTATCAAGAAGTTGGAATAAAAGTTTGTTTCTGTTAGCAGTGTTCGACTATTTCTTGTGTAATTGGTGTTGATGAATCTTAGAGCAAGCGATCCAGACATAGACTAAGGACGCTTGTGACATTCTGGGGGCTTGTCCGGGATTTTACACAGGAAACACGGACACTGAGGAAGCAACGAGAATGCCAGTCACGACTCTGGAGGAGATCATAGCACTGGTGGATGCCCTTCAACTCAGAGGTGAGGAAAGAAGAGATTACATAGAGAGAGAGGTACAACGAGTGAGAGATGCTGAGAGAGAGGCGGCCGAGAGAGAAATGGCGGACAGGGCGGCTGAGAGAGAGGCAAGGTTAGAAGCCAAGAGAATTGAAGCTGCTAATGTAGGAAATGCAAATGGGACTGACAACAGACCAAGACAGCCTAAGCTTCCACCATTCATAGATGGGGTTGACCAGCTGGATGGCTACCTGACGAGGTTTGAAACTTTTGCTAGGATCAGTAAATGGCCAGAAAGTGACTGGGCGGTGTCGCTAAGTGCGCTTCTGTCTGGTCGAGCCTTGGAGGTATACTCTAGAATGCCTTACGAGGACGCGTAGGTATACCAAAAGGTGAAGGAAGTGCTTTTAAAGCGTTACAATCTCACCAAGGAGGGCTACAGAAACTTATTCAGAAAGAGCAAACCCCAGGCAGATGAATCGCCATCCATTTTTATAGGAAGAATTCGGAGCTATTTGTCGAAATGGATTATCTTGTCGGACATTGATAAAACATTTGACGGTCTTAGAGACCTCATAGTGAAAGAGCAATTTATGGCTGTGTGTCCCGAAGATCTGGTGATTTATCTAAGGGAGCGAAATAATGACACCCTGGAGGAAGTTGCCAGAGTGGCTGAATTATTCCTGGAGGCCAGGAATAGAAGCTTTAATTACAGCCCTGGTGCAACACAAAATGGCGATGGTGTTGGAGATGACATGTATGGGAGAAAAGTTGAGGGGCAACAGACCAGATCGGGTCAAAGAAAATGGCAAAGTAGGGCCGAGGAAAGATCAAGGTCAGACATACACTGCTTTGTGTGTCATAGGGTTGGCCATATAGCCCGCTATTGTCCCAGTTCAAAGGAGGGCAAAAATGCGAGCGTGAAGAGAGCCGCAGCGACACAGGACGTTCTAATGCGTAAATGGTCAAAGGACAAGCGCCAATGGGGTAAGAGCCAAAACACATCTGATGGAGGAGACAATATTGGCAAAGCAGTGGATAACATGGGTGAAGAATTAGCAAGGGATACTGATGGTAATGAAACCGGAGAAGGAAAATTAAAGGTTGTGGAAGGGTTTATAGGATCAAAGAGTGTTGAGGTATTAAGAGATACAGGATGTGAAGCAGTGATAGTGAAAAGACACTACGTCAGAGATGACCAATTAACGGGCGAAATCGGGTTGATAAGAATGTTGGACACCAGAATAATAAGAGGAGAAAAAGCGATAATTGACATAAGAACACCATACTTGAGTGGCAGAGTGAAGGCGGTATGTGTGGAGAACTCAATAGTGGACCTTATTGTGGGAAATGTGCATGGGGTAAGGAGCTATGACGATCCAGACATGGATTTCAAGGGGGCGAGGTTGACAACGCCAGAGTGTGGTATGGTAGAGAGGTCACAATGTGAGGTCACATCGAGGGGAAAACAGCCGGATGTGAATCGCCGTGAAACTAAAAAGTCACGGGAATGTGCTATGGTCGATGTTGGAGTCTGCGCAGAAACGGAATCAAATGAAGAGGTGAATTCCGGTGAGCATCGGTCGTTTCCCGCATTCCATTCTAGACCAACCACGAAGAGTCAAGTGAGGCGATTCCTTGGACTCACGGGCTACCATAGAGACGTACCAAACTACGCAACCATCGCATACCCGCTGACCTCCGTGACAAAAAGGGGTCAGCCCGACAGAGTGAAATGGGGGAAAGAACAGGAAGAAGCATACGACGCCTTGAAGAGAGCCATCACAACACGGCCAATACTACACAAACCCAATATGCAAAAGTCCTTCGTTTTAAGGGCCCATGCATCGGATGTTGGACTTGGTGTTACGTTACTTCAGGAAGATAACAGGGGAATACTGCATCCTGTTGCATTCGCCAGCAGGAATTTCTTTGAAAGAGAGATAAATTATTCTACGATTGAGAAGCAGTGCCTGGCGATTGTGTGGGCGGTCAAGAGGTTTAAACACTACCTCTACGGCAAACTGTTTGTTTTACAAACTGACCAACAGCCTTTAAAGCATCTTACTACATTTCGATTCGTAAGCGCCAGGATTACGAGATGGGCCATGTTTCTGCAGAACTACAGCTTTACAGGGCAGTGAAGTACCGGTGAAATCAAGCTCAAGATGTTGTGACATTAACCCAAAGGAGTATTATGTTTAATATTGACATTTTTTAAATATTAACTTAATAAATATAATGTTATAAGTTAGGGTATTTAATATAATGAATGTTTATAAACACTATGCCGAGTTATCGGATAGTAATGGTTAAACTGTTAAGTAAAATATGTTATCATTGGTTAGGATTATTTGAGGGCAGATGTCCGTAGTATATTTCAAGTTGTAAAAGGGATATTCTCGTGTATATTTAAATGTGTAAATTGGTCATTCGAGATAATGGAAATTTGTCGACATCGAAAAATTTCTGGAAAGGGGGGCATATGTCACGGATGACCAATGTTCACTTTAACTTGTGAGCTGCGCACGGTGGTGTTGTTGGCTTGTTGGAGCGAAAGCGTGAAAAGGGAGAGTTTTTTTGGGTTGACGTGTTTGGAATGTGTGTAGAGGTCAGAGAGACGGTTGAAGTGAGGGGGTGTTGTATCAAGAAGTTGGAATTAAAAGTTTGTTTCTGTTAGCAGTGTTCGACTATTTCTTGTGTAATTGGTGTTGGTGAATCTTAGAGCAAGCGATCCAGACATAGACTAAGGACGCTTGTGACAGTGTTTGTATTTCAAATGTATTAAGGTAGGTATGCGCGTTGTTTGGTTTTTTTTTGGTTTGCACGCATTTATTATAAAACCAAATAGCTTCCCTTTCAATCGTATATAACAGTAGAAAATAATTGAATAGTGTAAAATCATGTATTTTGTTTCTTTTATTTTTAGGTAATTTTAAAAAAGACTTTCTTGAACAATTTTTATTTAAAAAATTGTACTTATTATTTATCAGACTTTTATATTTTATAGGAGTATATTCATTCACTTTAATTGAGCTTATCTAAAATATTTTAGATTAAACATTTCCAAGATCTCCGTTACTTTTTAACCTACTTTAATAGGAAACGTTTTACAATCATTCGACTTTGAATTTAATATACTCTAATTATTCACTTAATTCGGGTATGATCTAAAGTATTTTAGAAACTTCTGTAATTTCCGTTTTTTTTAGGTCGTCGTAATTTGTAAAATACTATATACGCCCCGTAGCGTAGCATACGCCGCGAAGTTGCTCATGGATAGTGCAAAGAAAGGGGGAAAGAACAGACACAACTGCATGTATGATGCATTCTTCTATATAATTTTAAGCAGGTAGTTAGAGTGTTATTGTATGATAATATAATTGAGGTGTGGATCCGTAATGCTTCTTTATCTTCTGTAATTTTAAAATATTTTGTTCGTATGTTAAGAGATAAGATTTAAATGAGTATAGCATATCTGAATAGCATTGTAAGTGGAATTTTAAAGATTCTGTTTTAAATAATAAATCGTATATAGAATAAATACATTTTTATGTCATTTCGATTTATTTAATTTTTAAAAATTCAAGAAAGGTCATAAAGTAACCGGGATTATGAAGACGTTTCTTTATGTAACAATAGTCGTATCCAGTGGCGTAACAACGGCTTGGCATTGGGGTAGTTGCCAAGGGCGCCGGCCTGCGTCAGTTAAAAAGGGCGCCGCTAAATCTGTAATTTTAATTTTTTTAATTAAAATAAATATTTCGCTTTTATCCTTGATAAAAAAATAATAATAATAATTAATTATATTTAAATATATTTCATTTAAACCATTATAACATTTTTTATTAAATGTGTGGCTTTTGCGGGGCTTCTTCTATACTAATAAAAGGCAAAGCCCTCACTCACTCACTCACTGACTCATTCATCACTAATTCTCCAACTTCCCGTGTAGGTAGAAGCATGAAACTTTGGGAAGTTGTCGAGTAGCCTCTCGCGACGAAAATTGGAGTAAAAGAATTTTTAAAATAACACTCATGGGGGCCGGGGGCCCAAAAACGTTTTTTTTTCCTTATATGGCCTATATAAAATTTGAAAATCACCAATTCTCCTATTTCCCGAGTAGGCAGGAGCATGAAACTTTGGGAAGTTGTTGAGTACAATCCCGCGATGGTAACGGGAGAAACAATATTTAAAGTATCACTTCCTGGGGGCCGGGGGCCCAAATGAAGTTTTTTCCTAATATGAGCTGTATAAAAACTAAAAATCACTAATTCTCCTATTTCCCGTGTAGGTAGAAGCATGAAACACTGGGTAGTTGATAAGCACACTTCCGCGATGGTAACAAGCGAAAAAAATATTTTTAATAACGCTTAATGGGGTCCGGGGTCCCAAATGTAGTTTTTTTCTTATATAAAAAAACTGACTCATCACTAATTCTCCAACTTCCCGTGTAGGTATTAGCATGAAACTTTGGGAACTTGCTGAGTACACTCTCTCAACGATAATTGGCGAATAAGAATTTTAAAATTCACACTGTTGGGGGCCCCGGGGCCCAAAAACGCTTTTTTTCCTTATATGGACTATATAGAATATGAAATCACTAATTTTCTCATTTCTCGAGTAGGCAAAAGCATGAAACTTTGGGAAGTTGTTGAGTAAAAACCAGCGATAGCGACGGGAGGAAAAAAAATTAAATTATCACTTCCTGGGGGCCTAAATGAAGTTTTTTCCTTATATGAGCTATACAAAAACTAAAAATCACAAATTCTCCTATTTCCCGTGTAGGAAGAAGCATGAAACTTGGGGTAGTTGTTAAGTACACTTCCACGATGGTAACAGGTAAAAACAATATTTAAATTATCACTTAATGGGGGCCGGGGGCCCAAATGTAGTTTCTTCTTTTATTAAAACAGACTCATCACTAATCTCGGATTTAACGCGTAGGTAGAAGCATGAAACTTGGGGTAGTTGTTAAGTACACTTCCGTGATGGTAACAGGCGAAAAAAATATTTAAATTAACACTTACTGGGGGCCGGGGGCACAAATGTAGTTTTTTTCTAATATTTAAAACTGAATCGTCACTAATTCTTCAACTTCACGTGTAGATAGAAGCATAAAACTTTGGGAAGTTGTCGGGTAGCCTCTCACGGCGATAATTAGAAAAAAAGAATTTTAAAATTCAATTTCATGGGGGCCGGGGGCCCAAAAACGTTATTTTTCCTTATATGGGCTTTATAAAAATTTGAATATCACTAATTCACCCATTTCCCGAGTAGGCAGAAGCATGAAACTTTAGGAAGTTGTTGAGTACAAACCTGCGATAGCAACGGGAGAACAAAAATTAAATTATCACTTCCTGGGGGCCGGGGGCCCAAATGAAGTTTTTTCCTTTTATGAGCTATATAAAAACTGAAAATAACAAATTCTCCTATTTCCCGTGTAGGTAGCAGCATGAAACTCTGAGTAGTTGATAAGCACACTTCCGTGATGGTAACAGGTAAAAACAATATTTAAATTATCACTTAATGGGGGCCGGGGGCCCAAATGTAGTTTCTTCTTATATTAAAACAGACTCATCACTAATCTCGGATTTACCGCGTAGGTAGAAGCATGAAACTTTGGGAAGTTGTTGAGTAGCCTCTCGCGACGAAAATTGGCGTAAAATAATTTTTAAGTTAACACTAATGGGGGCCGGGGGCCCAAAAAAGTTTTTGTTCCTGATATGGCCTATATAAAATTTTAAAATCAACAATTCTCCTGTTTCCCGAGTAGGCAGAAGCATGAAACTTTGGGAAGTTGTTGAGTACAATCCCGCAATGGTAACGGGCAAAAAAAAATTAAATTATCACTTCCTGGGGGCTGGGTGCCCAAATGAAGTTTTTTCCTTATATGAGCTGTATAAAAATTTTAAAAAACTAATTCTCCATTTCCCGTGTAGGTAGAAGCATGAAACTTGGGGTAGTTGATAAGCTCGCTTCCGCAATGGTAAAAAGCGAAAAAAAATATTTAAAATAACACTTAATGGGGTCCGGGGGCCCAAATGTAGTTTTTTTCTAATATAAAAAACTGACTCATCACTAATTCTCCAACTTCCTGTGTAGGTATTAGCATGAAACTTTGGGAAGTTGTTGAGTAGCCTCTCGCGATTCAAAGTGGCGTAAAAGAATTTTAAAATTCACTCTTATGGTGGCCGGGGGCCCAAGTAAAAGTTTTAAAAACACCACTTATTACGGGCTGGGGGCCCGTATGCCATATTTTAACATTAGTTATATAAAAGGTTATTTAAAATGTGGCTACTAGGTAAATGGATGAACAATGGCCAAATTTGATTTTAAAAATTAAATAAAATTATATAGGGTAATGAAATTCTAGCGTCTGTTCCTTTGAGGCCGGGACCCAAAATATTTTTTTTCGTAAACATTTAAAGGTTTGTTTACCTTAAAAATAATTTAAATAAATATAGTCACATTTCTCTATCATGACCTAGATTGAAATCCTCAGACCTTATGAGATATGCACATCCTGCATCCATTTTGCACGGGGCCCGTAATGTCATTTTAGTACCCATTTTATTTTACACGACCTTGACAAATATTGATAAACAAGTATATTAATCATGATTCAAACTGAAATCTATTGGTGTTTTGAATTGGTGTGAAACCGGTTTTCAACGCTTACTAAAATTCTAACTTCCGCAGCAGCGCGCGGGGAGTTTTGCTAGTATCATATAAATGCGCATAGTCTTAATTTGGTAGGTGTACATGCGGCCAGCATTGATGCAGATGTCGTGACATTTTTCGAAATTATACAGGCATTGTATAATTTTTTCTCCTCGTCAACTAGTACATGGGAAATATATCCTCAATCACTGAAATCAGCCTAAAGAAGCATGCGGACACAAGATGGTGTTCCAAAGCAAATGCTGTAAGTGCTGTATATGAGCAACTGGAGCAAATGAATTTAGTATTAATTGAAATGAAGGATAAACACTTACTTGGTGACGCGTTATCTGTTGCTAAATGATTCCACCGTCAAATCAATAGTTACAAGTTCATTGCGTTTATAACAATTTTGTATTTGATATACGAAAAAATAAAAAAGGTAATTTAGCACAAAAACAAAAAAGAAAAAAAATATCGATCAGCGTTGGTATTAAAAGGACTTTTAAATGACTTTGAATATCTAAGAAATAACGAAATCTATAACATTTTTACCAAAATTGAAGAAACGTGTATTAAAATGAAAATCAAGCCAGTTCAAAAAAGGAAAGCAAAACAAAAACGAATTACAGGAAGATGAATAACCTAACTTGGATTAATTCAAAATTTCTTTTTTTCCACTCATTGGTTCAATAATGATGCAGTTAAAAGACAGATTTGTTTCTCTGAAAAATATAGCAGAAGACTTTAATTTTCTGACTGGCAAAGCGTTTTAATATTTTGCAATGGCAGATTTAGAATCTAAAGCTGTTCTATTATCAGGCAAATATCCTGAAATAAATAAAGAGCAATTTATAATTGAAATAAAAATCCTTTTAAACACCAAATGATTGAACAATTGCAAAACAAAAAGCCTGATGACTTTTTTCATTTAGATCTTCTAAATGTTCTCGCTACATGGGAATTGCAAGAATCGTACCCGAATATCAAACAAGCTCTGAAAACACAGCTTACAATGCCAACCACAGTAGCCCCTGCTGAAAGGAGTTTCAGAAAGCTAAAAATTATCAAAAATTACTTGAGATCAACGTCATGTCAACAACGCACATCATCTCTAGCTCTCCTTTCCATCAAACGTGGACTTACCAGTCAAATAAACTTAATGAAACAATCACTCATTTTACAAACATTAAAGCAAGAAAAGTTAAGGATTGAGCTTTGAGCCTTTGATATATGACATATGAGTGGATCGGTGGAGTGTTACTTAAAGTTACTTTTAATCGTGTGATTCTATCGTTATGTATGAGATAGTGAATATGACAGATTAACACTATTGTTTTTATTTATAATACATGATACTTCAAATATTACTGTAGTCTGTATCAAAGCAACAATATGCAGTGTTATCCACCAATTTATTTGATATTATTTACTAAATAATAAACTGTAAATTAGTATTGTTCCTGTCTTTTGCATTATTATATTCATGCTGTATGACTGTCACTGTCAGACTACGTAGTTATTGTCATAAATGAAATAAGAGAAATTCAAATATTTTTTTTCCAATAATTGAAAAAATCTCAAAGCTAAAACTTGTCAATTATCAAGGGCGCCAAAAAATAAATTATCCAAGGGCGTTAAAAACGCAATTACGCCTCTGGGTGCATCTCTTCAAAGTTATAAATTTTATAACCACCGTTGAAATGAAAGGAAATATCTGTAACAATTTAGATATTAGTAGCATCTGTTTCAGTTATTAACCTATTTCCGACCTGTTATAAGCATAAACTCGACTTGTGAATAAATATCAAAGATCGCTCGATTGACTCTCGAAATTTTAAAGAAAAAAACTGAATCCTTTTCTATTTCACGAAACGAATCAAGATTTTTGTTTATTAAGTGTTTAAAATTTGTAAGGGGACATTCACGTTTAGTTATGTTTGGGAAGCAGCGAATTAGTTTTTGAAGGCATTTGACGTAATTTTTACCCAGTAGCGTGCACAGTGGCAGCCAGGAGCTTAGCCAGTGGGTGTCAGTGGCGTAGCCAGTGGGTGCCATTGGCGTACCCAGTGGGTGCCATTGGCGTACCCAGTGGGTGCCAGGGGCTTAGCCAATGGATACGGTGTTGCTAACCACAATATATGATATTATTTCAGGGGGGTGACGCGATAAGGAAATATATTTTTAAAGCCCACACTACTTTGGTCTAGGAAAATTTCATAAGGCATAACCAATCGAATTATGTGCTTTATCATAAGTTTACAGTGATGGGTCAGAATTGAGGTGACCTCATATTGAAGTTACAGTTCCTAAACACATTGATATTCTAAATAATAATATGTTTGTGTTATTGCAATTCTGTGGACAAATTCAATAAGAGTAAACATGCTAGTGAATAGGGGGGGGGGTGTTTACACCATGATTTTACCACACCGCGTGACACAACACTACCTATGCCACTGCTTGTACCTCTGTTACACTGCGTACTTTAAAAATTGGTAAGTAAGTCGTATTTTAGAGACCTTTTTGGAATCCTTTAAATTAATAAATATGTGGATTTTAATGGGTTTTCAATAGCGTTTTTTTATGTTGTTGTAGATGTTGAGTAGAAAGATGTGATTTTAAACATTTATAAAAAATTGGCCTAGAGCATGGGTTCCTAACCAGTGGTGCATGGACCCCAAAAGGTTAGGAACCACTGGCCTAGAGGTTTCATTCCCCGGGTATCCTTTAAAAAAGGAAAGTGTCATACCAACTTCATATGGTAAATGTATATGTAGAAGTAAATTTCTTTTTTTAATTCTTATATCTCATTGAGTATTAAGTAAGGCAACGCCCTCTAAAGGGATAGCAATGTCCCTAGTGAAATAACTTGTTACACAGGTAACACAGTCAATTTAGATGTCTCAATTTGATTGAGCTATTTCAAATTTTATATTATGTATTCGCTTCTTTAAAAAGCAAAGTAAAGCATAATTTAGTAAAGACTTTAAGTTTTACTAAAATAAGATAATCAAAAATTAGTTATGTTATAATAGTCCTTTTTTAAAATGGTTCTAAAAATCTCTTTGATTCCAAATAGTACTTCAAAACTTGTTTAGGAAGCAATACAGGGTATTAGTCAGCATGAAGGCATGAAAGACGATGATAACATTTTTTCCAAACTAGATTTTTTAAATAATTACTATCCATCTAATATATACAGCTCAGTTGGTGTATGTATCTTTGTATGTTTGTATGTGTGTATGTTTCACTTTTCGACTGTAAGTTCCACAATCACGGAAAAAACAAATGACGGACGGGGACCAAATCTGGCAGAACGGTTCATTTTAACCTGCAGATGGTTTACGTATATTTTTTGTAATTGCCCCTTTTGCCCGAAAGACATCAAATAAAAGTTCAAAAATGTTGAGACAAATAAAGAAATATTAAATCTCATTTCGATATTGAACAGCTTCATGCGGACATTCATAACGAGTTTATTTTGGTGAGGTATTTTTTTCCAATACATTATTTTGAGCGGTGCGCTTTCAAACCTCTTTTATTGTCAAATTAAGGTGCGCACATTTTCGTGTTCGTATCTTAAATTGAGCTGAGTGGTACAAAGCATTTGCCTTTTTTACGGGTACTATTATCAAAATGGTTGGTAATAGATACATCTGATAAATAACTTGGCAATTTTTTTAATAAACAGCAACTAATACTGGGGAAAAGGTTCAGCACACTCCCGCTACAAAGTGCAGGTATATTTCTTGTATATATATATATATATATATATATATATATATATATATATATATATATATATATAATTCACTTAAACGGGCATGTGAAAACGAAGTAATGGGGGTGAGACTGCAATCAGGCTTTTAAATAGGTAAATTTATGATATAAAAACCAGGGTATTAGTAGGCCTGTGTTACCTCTTGTCAGGCCTACTAATACCCTGTTTTTTATATCATAAATTTACCATGTGAAAACGAGCATGACGATATGTTACCTCATGTCATGGAACACGTGTTTTTGTAAGCAGGTGGAGTTTGTAAGGAATTTAGGTTAATTTGTATTCAAAGACTGACCGCCACGAGCGCGGCAGGTCTTTGATGTGTGGAGTACCACCGGGAGGAGCGTGGGCGCGGAACGGAAGCCGCGCGCGATCGTTTAATATACGGGAAAAGACGACAACTGACCAGGCTGATCAGAGGCGTTAAAGTTGTAGTTCTGATGTTAAATGGCCCGTTCAGTAGTTTCGGAGATGATAAGAATAGCCGACCACTAGAGTCCGCGGGACTGGCCAAGGTGTGAAATGCCCAAGTGGCCTGGATTGGGGGGAGTAGGTAAGTGGCGGGGGTTTCACCAGAGACGAGTATGTAACACAAGATGATGAACATATTCGAGACTAATGGAAGACTGGACAAAGGTGTGGCCTCGAGACTGGGGGAGTTGGTTATAGAACGGGACCAACTACGTACAGGTCAGATAGGAGAGGGACGGAGAGACAGAGACTCGAGGGGACACACCGTTAGGGACACTCAGATAGTAGATTGGACTGAGGACAGTTTGTCTAACTTAAGTGAAGTTAGATTACAGTGTATGTAGGAGTCAATTAGTGAAGCAATAAAGTAATAATAAGTGTTCACGCAGTCATGGAGTTTGGTGTCTGAATATGAGAAGACAAGTGTGACTAGTAATTAAGAAGACTTGAGTGACAGCAAATTGTATAGTCCCACGAGTACTCAGGTTCTTTACAATATAATAAGACATGATTCCATTTCAAATGATTGAAAAAAACCGAGAAGCATTGTGTTTTATGAATGTTGAGATAGAAAAAAGCATCTTTAATTGATTTCTAATTTAATAAAATTCTTGTTAATTTAAATTAGATTAAAACCGTAATTAAAGGTAACTTTTATCAATCCAGAAATATTTTTTTCAATTTACCTAAATTCTGTTTAATTCCTCTCCTACATCACTTGCTTGAAAGATGATAACAACTGGAATGTTGCCCTCAGCAAGTCCGATAACTACCCTCCAGTCTTATATACTTTTAGATAAGTGTAACACATCATGAGCAAAGGTGCCTGTTGACAGTTGACTGCTTAGTTAGCAGTTATAACATGCTAATCTGTGCATGGTTCTGCTTGTGAAAGGGTATCAAGACGAAATTCATTGGACAGGAAGCTAATCCGAGTATTATTGAAACAGTAATTATGTCGCCATTCTTAATTAAATAGAACACATTTCTGCTTTCATTCGAGATTTTAAAGTAAGTAAGTACATGTAAGAAACGCCTCAGATAATATTTTTATTATTCACCTGAATAAATTTAAATTTAATCGATTACATACAGACTGGGGAAAAAATTATCTACATTTTTTGCCCAAACTTTAATGAAGAGACTTTGTTTGAGATGATTGTAAAGAGGGGTGAGATGTATGGTGCTTAATCTTTTTTTTCCCAGATTAAAAAAAAGAGCTTGGTTAAAATAGATTTATATTATTTTTTTACTCACTAATTTTTTTCCGGTTAATTCCCGTCTAATTTTATAGTAAGGCTTTCAGTGGCAGATTTAGATTTGTCTGCGTGGGGCGGGGCAAGAGAATTTCAGGGGGCTCTGCCAAATTTTACAATATCCGAGCATTGCGTAAATACTAAATATTAGCCTACTAATTTAGTACATTTTCTAAATCATCGAACAAGTCAACCAGAATCAACCATATAAACAGATATGTTTTCAAAATAGTAACGTAAATTTATTTCAATAGTATATTTATTGATATAAAAAAGAAACTTAGTTTATGCGAATACATATAGAGCCCTGAGCTCTACATAAATTGCTTTCTACTTGATTTCATTGAAGCAAAACGATTTATCGTTGTTTCAAAGTCAACGTTTCCAGCTAGATCTCTTTCAATTGAAATTAAGGCCAATCCAGACTGTTAAATCATTGTTAAGGGCAAATAATTTTTTATGATTTTCAATCTACTGAAACTTCTTTCAGCAGTAGCTCTGCTAACAGGAAGATTCAAGTAGATTTTATGGAGTATAAGTATATGACAATAGGTAGACCTGACGCCATTTGTTTTTCAGTCAAGAATGGCAGAAGCTCTTAAAGTTGTAGTTCACTAGACAGTGATGGACGTAGTGATGCATAAACATCTTTAAAGGTATCATATTCTACTATTGCTTCTTCAAGGTTAATGTCGTGTTTGTAAATTTCGCATAAACTTCGAAAAGGATCTTTATTTTCTTCCCCCATTTGTGATGGATCAATACAATAGAAATAAGTAACCGTTCTCCGAAAGTCATTAAATCGATCATATATTTGTGTTACAAGTGTATCCAAGGTAGTGAAGTACGTTTCAGATATAAAGCTAGTAGTTGGATCATCAGCCCTTTCATCTCTGCTAAGTTAGACTGCTATACTTTTCTTTTTTTTTCTTTTTTTGTGCAATTCGCTTTTCTTTAAATTCTGTTTTAACTTAGTTCGGCACAATTTTCGTTAATAAATGATTTGACATCTACATTCAGAATTTAAAAAGCTTCATCGCTTCTCATTTCAACAAACTTATTTCTTCCAACATCGATCAATTGCAAGTAGTTTGATAACACGAAGATGTTATCCAACAACTTTTTTACATTTAGCATCAGAAAAACATAAGAATATGTTGTTATTAAAACAGATAGTCCCATAGCTTCTGCTGCTCTGACACATCCTTTATATTTTCTGAATTCCTCTCAATGTATATCTTCTAGTGTGGCTAGAATAGCAGAGAATGATCCAACAACTCCATCAACTGCATGCTTACGGCTTGCCCATCTTGTATCAGAAAGTCGTTTCAGAGTATCTACTGTTGACTCATATTGAGATTTCTGATGTTCTTTAAGAGTATGTAGACGTGGTAAACTAGACGTAAGGAATGCATGCAACTTTTCAGCTGTGCCATGGTAACCAAATTCAAAACATGGACACAACAATGAACATAGATGGCATTGGGTGAAAGTTTCTTTATTTGAGTTTCAAGGCCACTCTTAATTCCAGACATCACAGATGCGCCTCGTATGTCTGTCCTCGACAGAGTGTGATATCAATGTTTCGCTTTTGTAGTTCCATTAAAATTTTCTCAGCAAATGTGGCAGCATTGCTGTTTACCAAAGTAAAAAAGCTTATAAATCTTTCCAGAACATGACCTGATTTTAAAACTGAACGTAAAGAAACAGACATCTGATCAATTTTAGATAGATCAATGGTTTAATCAATAATAAAAGAAAAGAATTGTGCAGACTTAATTTCATTATCAATTGTCGCCGATAATTCAGATACGAGTGATTGAACTAAATCACTTCGCACAGCATGACTTAAATAAAATTCATTTTTCTTTTCAAACTTTAGGCGACTGTCCAAAGTGGAATCA
Organism: Ampullaceana balthica; assembly: GCA_944989445.1. Lineage (NCBI taxonomy): Eukaryota > Metazoa > Mollusca > Gastropoda > Lymnaeidae > Ampullaceana > Ampullaceana balthica. The sequence continues at coordinate 2,246,496 of CALYLW010000026.1, forward strand.
TATTTGTCTAATAAAGATAACAATTTACGAAAATTGCCAGTATTTCTACAACTACCATCATTAAAGCAAGAATGCTCTCTGTGTCCTCTGAATGGCAAACCTTGTTTTGCTAAGGACAACGTCACGTCTATCATTTGTTGCATACTTCTCTATTCTTTTCCACTTGGTGACGCTTCTGACTGATCAAACCAGAAATTACAGTTTCATCATTTGAAAAACGATATTTATCAAGCCAATATTGTCGTATTGCAGTTTGGAGTTGATTAGAAGTTTCGTGTGTAGCAATCTTTTTTTCTGCTCTAGTGACACCTTTCAGTGTTCATCGAGGGCGTCTTTAGGGGGGTGCCATTTTAGACCCAAATGGGCGTAGGGGAAAGCTTCCCCCCCTATAGCTAAATCCGCCACTGAAGGCTTTCCATTGTTCCATTGAGATTGGAGATGATTATACGTTATCATTTTCATAAATAAGAGTCACGTGATGGTTTCTGACTTTGTGGAGTGCTGGAATAACATTCTAAATTTTTCAATATCAGTTTATAAGATCATTTGACGACAACTTTAGTATCGTCCATTTCAACTGATATTAATCTCCATCCAAGTGTTTTAGCTTATTTTGTGTGATTTACAAGCAGAAGGAAAAACGGGTTGGCGTGATAAAGGTATGCAAGGAAAGTTAAGTTAACAAAAATTATTGCCACAATGTTATCAATGAGGAAGAAAGTTTTTAAAAATTAGAAAGAATTTTAAATAATAAAAATTGCGGATTGAATCACAATTCTAATACTTTGAGTCTTCAGATGAGTTTAAAAAATAATAATTTGATATAATTTTAATTTAAATAATATATATAATTTAATTTATATATATACATGTATATAACTATTTGTTTTTACATTTAGCTCTGATACTAACTAGTTTAGGGATGGCATAGCATAGTTTCAGTCGTAATGGCCAAAAGTCATTAAAAAACCTGGTTACAGATAAAGGCTAAAACTTTTTCTCCATGTCTTGTTTGTCAAGTTGACTAGCAAAATACCCGCGCAGTGCAGAAGAAAATTAGGATTTCAGTTAGCTTTGAGAACTCGCGTAACCCCAATTAAAAACACCAAATGATTTCATTGTGGGTAATGATGGATATACTTATTTGTCAATATGTGTCAAGGTAATGTAAAATCAAATAGGGATTAAAATGACATTAAGAGCCCCCGTGCAAAATGGGTGCATAAAATTTGTTATTGCACTTCATTAAGATGATTTGTGCAATGAGAATAACAAAATAAATACGTATAAAATCACCTGGTTATAGGTAATTGCCAAAAACTTTTTCTCCCTATTTTGTTTGTCAAGTTGATTTTATTTATTGACTACTGGGGTATTTAGGGGAAAATGTTAAATAAGCGTTTTAATTCTAAAAATATACAATACCCTAAAAAATATATTTTACTTTACAAAATATTCCTAATTCCCCTTATCAAATAAACAGAGTTGATCTTATTTTCACATCGTCGAACTAGTAGGAAATTGTAATTAAGTGTAATAACTTTAGAAAACAAAATGAACAGAGCTTAGAAAAATGTTTTTTTTCTAATTTTCTACACAATTAAAATATCATTACCAATAAAATACCACAGATTCTTTCAAAATATATTCTTACTACTTATAAATTCAGAAACGTGGGGTCATTTATTATTATTATTAACTAACACGTGTTTATTTATAAGAACGAACCAGGATTTCATTTTCTTTCAACATATTACTTCATGCGCTATTGGTGTCGCTTTTATACCAAATGCTCCTGAAAGTGAATGCAAATTTTTTATTCAGTATTAATTTATTTTAATACAATTTTTTTTTATTTCACAATGAGGCCTTTTATTCCAATTTGAATTCAGGGTAAAGTATCTAAAATCAAATGGTCTGCTTTCGAAGATTTTTTTTTATCAATATAAGCACTTCATGGAAGAAACAAATTATAATTTCAGATATCTTTAAAGAAAATTTTAGAATAGTATCATCTAAACTCGTCTTTAAAAACAGCGAAAGTTATAGGGTTCTGGTGCCACTGTAGTTCCAAATACTTCAGGCATAGGAGGAATAAACTTAAGATCGTCTGGAAGAAATTCAAACCACTGGAACAGGGCTGATAGATACAGGAAGAGCTCCATCTTGGCCAAAGCTTCCCCAAGCCAGACCCGTCGACCGAGAGAGAATGGGATCAATTCTTCTCTGGTGACGATGTTACCTTAGGCATCAAGTAATCTCTCAGGACGAAAGTTTTCAGGATCGCCCCAGATGCCTTCAAATTTCAGCACCCCATCAAGAGCCGGAAACACCTTGGGGATAGTAAACCCTCCGACCGTAGATTCTTGACTGCAGACGTGAGCGAGACTCAGGGGAAGAATGCTGGCCATCCTCTGGGAATCCATGATGAAAGCTGGAAGATATTTGAGCTTCGGTTTTTCTTGCATGTTTGGGACCCTGTCCATTCCATCGTTGTCCAATATATCCTGGTAAATTTCCTTCTGGACTTCTGGATAGTTCATGCTGTAGAGTATGGTCCATATGATGGTGGTACTTGTTGTTTCAGTGCCACCAATCAATTGTTCTAGCAAATTTATTTCGTCTAATTTATTGGATTGGCCTAGTGACATAAAAGCGTGGGGCGCTCATCACAACTCTCTATCGTGTACAAGGCTGCGAAACATAAAAACAATTTGTATGAATATTAATAAGCAGTAAAAGTTTCACAACTTTGATCATATAAATGCTACTATCACATTAATTAGAAATATGTATCTATATGTAAGCGAATAGTTGCAATGAGAAATGATTTGTGATGGGTGCCCCACGCTTTTATGTGCAGTAGATAGGTTCACCGATTTCACCTGTTTTCATAGAAAAATTTTATTTTCTTCTTTTTAGTGCACTTTCTATATGTAAATAAAAGCGTGTCCTTTTTTAAAAAAGATTTTTTTACATTATTTTATTTAACTAACGCCACCTTCATGGGTTCAAACGATGTTATACGATGGTTTAAGAGCCAGTCTTGAGACTGAAGATTCCGCTTAAGTTTTTTCCCCATTGCCGAAACTGATGTCTTGGATTTATCTTAATGAGATGCAGATGACCAATCACAGGCACTGGGGTAATGGGATATGAAGGTAGTTTTGTTGACCTTCTTTCCATCATGTACCATCCCATCATGTACCATGCCATCATGTGCCATCCCATCATGTACCATCCCATCTACAAACAGGACAACAAGACGAGCCAAGACACCACACCACATGATTGAACCAGGTCTAGCAACATGGTGCAGGCTGGAAGTAAAAGAATATAAAATATTAAACTAGAATTACCTTGGAGTACTGGTAACCTGGGTCTTCACTTGTAGATATATTACAGGAACAATAAATTTGAACTTCTAAAATATTGGCTAAATATAACTTTAGATTTTTAGTAATATTCAAACCGAATAAAGTCATACATTTCATTATTTTAAATCAATTCGTCAAGTTTCGAGTTTTGCGCTGATCGATTGATTCAGTAGAAAAACAAACGATGGTTGTATTTCTGTAGGATGAGTTATCAACAGAGATATTCCATACAACTTTGCAACATGACATATAGAAATGAGGCTGTGTTAAGACTTTGAAACCTAACTGATCTATATGTATATCATTTCCTTTGCATGCGAGTTTCTAAATATTACAGAAATTGATTTTGCGGGGTGTCAAAAACGGTTCTTAAAGGTTAGATTATCCCTGTTATGTCTCTCTTTTTAAATCCCTTTTATTAACTTCACCGTCTTTTCTCTCCCTGTCTCCCTGTCTTGGGCTCGCGGTCAGTCGGGAGTAAAAACAAAAGTAAAAAATGACCCATTTTCCGTGATGCTATCGAGCTGAAATTTTGCACGTAGACTCGTGTAACATAACAATGCAATGTATCAACATTTCAGATCGATCGAATGTACCGTAATTAAATTAATGCATTTTTAGTTTATCTCTATATAATTCAATGTAGCCGTCTGCTACTGTTCACCTCCACGTGCTGGAGTTTAGTCCAGCCATCCGTGACCACCCCCCCCCCGGGTTTTACAGCAAGGGGAGATCAGTCAGTTTCAGTTGGTAAATGTTTGTCGCGCGTTGCGTATTATATTGAACATATAAATACTTTAAGTTATGTCTCATCTATAAGGGATTTATAGTCAAAAACTTTGTTCTTAAGGGATTGTTTAATTTCCTTTCCGACTTTCACATTCTCTCTTTCTTTCTCTCTCTCTCTCTCTCTCTCTCTCTCTCTCTCTCTCTCTCACACACACACACACACACACACACACACACACACAGTCGCTCTCTCTCTCTCTCTCTCTCTCTCTCTCTCTCTCTCTCTCTCTCTCTCTTTCATCTTTTTTTATAATCTGGCCAGTGGTTCTAATCCTTAGGTTCATGACTGGCTGGCTTCAGCATCACTTTGCAATCTGTGCACAAGACATGAATTTCATTCTTATTGATACTAAACACTGAGTGAAGTCACCTACATAATATATTATATTAAAGCGTAAATCTTTTTGTAAATGTCCCTATCTTGTTTAATATAAAAATACAGTATTGTATAATGATTTTTGAAAATATACGAAAATTTTTTAGATTTGTTTGTATTTGTCTGTAGTTTTACACGCCCTAAGCTGTAAGAAAAGTTTTATTGAATATTCATGACTTCCGTGGGAGAGGACCAATAGAGCCCTAACTATAGCAATGTTTATAAAACCGTCAACTCGTATTGTCACTAAATTATGATGTGTCCATGGCTGACTAAAATGACAGTATCAATATATTTTAAGGTACAACAGATTTCCCTCCAATCTCGACCAACTTCCTCTATGTTATCTTACGTTAACACTATCAATGTATTCATTATTTTGACACCTTTAAATGGTAAAGGAGTTTGCAACGTTTATTTTGTATCGCAGTGTCTGTTCTAAAGTACCGGTATCTAAAATATTATTTAACATTTTTTGGGGACTTCGTAGGAAGAAGCTTCTTGATTATCGATTGCTATAACTGGCTCACTTTCTTGTATGTTTTTTTTTAAATATTTTAAAAATAATTTCTTTTTATAGATTTTAACACAGTAGCGTAAATGTTTATTTCAAGAAAGTGGTTCTGAAAAGCTCAACTTATGGTTTATTGGCAAACTGTAGTGTCAAGATTGCATCAAATTGCTTGATGTACGAAAAAAAATATTTTTTGTCCCCACGTCATTATTCTTAGCAATTTGTAATTTGGGTTTATAAATCTCACATAAAAAAGACTCGAAATCTTTATTACGCTTTGTTATATACTTTTATAATATTTTAAGTGCATGTAAAAAAATGTTTTCGAACACAGAAACATGCGATTTCTTTCTTATTTTGAAAATTGTTCAATAGGTTCATCACATAAAAATAGTTTTCATTTGCAAAACAGCTTTTCTAATCAAGTTTTTTCCTTTCAACGCAGCACACCTCAAAGTCAAGAGGTTTAACGGTGAGAGCCATGCTTTCAGTGAGTGGTGGTAAGTTAATGGGATCAACGGGAAGAAACTCAAACTTCTGGAACATGGCTGACAGATAAAGGAAGAGCTCCATCTTTGCCATAGCTTCCCCCGGACAAGCCCGTCGACCAATAGAGAAAGGGATGAGTTCTTCTCTCTTCACAACGTTGCCTTGAGCGTCCAGAAATCTCTCCGGGCGGAATTTGTCGGCGTTTTCCCACAGGTTCTCGTCTCTAAGGACGCCGTCAAGACAGGAAATGACTTGTGTGCCTTTCGGGATCGTGTACCCACCGATGGTTGCCTCCTGACTGCTCATGTGAAATAATCCAAGCGGCACAATGCTGGCGAGTCTCTGTGTTTCCATAATGAAGGCCGTGAGGTACTTGAGTTTCGGTTTATCTTGAATGGCCGGGACTCTGTCCATTCCAACGTTGTCTACAATTTCCTGGTAGATCTTTTTCTGCATGTCTGGATAATGTAAAATAAATATTACACACCAAAGAATGGTGGTGCTTGTGGTTTCGGTGCCAGCTAGGAACAGGGTGTCAATGATTCTTCCAAGATTCACTTCATCTAGATTTTTGGAATGGCTAAGTTTTACTTCTTTCTTCATTTCATGAATGTATGCCACAATGAAGCTATCGAGATTCGTTGGGTCGTATTGCTCCTTCAGAGTGTTTATCATCTTTCTTCCATAAGCTCGACTTTCCGTCACAGCGTGAAGTAGTTTCTTAGTCTCGAATGGATCAAATGGTATGCACTCAAGAAATGGAACAAAGTTTATAGCCGCTATTCCAGAGTTTAGTCGCATAATTTCATTGAAATGATTCATGAGGGTAATGAATTCCGCATCCTTGTAATCAAATCTTTTCCCAAAAATGATACCACATATGACATTGGAAATGCTTACATTGGTGAGAGTTTTAATGTTAAAGGGTTTTCCATTTTTAGATGCAAGTTCTTGCAAGTAATGTAAAATTTCCGAATTAGTTCTCTCAGCTAATATATTTTTTCCCATTCCAAAATTTCTCAGGATGGACAGAGCAGTTGTTCTTTGCTCTTTCCAGTTTGGTCCCGAAGCGTTGGTAATTCCCTTCTCGTTGTGAGGCACGTGAGTGGAGATGAAACCATTAGAAGGTCGGTCAGAGAAGTAATCTCCCTTTTTAAGGTAAGCCTCCTGGATACGTTCATATGACGTAAGCAAAACGACGGTTTGAAAGCCAGTCCCGAAACTGAAAATTCCACCGAGCTCCTTGCCCCATTTTTCAAATTGCTTCCTTGGGTTTTTCTTGAGCATGTATAGGTGACCAACCAAAGGTAGCGCTATGCCTGGAGATGGTGGCATGTTCGAGGGTTTCCTTACAAACATGTAACAACTTGTCAACACCAACGAAAATAGGATGAGACATGATTCCATTTCAAACAATTGAAAAAACCCGAGAAGCATCGTGTTTTCTGAATGTTGAGAGAGAAAAAAGCGTCTTTAATTCAATTCCAATTGATTAGAATACTTGTTTATTTTAATTAGATTATGAGAATAATTAAATATTGATAAATAAAAGTTTCATCTATCCAGAAATAATTTTACCTTACTTTTGATTTATTTCCCTGCTATTTTACATGCTCGAAAGATGATAACACCTGGATTATTGCCCTCAGCAAGTCAGATAACTACCCTCCAGTCTTATATACTTTAAAGTAAGTGTAACACATCTGGAGCAAATGTTCCTGTTGACAGTTGACTGCTTAGTTACCAGTTGTAACAGGTCTTCCGTGCTTTAAGCAGATGGTAAAACGATATCAAGAAAATATTCATAGAACAGGAAGCTAACCCGAAGATTAGTGATAATGTTTAGTATGTCGCCATTTTTAAATAGAACACATTTCTGGATTCATTGAAAACTAGCAAAATGCCCGCGATGCGGCGGAAAATTAAGATTGAAAACTGTAATATCAAATCACCAATTGATGTCAATCCTGATCATGATGAATATACTTGTTTGTCAATATTTGTCGAGGTCATGTAAAATCAAATGGAGAATAAAATGACTTTAAGGCTCTCAATCAAAAACGGTACAAGATGTTCATATCTCAAAAGGCCTGAAGATTTTAATCTAGGCCATGACGGAGATATGTCTATAATATTCTAAATTGTTTAAAATCTCATTTTATTTTTTTTCAAGCTTTAACAATTTAAGAAGAAATTATTTGGAAGGAATAGCAGTTAGTTTAATACCTTATACAATTTTAATACGGGCCATCAATTTTTTTTTAAAAATCATATTTAGTCCAAATTCCATACATTACCCAGAAACTACTGTTTAAAGTAACTTTATATAACTCATACTAAAAATGACACACTGGGCCCCCCCGCCCGTAATAAGTGGTATTTTAACAACTTTTATGCCATAAATATTTGCTTGAGTGTAATCAATACCTTCGTAAAGTTCTATGGCCATTTGATGAATAAAACACTATTTTTATGGCTTTGAATAAACTAAAATAAGTATCATGATTGAGATATTGTTTTGTCAATATTTGTAAAGATGGTGTGAAATTAAATGGGGAAAAAGTATTAAACTTTTACGAAAATGATATTTAGGGGCCCGCGGCTCCAAAAGAATAGATATGAGTTCAATTTCCTATAGCATTTTATTATGGGCCATCAAGTTTTTATATACCCAGTTTGGTCAAGATTTATCCCAGTTACACAGTATCCAAAGTATAAACTAATTTTTATTTAGCTCATATTGGGGGAAAAAACTACATGTGGGTCCCCGGCCCCCAGTGGGTGATTTTTTTTTAATTTCCCTTATTACCATCGCGGGAAGATACTCAACAACTTTCCAAAGTTTAATGCTTCTTCCTTTCTACCTACACGGAAAGTTGGAGAACTAGTGATGAGTGAGTAGGTCAGTGAGTCAGGTATTTTCCCTTCATTATTATAGATTTAAAAGAAAGAGTACATATGTTTGATAGAGAAGTCAACAGTTGCTCGCTTCATAAGCTGAGGTGCGTGGGATCTAGCCCACGTTAAGCCACACAAAAAATATTGATGAATGACTATTGCTAAAAAGTCCATCGCTGACTTCCAGAAGAGATGGGCGCCGCCAAGTCTAGCAAGCCCATGAAAAAGTTCTAATAGAATCCTTAGAACCCTCTACGACCACCAAGGTCATGGAAAAAGTATTTTTAATACATATATAAGAAAAGCTTAAGTTAAGATTCTTGTTATTCCCCTGAATAAATTGAAATTTGTTTGATTGCATACAGTCTGGGGAAATATCACTTAGATCATCTGCCCTAACTTTAATGAAGAGATTTGCTCTTTTTGAGATGATCGTAGAAGTAATGAGTAAGGGTCCTTAACATTTTTTTTTCAATTTCTACTTTAAGATTAAAAAAAACAAACACGTAAAAACAAATTTCTTTACTATTAATCCCTTATATATGAGACATAACTAACATTGATTATGTTCAAACGCGACAAACATTTACAGACTGAATTTGTCTTAACTCCCATTTGCTTTATAACCCGGGGGGAGAGGGGAAAGGTCTGGTCACCGATCGCTGGACCGAGCTCAGCGTGACACGTAAAATGTAAACAAAAGCATGCCGGTACATCGACCATGTGGCGTCAACGCGCGAACTGAGCTGTCAAGTGAAAAAAACCAATAACAAACCGTGAAATTGAATTACATAAGTCGTATATACATAAACTAAAAATGCATTAATTTAATTGCGGTACGTTCGATCGATCTGAAATTTTGATACAATGCATTGTTAGATGACACGGGTCCGTGTGCCAAATTTCAGCTTGATGGCTTTACGGGAAGTGGGTCATTTTTTACTTTTGTTTTTCCGCCCGCCCAAGACAGAGAGACAGAGACGGCGGCGAAGTTAATATAAAGGATTTAAAAAGATCTTAGTCAAAATAACTTTTTCTTCTTCTTCTTCTTTTTTTTTCAAACAGGTGTTTCATTTACTCGGATTTCTTGCCTCACCGGCTGGTTTTAGTTAAGTTTTGTAGTAGGCTTTCCATTTTTTAAATGAGATCGGAGAAGATAATACATTATGATTACATAATTGAGAGATATGTGCTGGTTTCTGACCCCGTGGAGTGGTGGGATAACATTTTGTTTTTAAATATCAGTGTAACATCTTTGGACGACACATTTAGTATCGCCCACGCTAATTGATACTGATTGCAATCCAAGTGTCTCACTTGTTATTCGTGTTATTTACAAACATGATAAATAACGTTTTTGCATTAAAAAGCATTAGCAAGGAAGGTTACGTTAGCATAAAAGATAATTGCCACAGTGTTATCGACGAGGAAGAAGTTATGAAAGTCGAACATATATTATGTGATAAAAATCGCGGATGTACTCGCAATTCTGAAACTTTGAGATTTCAGATGCGTTTTGTTTTTAATTTTTTTTCTTCAATTTTAAAATATATATATATATATATATATATATATATATATATATATATATATATATATATATATATATATATATATATATATATATATATATATATATATATATATATTAACATATATATATATGTGTATATATATATACATATATATAAACTTTTTTTTGCATTAGTTTGGATACTAACTAGTTTAGAGATGGTAGATTTTTCAGTCCTTATAGCAACAAAATAAAATGAAACCTGTATAATTGGAATACGTGACTTGTATTACATTTTACCACTGTGTTGGATTTATTCAATGCGGTTTAGTTAAAGGCGAAAAATATATTAATAGTTGTCATTAAAATCATTTGGAACAGCGTGAAGAAACGATCTTTTCTAAAAAAAATATTTTAACTTTTCATTTTTTTTTGTTAATTTGAATAATTTCTTGATCCTTTGCTTTTATGTTAATTGAAAAGACAATAAAGAAGACTAACGCTGCTAAAATAATTATTCTTTTATTTTATTAAATCTAACCGTGCGTCTTACACGGGAAATATGTTTGTCACTTTCAAAACGCAGCTTTTGTAATTTAATAGTTTTTAAAGTTTTTTAAAAATATTTTTTATGTCTTTTTCCACAATTCTTCTTTCAATTTGTGTACGCATAACTAAAACATATATATATTAAGCTTTTGTCACTTTTTTTTACTTTTTTTAAAAACGTGTGAGAGAGAGAGAGAGAGGGGGGGGGACAGAGACAGAGACAGAGACAGAGAGAGAAATTATAGAGAGAGGGACAGAGAGAGAGTGACAGAGAGAGAGAGAGTGAAGAGAGACACAGAGAGAAGAGACAGAATAGGATCTGACAGACAGAGAGAGAGAAAAGAGAGAAAAGAGAGAGAGTGACAGAGAGAGAAAAGAGAGAGTGACAGAGAGAGAGAGAGAGTGAGAGTGAAGGGAGGCAGAGAGAGAAGAGAAAGAATAGGATCTGACAGACAGAGAGAGAAAAGAGAGAGAGTGACAGAGAGAGAAAAGAGAGAGTGACAGAGAGATAGAGAGAGAGAGAGAATGAAGAGAGACAGAGAGAAGAGACAGAATAGGATCTGACAGACAGAGAGAGAAAAGAGAGAGAGTGACAGAGAGAGAGAAAAGAGAGAGTGACAGAGAGACAAAGAGAGAGAAAGAGTGAAGAGAGACAGAGAGAGAAGAGACAGAATATGATCTGACAGAGAGACAGAGAGAGTTGAGAGGGAGATCAACGCTGTAACATAAGCGTACAACTGAGAGAGTGTCCATGTTAACTTCTGTTGTGAAATTTAAATGCGTTTTTTATTCTTAAAAAACAGAATTGGAAAATAAATTTTCATCTGCCACAATTTAATTTTGCTTGATCCATTTAAAATTTAAACCCATTCGTGATTTGCTAAAGTTATTGAGTTATGCAGAATTTAGCGAAAACCAGACACAAGTGCAATATAAGAACAATTTTAGTTATTACATTTTACGCTCTGCTCGGAGATAATTGGAAATCTTTTTGTTTTTTTCAATCGTTCTTAGAAGAGCCGCATTTGTATAACATAATAAAATGTATTTTAAAATCAAATTTTTGTTAATGGATTCGGTGTATTTAGACTTTGGCGGAAAAAAAATTCTCATTGTTATAACTTAAAAAATATTTCCCAGTTAAAATCAAAAGAAATGCATTTAAAATTAATAATTTTTCCCAGTGACAGAAAATGTAGTTATTTCGTATCTATATAAGATTCAGTAAATATTCAGTTGTTTGTGCTGATAAAATGTCGTATTTTACCGTATTGTCATCACGCTAAAGTTAATTAATACAAATTTTGACACATGAAATTTACGGTAAAATATTTATTAAACATTCAAAAACCTCATTAAGATAATTTATGCAGTAATAATAATAACATAAATATTCATAAAATAATCTTGTTAGAGATAAAGGTTAAAACTTGTTCACAAAGTTTTGTTTGTCAAGTTGATTTTATTTATGACTACTGGGGTATTTCGGGTGAAAATGTTAAATAAGCGTTTTAATTCGAAAACAAATATTCCCAATTACCTTTAAAAATCTCTTTAACAAAATATTCTTAAAATGTCTTATCAAATACTATTTTGCAAAAACAAATCAACAGAGATGATTTCATTTCAATAAAGAGACATCCGTTCAACTGAAAGGAAATTGTAATTACCGTATTTTTCGTCCTATAATACGCACTTTTTCTTCCCCAAAACTCGGGGGGGGGGTGGTTGGTGCGTCTTATACGACGAATAGAAAATAAAAAGTATTTGGTTCAGAGTCGGTTTTTTTTCTTCTTTTTTTTCTAGATTTTCCTCCTTTAAAATTGGGTGCGTCTTATATTCCGGAGCGTCTTATAAGTCGAAAAATACGGAAAGTACAATAACTTTAGAAAACATAATGAACTGTGCTTATAGAAAATATATAATATAATAATTGCAAATAAAATACAATACGACAAATACTTTCGAAATATATTATAACTACTTATAAGTTCAGAAACAATGGGTCTATTTTTATTATTATTTAATAACACATGTTTACTTCTAAGAATAAACCATTACTGAGAACGTAGCAAGGATACGTGAACTGTAAGCTAGTTCACGGGAATGAAATCAGGAGTTCACTCGACATTGATTCCATAATATTTAATATTCATGATTTCGGGCACTGTATACTTGAATGCTTTTGATTAGAATATAAATCCATCAACACATCACATACAATTATTACAATTACAATACACTTTCAGGGATTTCCGTATGTATCTTTAGACACATAATCAAATTCATTTTAAGAAGCCAATGCAAAAATGGTAGCATCATTTGATACAGCTGTTTTGTTAATAGCTGTCATCATGAAAAACTAATCCTTTTTAACAAGAAATCTGTTCACTATTCTCTAAAACTATTTTCTTTAGAACATTACCCAGTATTTGAAATTTTATGTTTCTTCTCTTCATTTCCAGTTGTCAGCTTGAGTTCCATCATTCTTGTCACGCAACCAATAAGATCCTTCCTAGCGGCAATCATTTCGCCACAAAAAGAACTAATACATTAATATTTTGTATGGAACTTACCGAGCTTAATTTTTGATAATTTTTTTAAATAGAAAATGCTGGGAAATGACTTAAAAACAAATTTTTTAAATAGTTGAATCCTGGAAAAAATCTTAAATTATCAATCTTTAATGCACGTTAATTACTTGGTGGGGAGTTTTAGTAGACGACGGCCTACAAATATAACGGTAACTAGGTCCTACGAAGACCTTAAAACGGCCATGTAACCAGCATAATCTTAGAATTAATCAAGCGCTTGGGAATTGAGCAGAAAATACAGCAACTGATTACTTGTACGTCGAAAGTAACCTTAACATTTTTTTTTAATTTATAGACAAATAATTACAGAAGTGGCCAATTGATTTCAGTTTTTAAAAATCACAGAAAAAGGGGGCAAGGCAAAACGTGAAAAAGCACAAATAAATCACTTGCATAAATGACAGAAGTACGTGGCTTTTTTATTTTTTTATTCCGCATATATGTGTATATGGAATAATGGATATAGATCAAACATGCTTATATTTCCATTAAGTAACACAGAATGATCATTCAAAGTTGGAACCCTTGACAAAACTCGAAAACCAATTTCTTCATTTTCCAGAACAAAAAAATCAATTTGGTTTTCAATTTTAGAAATATAATGTTATACCCAAGGGTATAATGCTATGGTTATTTTTTTTCCTTATCTGAGCGATGTAATTATATTTGTACATATAATTATACAATGGGTGCTTAAATTTTATCAAAACTTTCTAGGAATGAAATGTATTATCCATAATAAAAAATTGAAGCAACCAAAACACAAAATATTCACGCTTTTCGGTCTACCCAAAAAAATACTCTCGGCGGTTAAAATAAAACCTCCCCTTAATTATTAGAAATTGAATATACGTGCTTTATTAACATTTCTGACACACAATATTCTTTGTATTTGTTCTACATACATTTGTATATGATTATTTGCAATTCAACAATCATAAGGTAAATAAGCCGCGTAACGAGTTGAGGGTAAAGGGGTTGCATGTAGACCCCTCAGACAAAAACGCCTCCGAATATTCGTCCGCCAAAAATCCGCCGGAAAATATGCGGCGCGCGCATAAGAGTAACAGCTGACCAACCACATCGCGTTTGTTTTATTCATGACAATTATAAACTGATATTCTAAGTATTGAGTGACAGACACTGAATGAGTGTAATGCATTCATGCACTGTATGAGTAGGAAAGCATATAAAACTTTTTTTTCTATTGTTAATAAAACTTTTTCTGAAATATTTTAAGTGTTTTATTGCTTAAGTTTTATTACTTCATTATTGGCCAGGCTTCAGCCAAATATTTCGTAATCAGCCTAAAATCAGCCGCAAATGTCAATTTATGGAGAAATCCGGCTAATCCGGTTATCTGCAAAAAAAAATTATGTCAGCCAGCCGAAAGTTAAAAAACAAATCGGCTGACAAGTCTAGTTGCATGCCCCGAGAGACACATTTTTAAGGGTGGCTAATGGCCCAGAGTTATTTTTTAACATAACAAAAAAATGAACTGAAAAGCAAAGATCATCAAGTAATACGAGAACGTTACACCGATGTCTTGGAACATGTAATTCACGCTTTACGTCTGTGAGTAGCGCCTGTGGTAAGGACTAAAGCCAAATTTGTGATTTCAATGTGTGCACAGAATAATTCAAAAATATTATGACCGTCTTTTACTGGTAGCGTCTACAAAATTTACAGCAGAAAACTTAACAAATCCAAGTACATAGTTACAACACAGGACAGAAATTAGACTTTAAAAAATCACTTCACCCGTTTAAGCAATAAGTGCCGTAGCTAGAGTTGGTGTCACCCGATACGTTAAATTTATGTTATAGCCCCCCGCCCCGATTCCCAACTTCCACTTAGGATTTCTGCTAAATACATGAAGATTGTGGGAGTTTGCCGTATCTAAGAGTAGCACCAACAATTTTTGCCTTATTCAAACAAAAAAACTGCCTATATACACCAAACAGGTGCCTTTGAACACAAGTGATGAGAAACACAACACAATGATTCACTTTAATTTTGGGTTAAATCAAAATCAAGTAAATCGACAGTTCTTACAAATATTTGTCACGCACCTGACATGTCAAACTGTGTAGTCCTCACCCTCCTCATATCTCTCTATCTACGCCACTACCATAAACAGTATTAAAGTAAACATGCGTGGCTATTACCATTGTTGTGTTTTAGGGATCATTTTGTGTTGTATTGAAAGTGTGAAGGGGCGGATTTATTTTGGGGGAAGACATTATTTTACAGGGTAGGGAGAATTTATTTTAATCTGGAGGCAGGGCCGTCTTAGCGCATAAGCCCGTTTGGGCATTTGCCTGTGGGCCCACGAGCATAGGGGCCCCATGGGAATATGTTTATTTATATATATAACGTTTATTTATTTTTTATTCCTGCGGGGGAGGGGCCAAACATTATTTATTTCCCCGGGGGCCCAAAATGGTGTAAAGACGGCTCTGTCTGGAGGAATATATTTTCTGCCCCTGAAAATTTATTTTAAAATAAATCCGCCCGGGGGGGGGTGAGACTGTATTGGGGAGGATTTAATTTGCAACACCGGCTGCGGCTCTGTTCTATTTTCCGAAAACATAAGATATATATACAAATATTCTGAACAAAACCAGTGCTGGATTAATATACCTATTTAATAAACGAGCTATAGCTTAGGGCCCCCGCCTTCTTTTTTTTCATATTTGGCAATGACATAGAATGCTTGGACTTCTAAAGGGCCCCCATATCTCAAATAGCTTAGAGCCCCATCAAGTCTAAATCCGGCCCTAAATATACCGATATAGAAATGTAATCTTATAATTCACTCAGTTTGTGACTGATATAATATTTTATAGAAAATGCTATAACTATAAGCATTAGATCACTGTCATTTTGTATCAGTTTTAAAAGTACACGTTTTTAAGATTATCCCCATTATTTGTAAAACTAATTCAAGGCAAAAATAGAAGTTGGCTAATGGAATGTGCCTTTACATTCCCCCCACCCCCACCCGCCCCCACCTTCCACCCCCACCCCCCCCCCACCCCCAAAAAAAAAGCCAGTTCATGAAGTTTTATAATTAATAAATTATATCTATTGCATTTCTTTTGAAGTCTGTGTCATTTTTTCGTAAGTTATTGTTTCCACTGTACGGGTAACCGCCCCCCAGGAAATGTGAAAACTTTATAATGATATTCACATCAATACAAGAGCTATAGTGAAGATCTTTTGCATTTAATGTACGCATCTTCATTGTTAGATGTGTAAAACTTATTTGTTAATATAATGATAAAAATAGTCTTGTTATATTTTTGTATTAATGAATATTAATGAATTTTCATTTAAAATTCAACAATATAAATACGTGTTAGTTAATTTAGTTTATGAAAGCCTTTTTTCGAATTTTTTCTAATTTAATATATAATTGCAAATATAATTAAATATTTTTAAAAAAAACTTTTTATGCAATGGCATCGGTACAAATATCTTCAACATTATCAAATTACTGTTCTTATTGAAATTACGGATTTAAAACTAAGATTTGTTTATTTTAAGTATACATTTCAATAGTTTCGTATTTAATGGCATGTCTCCTTTCCGCAATAGGTGTTTTATATATATACATGACATTTCGACATGAAGTCGTTTTAATAATATCAATAGCCATAACAAAATATGTATCTTAAACTTGTCTCTCGACACAGCGAACGTTATAGGGTTCTGGTGCCACTGTAATTCCAAAAACGTCTGCCATAGGAGGAACACACTTAGGATCGTCTGGAAGAAACTCAAACCGCTGGAACATGGCTGACAGATACAGGAAGAGCTCCATCTTGGCCAAAGCTTCCCCAAGACAGACCCGTCGACCAAGAGAGAATGGAATGAGTTCTTCTCTGGTGACGATGTTACTTTGAGCATCAAGGAATCTCTCAGGACGAAAGTTTTCAGGGTCGCCCCAGATGGCTTCATCTTTCAGCACCCCATCAAGAGCCGGAAATACCTGTGTCCCCTTGGGGATAGTAAACCCTCCGACCGTTGATTCTTGACTGCAGACGTGAGCGAGACTCAGGGGGAGAATGCTGGCCATCCTCTGTGACTCCATGATGAAAGCTGAGAGATATTTGAGCTTCGGTTTGTCTTGCATGTTCGGGATCCTATCCGTCCCGACGTTTTCCACGATTTCCTGGTAGATTTTCTTCTGGACTTCTGGGTAGTTCATGCTGTAGAGTATGGCCCATATGATGGTGGTACTTGTGGTCTCAGTGCCAGCGATGAAAAGGTTATCAATTGTTCTAGCCAGATTTATTTCGTCTAAGTAGGTGGATTGGCCAAGTTTCTCTTTTTTCTTTATTTCATCGATGTAGGCTACAATGAAGTTATCCAAATTATTAGCATCATATTTTGTTTTTAACTTGCCAACCATTGACTTAGCATATTCTCGAAATTCTGTTGCTGTGGAAAGTAATTTCTTAGCATGGAATGGATCGAAAGGTACATGTTTGAGTACCGGAAAGAAGTTGATTTTTGATATTCCTGTAGCAAGGATTACTAAATCATTGATCAACTTTATTAGCTTAAGAAAATTTGAATCGTTCAACTCAAACCTTTGGCCAAATATTATAGAGCAAATCACATTAGAAACACTCATATTTGTAAGATTTCTCATCTCAAAAGGCTTTCCTTTCTTGGAAGAGATTTCTTTTAAATAGAAAGCAACTTCTTCGGCGATTTTCTCAGCCAAACTGTTCTTTCCCATTCCAAAATTCCTCAAAATGTTCAACGCTACCGTTCTCTGCTCTTTCCAGTTACGGCCAGATGCGTTTAAAATTCCTTTGTTGTTATGGGGCAAGTGCAGGCCTAAAAAACTTTTTTCCAGGCGGTCCGAGAAATATTCGCCTTTTTTAACAAACGCCTCCTTCATGAGTTCAAACGATGTGATAATCACGATGGTTTGAGAACCAGTCTTGAGGCTGAAAATTCCGCCTAAGTCTTTTCCCCATTGACGAAACTGATGTCGTGGGTTTTTCTTAATGAGATGCAGATGACCAATAACAGGCACTGGAGTACTGGGATATGGCGGTAGTTTTGTTGCCTTTCTTTCCATCATGTACCATCCCATCAACAAACAGGACAACAAGACGAGCCACGACGCCACACCAATTGACTGAACCAGGTCTAGCAACATAGTGGCAACTGAAAGTATAAAAAATAAATGTAATAAATGAAAGCAGCGATAGGTTTAATTTTAATGTCACTAAATTGAAAGGGAATGGAGAATGAGTTTTGCCCCAGACGGCTTTTCTCTTTTAATATATTTCTAGGCCATTTTAATTTTCTCCTCTTTTCTAAAGATGTATACAATTTCAAAAATAATGTTATTTTAAGTGCTCATAATATTTGTATTTTGGGGCCAGATTTTCACTATAAAATATAATGAAACCGACAAAAATTATTGCGTGCCCAAACGACTTAGGGGCCGTCCATAAAGTACGAAATTTTTGTTTGAAAGTGTGACGTACTTTAGTTCCGAGATTTGTGACAGTTTGTGGCAGGGGGAGGGGGGGGTAAAAATTGTCAAAAATAGCGTGACGTACTTTATGGACGGCCCCTTATTACAATAAAATGATTTTCTTTTACAGATTAATTCTTTAAATTTCATTAATTATTTTATTTACATATAACAGGGGTGCGCAACCTGCGGCCGTAGGCACGAAAATGTGCGGCTGTGGCAATCTGTTTAAATTATAATAACCTGCGGCCGTCAAATATTTGCAATTTGGCAATATATTATGTAAAGTTGTAAATGCAATATTGAATATTCATTTACACCCTTAAGCACTAGTTATTGCGAAACAAATTACGACTCCGGCAGATGTAGCGTTAGCTGCAGTGTTTAGCGCTCATTGACATTGAAGTAGCTCTTGTCGCTCTGGTGTTAGGCTGCAGCTTTAACTAATGAGGGCAGGCAGAGAAGTTTAGCAGCCTAATATTGAAGCACGCCAAAACCGTGTGATGCGCACATTCACTGTATCGTGCTTGCGCTGTGTAACCGTGTAACCCGTCGGTCAACTTCAGTAGCTGCTACAGTACACGCAAATACCCAGATGCCTGTGTACAAGTATCACTCTTAGCTGGCAGCTGCACCAGAAATCCAGACATATTCTCGACATAACAGTGTAAAAGCGTTTAATGAAAACGATTTAATTTTATCATGGTTATAGAGCGAGACAAAGCAAAGGAACAACAGTTTGCCTCATGCATACAAGAGTACAGGATTTCTGTGATAAAATGTCTTCTACTACAAAGTCATATCCAACAGCTCAATCTCTATCATTTCCCGCAACTCACCGCTCTAATCGAGAGCCATGAAATAAGAAAAGATGAAATCCGGCTACATCCCTTTACAGGCGTCCTCGAAGTGCTGTAGTTGGAATTCGCAGAACGTTTTCACGATTTCGACAAGACCTCAGAAAATATGAGACTCGTTGCTTCTCCACATTTGGTTAGTGCACCGTTGGATGTCCAACTGATCGAACTAAAAAATAACGCGCAGCTTATAAAGAAATTCGAGGACAAAAACGATCTACTGGAGACATGGAAAATAGCTGTGGAGTATCCCAAGCTTCACGAAATTGCAAGAAACACTCTCGTGCTGTTTGGAAGCACTTACATGTGCGAAGCGTCATTTTCACGAATGAAATATCTCAAGAACAAATATCGAACCCGACTGGTGGACACCAATCTGGCGTCAGGAATACAAATGATGATCTCCAGCAAGTGTCAGGACTTTGCGCGACTCTCGGCAAACATCCAAGAGCAAGGCAGCCACTAATTTCTGGACTCTGAACTGCTAAGTTACATGCAAAGTGTTAGTAAAGCAGCTTATCACTTATTCAATTATTGTGTTCTCAGTGTACTAATGCCACCTAACAATATACTCATGCTGTACGTGTTTGACATAATGTTAGGTTTACATGACCATGTTCAATAAAGTAGAAATATAAGAGAATATCGATGGAATTGTTTTTGTTTGTAATTAAGCACTGTGTACAATACATTAATGATTTTGTCATTAATATCTCGCGTTGACTATTACGACAGGTAAATTTTTATAGTGACCGTTTCGTTTTTCAGTGAAAAATTTTTGGCGGCCGTAGCAAAAGTAATTTTTTTATGCGGCCGTCAACAGTCCAAAGGTTGCGCACCCTGACATATAACATATCTTTAGACAAATCTATATATATTTCACCAGAAATTAGGACAAGCACACGACGAGAGCAAATAAACATGACGATTGACCCTCGCTAGGGTCCACCAATCATAGTTTATGGTTGCCAAGCGAGGGTGCTGCAGGGTGGTGGCAGTGTGCATGTCTCAGTACCAAAAATTCGTCGACGGTCCCCCCCAACGTTCACTCGCGTTGTTCCCATTTCTTCGTGCTGCTGTTTGTCCATTCCCCCCCCCGCCCCACGCACACACTTTTCTATGCACTTTCTATGAGCAAATCTGCGGTGTATGCTACGCCGCGGGTCGTATCTAGTTATTACATAACACGCTGTTCATTTTTAAAAAAAACAAGTAGGCTAATTTTTTTTAAAAAGAAAGAAATATATATGCTAAGGGGCCGTCCATAAATGACGTAACGCACCTAGAGGGGGGAAAGGGAGGTCAGGAGGTCACACTTTTGTGACGATGCGTGACGAGGGGGAGGGGGGGTTGAAAGAATGTGACGTCACATCAAAAGGGTACCTTTAAATAAAACGTCCACTCAAATAGTTCGTCGCTTACAATTTATTTAATGACTTTTTTTTCTTTTTTTTTAAAAAAAATCATTGCTTCTCAATGTGCCGGTCGGTAGGCCATTAGACGCTGGTTGGCGTATGCTATCGAGACACGAAAATTAAATCTTATTATAATCCTTAAGTTTGAGAATCCACAAGATAACATGAAATTGTTACATTGCGTCGTTTGATGTTGACATCAAAGCATTTGTGATGTAACCGCAGCTCCGTTTGGTTCTCTCGTGTCAGGAGTCGTAAAACTTGTTTGCCCGTTACCCCAAAATATACAAGTTTATGTATGCGTTACAGACTCAAAGTCCTGCTCACATGACTCGGGGATTTTGGGGAGCGTCTTTTTAACCCCCCCCCCGAAAATACTACTGGTGAGTTTTACAAGCATGACAAGTGTCTAAAAATGATTTGAATAGGATTATGTGTAGATATTTTAAGTCAAAACGACTCGGAATATCCTTTTTCTTTAAAAGTGGGGGGAGGGAATCTATTTGATAGAATTAAAAACGTTTTAAGTTTGATATAATTGTTCGATTGGTTTTTGGTCAAACGCCCCTGGCCATTCTAGTCTTCTAGATCATTGCTTCTCAAAGTGGTGGTCCGTGGACTGGTGCAGGTCCGTTTGCCATCCGCTGCCGGTCCGCAGATGTTCTCCAAAAAAAAAGGACAGAAAAAATTGTCCGTGCAGGGAAAATAGTGCACCATTCCCTGGTGCAATGGAAAAAATTCCTGCTGGTCCGCAATACTAAAATGTTTGAGAAGCACTGTTCTAGATATAATGATAAATGAGCCCATTTAAAATTAGTCAAGTATTCATTAACTTTATTGAATGCATCTAATTCTTGTCATCGCAATTCGAGAGGAGCACAAAACAACTTTTCTTCTTAGCTTAGTTTTTAAGGCATTGATTTTAAATATCACAGAAATGTTACGTAATTAAGACAGGTCATGTGGATTAAGATTATAGTCACTCGTGTCAATATAAATGAAAGTAGGGTAGATTTAGGTGTCTTCATATAGTGCGTAGGTAAGAAAACTACATAGTTGTCATATTTTTTTGAAAAATGCATTTTCTGGAAGGAACCGGTTTATTAATGGACATATGTTCCAAGCGTACAGTACACATGAAGTATTTTAGTATATCTAGTGGATTGTACATATGTGGATGTTATATGTCCCAAATGAGTCTGCATTACCCCCCAAGAATTCCCTTTTTGACCCCAGTTCAGGTTATTTACCTCTGCCTCTGTTCGCCAACCTCTTTCCTGTCAGTCAATTGAGGGATTTTTTAAAAATACATTTTAAAAATGTTATTTTTAAATATTTTTTTTCTACACAAAGACGTTAACCGTGATGTTTAATAGTCAATGTTGAATTTGTATTCATTAAAATAAAATATAATATAAGGATATTAACACAGTTCGCTTGCTGAAGGCCGGTTAAACGTTTTTTAAAAATGCTTCACGTGGGCTACGATATTACAATGTAGATATTGTAGATCTTCACTAAATAAATAATAAATACTTAAATGACAATAAAAGTGATTTGAAATAGACTTATTTTCAAATAGAAAATAAAGTTGTTGCTTTTTGTTTTGTTTTGTTTTTGTTTGGTGTTTTTTTTTGGGGGGGGGCAAAGATTTGTGACGTATTTTTAGAGGGGGGTCTAAGTTTTTTTGACGACACGTGACGAGGGGGGGAGGGGGTAAAAAATCGGCAAAAATTGCGTGACGTCATTTATGGACGGCCCCTAATGTAATTGTCATTAACCGCTATTGCCATATGCAGATATATTTAAAAATTAACATTTATCTACATCACAATATTTGATATGTTACCTTTTTTCACCTATCTTCCTGATGAAAGGACAACAAAAACTTGAAGTGCTTGTGAAGTCGATGGCCCCACTGACTTTGGAGAGAGAATAACACAACAGCTGTGGTAGAATTTTAGGTGACAAAGAGTACGTTCAACTATTGGTCACACATGAGAAGACCATCCACAACAGTGATTTGTAACGAATCTACATGTGAACTCTAGGTCAGCTGTTCCCAGCGTAAGGAGCGCTGAGTGGCTGTATACATGTGTAAGCTGCCAGTCGGCACAAATAGTTCTAGGTTAGCCGTGCATAAAAGCTGCCTGACCCGATATTTACAGTCCTCATTCCTTCTATTATGTGCCGGTCTATCAGCAAGTGGCAATATGTTAGTTTTGTGGCGGGGTGAGGGTGGGGTGAACATGTCATGAGGAGGCTCTTAATTGTTTTGGATTAAAACATGAAATTATTCCGCACATCGTTCTGTGATATTTTTAACAAACAAAATTAATTGCGGTACATCAGCAGTCGACAGGTATTCTCTGGATTTGATACAACGTATGTTGCAATGTCTCATATTTAATGTTGTTGCAATGGGCGACCGATCTAAAAAAATTAATTGAAAAGGCTGAATAGGGGATTCGTAATGAGAGAGAAAAATGATGTTGAATGTACTATGTGAATATCTAATAAGGGGCCGTCCATAAATGACTTCACGCACCTAGGGGGTGGGGGAGGGTGGTCACACTTTTGTGACGATGCGTGACGAGGGGGAGGGAGGAGGGTTGAAGAAATGTGACGTCACATGAAAAGGGTAACTTTAAATAAAGCTTCCACTGCAATATTTGGTCGCTTACAATTTATTTAGTGACTTTTTTTAAAACCATCAGTGCTTCTCAAAGTGCCAAAGAAATGCAATATCTGTAGGCCATCAAACGCCGGTTGGCGTAAGTTAAAGCTAATTATAATCCTTAAGTTTGAGAACCCATAAAAGCGTCGTTTGACGTTGACACCAAAGCATTTGTGATGTAACCACAGCTCCATTTGGTTCTCTTACGGTAGGAGTCGGCGAACTTTTGTGCCTGTTACCCCAAACTACAAGTTTATGTGTGCCCCCCCCCCGAAAATGTAACTGGTGAGTTTTACAAGCATGATAAGTGTCTAAAAAATTATATGAATAGGGTTATGTGTAGATGTTTTAAGTCAAAACGACAAGGAATATCAATTTTTATTATTTTATTTATTCATTTATTTATTTTTATTTTTTTTGGGGCGGCAGGGGGGGGTCTATATGATAAAATTATAAAAGTTCTAAGTTTGATATAATTTTTCGATTGGTTTTGGGTCTGACGGCCCTGGCCATTCTAGATATAATAGTATTCATTAACTGTATTGAATGCTTCAAATTCTTGACATCGCAATTCGAGAGTAGCACAAAATGAGGTGACTTATGAGATTTAACATATGCGGTTCACTCATTCTCTCACTTATAGATCTCTCTTTTGCCCTCTAAATTAGAAATCTTTAATTTTTATACCAAACATCCGCCCCACGTTTTTAATCATATTAAATCGAAGTACTTGAACTAATAAGTTTTAAATTATTTTCTTCTTTTTAGTCCACTTATAAAAACGTAGTTTTTAAAAATCATTTTTTAACCTTTATTTATTTTATTCTTTTTAGTCCACTAATTAAAACGTGGTTTTTAAAAATATTTGTTTACCTCTATTTATTTTACCAAACACCTCATCAGCGCCCGCCCAACGTTTAATAACAAAGCGATGAGGTCACGGCATGTCCTCACCACGTGAAATTAAACTACGGCAGACGGGTAGTGATGCTTATATTAAGATAAACTAAGAAATGCATTAATTTAATTACGGTACATTCGATCGATCTGAAATTTTGATAGAGTGTATTGTCATCCAAGATCTATCTGTGGTAAAATGTTGAGATCTCTAGGACCATCAGAAGTGGCATAATTTTACGTTGGCAGATTTGAAAAATTGTGGACAGACAGACACGAAAGCAAGTATATAATAAAATAAATAAATGTAAACATATGATTTTAAAAAACCACGTTTTTATAAGTGGACTAAAAAGAAGAAAATAATTTATAACTTCTAAGTTCAAGTACTTTCATTTAATATGACTAAAAACCTGGGGCGGGCGCTTATGAGGTTTAACACATGCAGTTCACACATTCTATCACTTATACATCTGTCTTTTGCCTTCTAAATTATAAATTTTTAATTTCTATACCAAACACCCGCCCCACGTTTTAGTCATATTAAATGAAAGTACTTGAACTTAGAAGTTTTAAATTATTTTCTTCTTATTAGTCCACTGTTAAAAACTTGGTTTTTAAAAATCATATTGCTAGAAGTATATATTTTACTCTTTTTAGTCTATGGTTAAAATCTTAATATATATGTTACTTTTATTGTACATAAGAAAATTCATTAAATACAAAATTGCCTACATGGTTTCCATATTTTATGGATTGTAAGGTCTAACCGCATGGAGGTGAGGCATTTTAGACCCAACACAAACACAAACATATGGACAAACACCAACGCTTATCAATTGAAACACTACACTAATTCATATTCAGACTGCTTTCTTATTCAATTTCTTCAATGATTTAACTCCCGTTTTAAAAACTATTTTTTTTACCTCTATTTATTTGACCAAACACCTCATAAGCGCCGCCCAACGCGAGGTCATGCGGTTAACTGAGTTGGCACGTGAACAAAAATGGCAGACGGATAATATATTGACGTGACGTCATTTAAGGACGGCCCCTAATGTGGAATGATAAAAGCCGTGAAAGACAGTTTTATGGAACTGGGGCCCGATAAAGTTTTGTGGTAATGTGGTTGCATGTGTTTTCTAGAATATGTTTGTTTGGGGGTGGGTGTGTAGGGGATTAGGCTGTTGATTAGATGGGTGCCTTATTTCCCGTCATGCATTGAAGTTTTCACAAAGAAAATTAAATACCAACGCATTAAAATAACAGCTGAAATCCTTTTTTTTTAAATGTAAGTACTTATTTTATTTTATTAAAGCTGGGTGTCTCTGCTATCTTTGTTCACGGAAAAATTCTTAAATCTAAAGGGATTTTTTTTTAATTTAGAACTCTTAAAATGCATAACTCTAAAGCTGAAGAATTTTAGATAAACACACTAAGTAGCCTAAACACTGCAACTGAATTTAGACGACTTGTTTGCAGTGTGAACCAACTTTTTTTTTCTAACATACTACTAAGGGTTCAAAGTACATTGTACCTACTAGTAATATCTTGCCAACAAACATTTTACGATTTTTTTATTTTGTCAACAAAAAGTTACCATTGCAAAATTGGTATGATGCACTTTAATTTAAGGGGTGGGTGCAAAAAGGTATACAAAAATATTTAACAAAACTCTAGACAACCCAAGGGATCATCTATGCAAATTATACCTAATTGACATTGGTAAGAGAATTTAAAACCCCACCATATTGTGTAAAAATTACCCCATTGTTATACGAATCTTTGAAATTTGTGTTTACTTTTAACAGTATTTGCGAGCAAACTCATGGGTTCAATTACAGAAGTAAATAAGCTTCCATTCTTCTAACCTGTTTTTCATGTATAAATGATTTTTAGTCATTAAAATCAATAAGGAAAGCATTTAAACTTACTTGAAATTGAAAACGCTTCTAATGTTACTTATTAATTAGTTCTCGGCTTATCTAGTTCCTGTGTTCCCTCATGTAAGCCCATTCGTATTTCTTTACACACTACTTTGATAGTTCTATCATTAAAAGTAGCACATCCTTTGGCTTGGCGTGTTAACCTAACATAATGATAGAGCCACAGAGGCATTCATAATAAGGTCAAAAAGAGTTTAGAACGTGTTTGACCCAGAAAGGGATTCTCATTCTGTTGGCGTTTATTTAATGTTTAAGTTCCAGAACTAACTTAATACTTTAGCCACGACCAACTCGTGTACTTATTTCTGAAGCCCGAAGCGTTTAAAAAAAGTGTGCGAGTTTGTTTGTGCGTTTTTAAATAAACAATTTAAACAAGTGAATTGGATCAATATTTTAAAAATGTGTTCAACTAGGTTGTTATAACTAATTCATGACTTCCAATCTTTGTGAAGCTATGTGCAATGAACAGAAGACAACTAGGTATGCAAACACTAGAAGATATATTTGGACGGTGGATGATATTAGTAGGCCTTAAAGATTGTTTTTGTATGAACAATTAGTGCAAGGGTGTCCCACAATATATGACTTAAAATTTACCACAAAAATTTATCTTAAATAATTTATCGCCTCGTGGATTTTTTCTGTACCCACATTATATTTATTATATCAATATACATAATTCCCGACTTCTGTATGTATGTATGTAACGCTACTAATTTTAGAAAGCAGCGCACCAAATTACTGCACCAATGCATCAAAAGGTGTGCAAATTAAAGATGCGCTGTAAAAAAAATATTATATGACGTCATTGTTTTAGCTCATATTTTAATTTTGGAAAAGGGAACAATGTAATAAAACAAACCCGTAAAGACAAAGTTTTTGACTATAAATCCCTTATATATGAGACATAACTAACATTATTGATTATTTTCAAACGCGACAAACATTTAAATTTACAGACTGAATCTGTCTTAACTCCCCTTTGCTTTATTGATGTGTCTTTTAAGTGACAAAATGGCACAATTTGAGGGCCCTCATCTATTAAGTGGGCCATGACCAGAAAGGAATAAACATTAGTTGAGAAAATGGATTTCATTAATAACTGGTTAGAACGTTTATGCCTTTGCTAGATGACTATTCTGTTTGTTTCAATGTGAGTCAGGAGATGTTTAAAGGTCTACAAAAGAGATGTTAGTTTTAGGAGAAGACAACTCAGGAATCACATTATTTATAATTTATAGCTTGACTTTATTTCAACAAATTAATTTTTTTTCACTTTAACACACTTTCCACATAAAATATAGTTTTTATGACTTTTTTTTCAACTTTACTAGCTTTTTTTTAAGGGAAAGAAAATGATATAATAAGACAATTTAGCTACAAAATATTTACAGTTTAATATACATATTTATATACATGTGCTTAATTATAGTAAGAAAGTATTCAAATAACCTTCACTAAGCCTAGAATTTGAATCAACAGAGGGCTTCCTCTTTCTTTCATCTTAATTAAAGCTTAAATTTGCTACAAACACACACACATATTAAAAAATGGTTACTTTAACAAGTAGGACACAGCAAAACCTAGATAAAATGACATGTAGGGGTACAAAATACAGACAAAGATGACCTTACAACATACTACACTGTGACAGTGGTATTTCCCATTGCTGACAGAAAATGTATTTGCCATTTGTCACATTATGTTCACAATTTATTATATATACTAGGTGTCAATAACCTTCTTTAACGTGGATAAAGAATAGTAAAAAAAAATCAACCATTAGAAATGTGTTGTGTATGCAGTTGTTTCTATCATCTCTTACGGGTGATTTTTTTTTAATGCACTTGACATCTTTGATTAGATCATTCAAGAAGCTACTGTGATCCCTTTAAGTTCACTGTGTTTTTATAACATGTAAAAGACTTCAACTACTGAAAAGGAGTAAAAGACATATCTAGACTTTTTTGTTGCTTTATTTTTAAAGCGAATCATTGAACTTATTTTCTCCACTGTACTTATCAATATTTCTTTCTTCCTGTGTCCCTAAATTATGGTACAAAATTGGGTGCAACATCATACATTTTTTAATTTAACAAAAAATTAAATTTTCACTGGAAGCAAGTTGCCTAAGCTGATTAATTTTTTTTCCTAAAGAGAATTCAGATTTACAATTGTTTAAAAATGAATATCAAACTATAACCCATTCTGCTGGATTAGTTTGAAAACCCCTGAACATAACATAACATTCCCAATATGAAGCAGAGAGATGTAGGATGATTCAGACAATGTAAGGGAAATAATTGAGAGGCCATAACCTTTCCTAAATGCGTTGTCCAAAGATTAATATTTACATTTAAAGATTCGAACTATAAAGAATTTTGAAACCTATCATTTTAAAACAAAGACACATTATTTCATAAGTAATGTTTGTAAAGATAATAAAACAAGTTGGTATTTTTGGCACAATATATTGACAGATAACAGGAAAACCAGAATTTTTATTTAAATTATAAGTATTATAAGGCGAGAGTCTTAGCATTTAATTAGTATAGCTACCAGATTATCACATGCGCTCATGTAATTGTAACACAGGCCCATCTATAATAAGAGGAGTTGACATTATATAAGCTATTCCCATACTGATTACCCCAAGTCCACTCATTGATAAATGTTGACCTTAATATGAACCTGTGTGATACCATCATGTCTTGAGATTCCTATTATGATTTAGGTTCAAGTCCTGACTTTGTTTTCTGGATTTCAATCTTTTGAAAGTATCCATTAATATGATATAATATAAAGTTTTAAAGATTATTTCTAAATTCTTACCTGCACATTATATTGTTTATAATTTTCCTGTAGTGGAGCAAATACTCATTTGTATATAAACAGTTATCTGCTTGTCAAAAAAACTTGACTATGGCATTTAGTTTTATAATTAATGCATCTCTGTATCAGGCTGATAGAATGCAGCCTTAATACTAAAACAGAAAGCTATATTCAGTTATAATGTAATAAATACTTTATGCAAAAATCAAATCAAAAATTGTTACATGTTGCTAAATCTCCTATAGGAATTTTGCAATGTCTTGAAAAAGACCTGTTTTGTTTATAATATGCACTGGATAGTACTATCAAGTCCCTTGTAAGCAAATACAAACATTGATAGCAGTCTGTAATTTATTGCTTTAAAAATTAATGTAAATACTGATGTTTTCTCAAAGTAAAATCATAAATAAGGAAACAGTTTCTCAAAGTAAAATCATAAATAAGGAAACAGTATAGAGGTGATCAACATAATAACTCATAGAAAAACTAAAAAGGGGAAAAGGGGATAATTACCAAGACTTTAAAACCACAAATTTTATATGAAACAAATATTTTATATCAGATATCAAATTAGATGGTCACAAATTTTATACTGCCTTATCCAAGTAAATTTAATGTATTAATGGTGTGAAGTACAAGACAATGCCATTTGTTTTAACTAAGATTCAATAATCTTTAAGTTAAGAAAAGCTCTAAGCCAGAATTTAAGTTGGATAAAGCAACTGACAAAAGAAATGATGCTACATTCAATTAAGGTTCCTGAGGACTGACTTATAGGAAGTGATGAATATTGGAAGATTCTCAATAGATTTATTGCCTAATCCTAAAAAAAACATGTTCATTCTAAAATAAAATAAATCTAAAATACAAAGGGCAGCTAAGTCATCATTAATGGAGGCTTGTTTTTAAAGGGCAGTTATCACTAAAATGTATAAAGCAATTTTTTTTTAAAGGGGGAAAAAACAAAACTTCAGAAGCCTGGAATGGCAAATATTCAAAGATGTGTATAAATGTTAAGTAATTGAAAACCAAATTTATCATAGAGAAAACCCTTCAGTCATCCTGCCAACTTTATATAACTGTTTCTTCTGGAATCATATAAATGGAGGATTGCTGTTAAAAGCCCAGATATATTATTTGCTTATTGACAAACCTTTTTTTTTAACAGCTTTTATTTTTATTTAACTATTAGAGAAACTCATACTTTCATGACAGTTATCCCTGAACAAGCAGACGTGTGGTGTGAGTGTTGTGTGAATGTGGTGTGCGCATGTTACAAAACCACATTTTCCCATTACAATTTCACAAATCAAAAAGCCATTAACTCATGACCTGCTGTTAGGACACTTGTAATAACACTAATCACAATTCATTGCTGATAGAGGAAAATTTAAAAAAAATTTAACACAGACCTTAAATGTTTCATTGCCAGTTTACAAACACCAAAATTGACTGCTCGTCCTAAAAAAACATCCAATTGAAGGTATTCTAGCATCTGCATGTTATTAACATCAAACAAATACAGAATAAAAATACAGAGACCAAAAGAAAAAGGTATTAAAAAAAACAGCTAATGATTAGAAGGAAATATATCATTTATATACAACAAATTATCTCTGTGTGCAATACTCAATATTTCACAAATAATTTTATAATTTATAATAATCATTTTGGGATAATACGTATCCAAAAATTAATAAGCGATGTAAGAAACACTTAGACATGTCATGGATCATGGATGTCTGAGTGGCAGTGGTGCTGAATAAGCTGACAACAAGGAGGAATAACTCTTGTCTTTTGTTTGTTTTCAACCAGAACACTGAATTATTATACATTCTAAGAAAAGTTTGCTGAAAACAGTTATATTGATTGATGTAAGTTTTCACACACCAATAAGCTACCAGTGCTGTAAGACAATCCAATTTTATATAAAACTGATGACATTTAAAATTTTAGTTAATTTTCTATTGTTGGCAAAAATATTGCCTAATGGAGCACAAACTAGTTTTTTTCTTCTCAGTTCAACATGAAAATTCCAATAACACAATTAATAAATCAACTCCAGAGCTAATATGCAGTGATGTTTTAGGATCATTTTATAGGGTAGAATTTCTGCTAGAAAATAAATTAATGGTATTTAAAAGTTTCCATTAGCCAAATACAATTTCATTAAAAAATAAATATGTTGTTAGTTGTTTTCAAGAGTCACAGAATGTTGTTCACAGAGACTATTATTATTAGTCACATAAAAATATATTTCTTATGTCTTACAGAAGAATTATATTTTATTAGAAGGGTATTTGTGAGATATTACTTGATATTAAAGGATTCAATATACTATTTTCCAAAACATCAAATAAGGTGAGTATAAATATTTTTAAACTAAGAAGTTAGAAGCGCGACACAATGACCATTGCTGATAATGGAAGATGTCAGTGACCCTTATAATGAATTATTTTGTCAAGGGTTATCCTCTGTGACAATCACACAGAGAACATAAATAATACAGAAATATAAATGAATACGTCATTCTGTGCAACTGCCATATGCAGGCAAGGTCAAGTTAAAATTTTTAAATTGTCCAGCTCTTTTCCCAAATGTTACAGAGATTAGGGTTATTTACAATAAAAAGATATTGGCAAAGGCTTGCCATAGATATGGTTTAGGCAAATCTGCTTCAAGTTCTTAGCAATATAAACACTTTGAATGAAAGAGAAGAAAATTATTTGTTAAGACACATTCAAATACTTTAACAGTTAAGGACAATAATTCCTATAGATAAGAGAGATAATGCAAACTTGGCATTTCATCCCACATTTTCCTTCATAATCCACTATAAAAACTAGAGGCACACAGGGATGAGATAACTTTATTACATTTAGAAGAACCTAATGAATAAAATGAATGATTTTAATTGAAAAAAAAACAACAACAAAACACTCTTACTTAAATGTTTTCAGAAAGAGATATTTAGAAAAGAACTTTATCTTACTTTTTTTAATATACCTATCTTAGATTATTTTGTTATTTGATAACATGAAGGTCATTTTTTATTACAATATATTATATCTAAGAAGAGTAAATTCATCAATAAGCTAACTATAAAATTTTAAACTTGTAGCATCACAAATAGAAAAAAAATATAGAAAAAAAACCAACAGTTGAAGACATCTAAGTCTAAGTTAAAATTTCATTATTACAAAAATTTACAAGCAAATAGATTTTAGAATAAAATTTTAAATCTTGAGATATTAAAATGTTAAACCTAGTTCAGAATTTAAAATGTTATGATGCCTCAAGTTGTCACTTTATATTAACACAAGGCCTCCAAACTTTTTACGGCAACACATCTTTTCATCCTGGTATTATATTTCAGGGTAAAAAATATCTTGCTTTAGTTAGCAAAAAAATTAATGATTACACACACATCTGTCTTAAAAAGCTACATTGGTAATAAGTTAGATTTTTTTTTCAATTGTCAAACAGCAAGCAAGTTAATGTTTATTATACATTGTGAAACTGCATGAAAAATAAATGAAATCGATAAAAATAATAATGGCTCTGAAGTACTTAGCTGCCAACTAAAAACTAACACTACTCTCTTTGGAATCACAAATTATGGAAACGTACACATGTGAACGAAAATATATTTTACAATGACTGATGTTGAGACAAAAATAGTTAACATAAATTGCTTAAAGGATATCCTTAACTTCTTGAGTTACCATGCAGATTACATTTTTTCCTAAAAGCACTTGAAAAAGCTTCATGGTCATCGTGTTCTTAGGCAGGGTGCCCCCATCTAAAAGTTTTTGTAACATTGCCAATATTCTTAAATCATATTAAGTTACAATATCACAAGTTTATGATAAAACTATTTTTTAACTTTGAAATATAGTATTTCTTCCATGCAAAAAAGAAAAAGTTTAAATTATTAAATTGAAGACACATTCTTGTCCCTAAAATGATTTCATTTCAAAGCGATAGGGAAAAAATTACAATTCGTAAAACGGAAAAAGAAAATTTCAAATTTTATATATCGTTATGGGTTATTTTTAGAACTTAAATTTTATAGATTATTATTAACATCTACCTCATGAGCATTCTGTCGACACTCAAATCTAAAAAAAAATTTCAAACACTTGCTTTATTATAAATAGATTTCTGGTTTAATAAAAATACAAGACCAGACATAAATCATTAATAAGCGTAAGACATGATAATCTTCTGTATAGGAGAATCTGTAATGTATAAGATAAGATTCTAAATAAAATTAAGCTTCTTTTAGAAGCCATTATGCTAAACATTGAGATTGATAAAAAAAATCTTTTCAAATTTTTGTGATGAAAAGTGTTGATCTTAATGGGTTTTTTTTAGATTTTTAAAATTATTTGTTTCTTTTTTTTGTTTATACATTTTTAGGGAAGGGGAAATCATCATTAAAATATTTCCCGGAAGTTGTGTTCCTGAACAGTTATATTATTTGCCATAAAAAATGTCTTCCTTTTTTTTTATTGTTCCAACCCTAATTTATTAATGGCTCTCAAATTATTCCATAACATCTCAGGTGCCAAAGGGTTGCTTGCGTAAAACATCTAATGTCATATCATAATGTTTTCAGTTTTTCAAAATTTTAAAAGCATCACTAAGTTCTGTGTGTGTGCAATTAAAATTTCTGGTAATTGCAAGTTGAATAATGCAAAAAGTTTCAAGTAACTGACTTTTCCTGCAGTCGATAATTCCCTATTCTGAAGAAAATCCAAAGGGGATTCAAGGACCTCTGTTGACTTGGTTCACAGATTAATTTGAATTATTCTGGCTTGGGAGTAGAAATGTAATATTGTAAGTTACTCTCACAGTTAATAAACAGCCTTACTGTGGAATGGACAATGCACAATTCTGATATTTTTATCTATATTTTTGTTACCACGATGGCTGGCTCCTTTTGAATTGAAAGTAATTAAGGCAATAAAATTTACCTCTCAGGTTTAAATAAAAGATTCAAGTGAACTTTGAATCTTCTCTAATTTAATATTAGTTCATGTAGAACATTAATTACACACAGGATTCATTAGACAAACAGAAAAAAAGATTAAATCAGGATTATATGGACAGCGCATTATTTATTCAAATTCCTAATAATAAAATGTGTTTTAAAAGCAATTATATTTTTTTGTTGTACACTCTGACAATTTATTTAAAATATAACAGCCTACACAGACACAAACTTATTTTCAATATATAAATGCTAAAAAAATATATAACTCAGGTCCCCAAGTATGGATCACACAGCAAACCAAACCATTCTTTATAGAATTACAAGTCAACAGTACAACTGAGTTAACATTGTTTAAAATAACCTCAGCGATTTTTAACAATATTACACGTGACATGAAGAAAGTTAATGTACACTGATACAATGTGACAAAATGAAGAGAGACAATGAAGGGGGAAAAGGGGCGGAGAGTGTAACTCCTCCCACTGCATAATTATGTATATGTATATTTACTGTTAGTGTCTGCTAAGGAGACAACTTTAGTATGGAAAAAAAAGGGGTGGGGGGCAATGCCTTACACTCAACTAAATCTACACTTGAGACCCATTAAATTAAACAATAAAATTTGTTTACTAGGGGTAATGCCAAGCTTCCCTTGGACGTTAACAGCTTTAAAAAATCAGCAGAAAATGATATAAGAAATGAAGGAGTTAATGCAGACCTTTAAAAAAAACAATACAAAAAAACAATTGGTGATGAAATGTTGGGCGCAAATGACAGCTGTTGTGACCGGTGATAAAAAGATGAATGGATGATGGACTACCATGTCCGTGATAAATGTAGATTTCTGCCCAGTACAGATCTGACATCGTTGCAGAAGCGCAACGCATCCAACATTGGCAGAAGGCAGAGCAAAGCTGTGTCACGGGCATCACTAAACCATGACTTTATAGGTATAGCATTATCTGGAGAACAAACCAAGAATAGTTATCTTACATTGTAACAGGAGAAAATGCTTTGCTTTGAAAAGGTAATACAAAAAATGAACACAAGATAAGTTTGTTTTTTTTTATTTAAATGAATGAAAATATATTTCACTGCCCACTTTACAACTTGAAACAGAAAAATGGTGAGGTCAAGCCAAATGTTCCTTTAAGCTGCATGGCTGCAAAGATATCTGACAAATGCCGCACAGTAGTTTGGAATTTTAAAAGGAATAATATATCTGCATGTGTGAACAAACAAAAAAAGCATGCTGTGCAACTTTGCGCACACGAGTTTATTATTTTGCACATGGACCAACAAACCTTTGAGGGAACAAGTTCTAACATAAAAAGGAAAAAAATTGACAAAATATCATTAAATTATTATATTACGACACAATAAGAAATGGTACCTATGATTTTTAAAATGAAGCTTAAAATATATTTTTAAAATTCTTCTGCTCTGTGTTGGCAAATATTGCGAAAAATGTATTTCTTAGTCCTCATTAGTACTTACCTGGAAACATTCTATATGCAACTGGTGAATTATCTAATATAAATATACTGGAAAGATCTGGGTTGATAGCTGACAAATCTTTTGTATAACTTCCCATGTCCAAGTTACAATGCTAAGAGAGACAAAATGGCAGAACTTAAAAAGTTATATTAATTGTTTATGAATAACAATGTTTAAACAATTTACAAACATCAGATATCTCCTTTCAATTAATCAGAATGTGTTTCTCATTTGTCCCCAAATACACATTTTGTTATACAGATGCAATATGGACAGATGTTGTAAGAAAGCTAGACAAATAGCCATTGTCTGTTATAATACTTATATCGACATGTTTTAAGGTTACCCCCAACGATAAAAAAATAAAAAAGTCAAGGGTCAGTTCAAAATGTCCCTATTTCAACAACTGTTTTGTAACAGATAACACTTGAAAATATGAGACAAAAATTACAAAATACAAGAAAAGTTTTAAACATTTATCAAAATTATGGATATAATATAAAAAAACCATAACGTATTTAGCAGAAATTAATTGCATATAAAAATCAATTAAGAGAATTGACTAACCTGCCTATAATAGCGTCGTCTTAGAACATTCTTTCCCCCATCCAGTTTATCGGCGACTGCAGCGCCATAAATCTCCATACTAGCTGTGAACACGACCAGCTCATACCACTGACTGACCTACAACAGGATGTAAATATAGAACGTTCATGCAATTTGTTACCTGCAAAATGAACAAATAAATAAAAGCTTATCAATAATTGGCAGCCTGCCAGTGTACTTGACTTTTCTATCAAATGAAAAATCATTTTATGCCCACTTCTTTTCAAGCAGTATTGTAAACTTTGATTGAAAGATACTTTGTTATTTCAAAAGATAAATAAGATTTGAAGACCACTAGGGAAGAAACGGCTATGTGACATTTTTGACACTTTTTAGTTATCCTCTGTATCTGATAGAGGTTCAAAAATAGAATGCTCTCAATGAGGTTCTATGACAAAATAATGTCTCTGGCCCTATTAAAAATTCAAACCTATTTAGTTAATTTATAATAAATCTGTATAATTTTGAACTTTAAAACTTGAATATCTCAAGACTACAAAAAAGTGACATAGCAGTTTCTTCCATTGAGCTCTTCATTTTATTACATTATGTTCATATTATCATAAAACAATAATTATGTGTCCTGAAATTTTTGGTATTGCCATGTTAAATGACAAATAAGAGGTCCAAATGAACATTTTTGATATAATCCAACCCTGTACCCTGGTTCACCCTTAAAATGTTATAATGCCTTACCACTTCTAAAAAGAAATCAACATGAGGCCTTTTGTGAACAAAAAATCTGACAGGATGCCTATCTATAGTGACCTGCAAAGGAAAGTAAAAAATGTATTGAGCCTTTTATACAACTGTATAATATGTTTAAGTTAACTATTCAATTAGTGAATTTTAATCAAATGTTAGCTAAATGTCAATAGTAATAATAATACATTTTAATAATAATAATAATTTGATAATTTATATAGTGCAATACCCCAGCTAGCACCTGGGCTCACAGCCCTTCACATAAAAATAGTAAGTAAAACACACATAATTATCATCCAATGTAAAACATTTGTATCCTTACTACAACATCTAATGACATTACAGTGTAGTTAAGCAAAGTTTATCATTTAAAGAAATGTTTAATTGTTTTTAATTAATTTTAAAAGTAAAGTTTGAAAAGATGTGGTTTTAGTGCAGTCGTGAAGGCCTTAGTAGTTGGAATACTGCAAATTTGTAATGGTAAAGAATTCCATTGTTTCGCTGCACAAAAAGAGAAAGACCTTTCTCCAAATGTTTTAGTGCCTGTCATAGGAACAGAGAGAATACATGTGTCTGCCTAAGAGTGTAACTGATGAGTGGATGAGTAGAGAGAGAGAAGTTCATTAAGACAGGAAGGCCATGACCATGAGTCAGAAAAGAAGTTGTGACAGAGATCGGACAGTTTGTAATCAATCCATGCTTGTATAGGGAGCCAATGAATTGAATAAATTAGCGGAGTAATATGGTCATTTTTTTTTCATTAATAACTAATACTTCTATATGTAATTAGTAACCTGTACTATTAAAATATTTAAATTTGATAGAACTCAAGTTAAAACACAAAAATTATAGGGAGACAAAATTCAATTTTAAGCTTACTATAAATATAGATTACGTGAAAATCAGATTATTTTTCTTGGAAGGTAATTCCAAAGCACAACTATTAAACTTACTTAATTTCCTACCTTTAAAACAAAATCCGGCGGAGTTCCTGGTTTGACTTGTCGTAAAATACCATCATGATGTGAATGAATTAATGTTTCATCTAAATCTAAAACTAGGACCTTTCTTTTCATCATACCTAGAAAAAAAAAGGCTTATTAATAAAATATATAAAAATGATATGGTTTATAACCCCCTTTCCAGTCCATGACGGACTATGGGGCAAGTGAAGTAGTGTTCACAAGTTTTATTTAGCCATCACTAACGACCAAGGGGTTGTGAGGCCAGCACAATGCCCCGGGGGCCTTGCCAGCACCGAGAATAGAACCTGTGACTCTCTTCTACCTCAGTTGGCAGTCCAGCACGCTACCGCTAGGCAACCGTGGCCCTATATGGTTTACTGTTGACCAATGTTCCGACTAAGACCTGAATATTGGCACGAGGTAAATTTAATTTATAAACAAAAACATTATTATTTGCATACTTAAACGTTACAGATATAAAAATTGGTACTCAATTGTTATGGATACTGTCAGCCCAATAAATAAACTTGATTGTATCAGTATGTAGCTAATCCTTAACACAGATAATTTGTAATACTGCCTATTTTATTTATTTATTTTTTATTTATTTATTTTTTTAATTTAAAGACAGTTTAATAATATATTAAATTTACATGAAATCATTTCAAGTGGTTGAAAAGCTATACTCACTCAGCCGATGTTTGGATAGAGGTGACAAGGCAATTACATCATATTTCACAGTTTGATGCTGAATAACCTGTTAAGAAAGTACAAAAATGTTTTAAAAGAAAAACATTTTAAGATTTGCAAAGTCATTTATTGGCAGCAAATAGAAATCATAGGTACTCATTTTTTTCTATAAGAGAGCATGTTTCACCTCACATACCGCATGATATGGTTTGACTTAAAAAATTTTGTTTAATTTTTCGCAATTGGTATTGTGTCAGTTTTACATCCATAGTCAAATTTCTACAGATTTTCACGTTTTGATAAAGAAAAAAAATTAATTAAACATGTACAAAAAGTTCATAGTTCCAAATAGGTAGTTCTAGCAATTGTATTTTATCTTAAAACATACATATAGCATTAAATGATCAAAGTATGTTGACTTCAGATTCATTTATAAAATATAAATGAAGAGAGAAGCATTTCATAATTTTATTTTTATTTTGTCATACTAAATTAATATAGAAAAAGTAGCTTTTCTGTCAATCTGAGTTTTTTGCAGTTTTTGCAAATTTATAGCTCAAACTGAAAACCTCCAAAAATGGGCCACCGGATGTGGAGAAAATTACAAACAAGACAAATTCAAATATATTAATAATTTTTAAATGATGAAAGCTAGAAAGTTGTTAAATGTAATTAAATATTAGCTTTAATCTAATATCACTGTAACATGTGTCACAATTATTTTTTGAAAATATCATATTTTTTACCACTGACTTAACTTTGAGAAGTTTCTAATCTAAGGTTTCTGTAATATGTGTGGACGGAGTCAGGGTTCTTTGTGCATAAAAATTAAGTAAGTTAAGTATTACATGTATAATTAAATATTGTTAATTTTAGTAAGAACTCTTAGTAGTAAGTAGTCTTAGTTTCATCTAGGGGGGGCATAAAAAAAATCAATAAATGACTGATTTTTATGGTAGCTTTTTTGCTGGGGGTCAATTAGTCAGGGCTCAATTGCCTGTGACCCTTTCAAAGAGATAATTCTTGGGATGGGTGACTTGTTCATTTATAAATTCTCTTGAGATAGGGTACAGATAAGCAGCGATTTAAAAAGTGGTGGTAATCCCCGACTTTAAACATTTATTACGATCAACACCCTTCTATGTATGACCAATGATCTTTTGTTTCATTATAGCCCTACTTCTTTGGCCCCTCTCACTGCATTCTGAACAAAAATTCTCACCATCAATGAGTGCGCCATCAATTTGGCCAAGGAGAAATTTCCCATCAATTCGGTAATGACAGAACGTCAATGGGTCTCCCAACAATAAGGCCACCAACGAATACATAAATAAACAAATTATTAATAACCTTTTGATCTGTCACAAATTAACACACACATTTAGACTTATCTCCAACACATGTGACAAATTCATAATTTAAAGTAAGGTTGTTAAGACCGCTAGTTTTTGAGGACTGGTTACCCGTTCAAAAAAAACGGGTTAGCCGTAGGTCTGTATTTTCACTATGTTTTGTGAACCAACAAGAGAATGGATCAAATTTTCGCCTTGCATCGTCTGATTTGGCATCAAATCGCCCATGATGTACCGGCGCTAGAGTTCAGCGATGCCGTCAAAACATCAAATTCAAAAACAAAAAAAAAGAGGAAAAAAAAAGGAAAACAAAATTCGCCCGAACAAAGAAGTAAGTCGTAATGATATTCAATTTTTTATTTTTATGTAATAAAAGTATTAAAACGGCATATTATCAAATGTTGTCAAGTCAGTTTATTTTTGCGGACCGGTCAACCATTAAAAAAAAAGCCCGTTTTACTGTCCAGTCCGTATTTTGCCTTAATTTTTTTAGAACCAACAAGATAATGTATCAAATTTTCGCCTCGCGACGTCGGATGATGACATCAAAGGTCATGTGTTGTCACCGCCTGCTTGCGTTCGGCTCTAATGCGCTATGCTCCTTTTCCAACGCAAACAAAAAATTATTTTTTTAACATAAAATTTTATATCAATGTGGTAATTTTAAGTCTAATGCCTTTGACGTGCACGTACTTAGCTGGAAACTGTTGATATAAATCCGAAATCGAATTTGACCTCTTGTAATATAAATTATAATAACACTCGCGGCCTTGAAAGTTATTCACATTTTGACATTAGCGCCGCACTTCTGGTACTATGCTTTGGCGTGTATTTTTATTTTATATGTAGACCGGAATATTATTAAGAAAACGCTTTGATGTCACGGCCGCTTGCGTATTGGTTCTGGTATTCTGTTGTAGTTGTAACACAACAAAAAATTAACTCGGGGTAATAAGCTAATACCGACTAAATTAAATTACGGTTAATCGGTCCTGATTAAATGGGACCGGTTGACCAGTTTACCGTTAACAACCTTAATTTAAAGAAAATCATTCAGAAATCTTTCTAAAAAATTTAGTAGTTCTATTTTGCAGTAAAATGTTGTGTAAAAAAATTTAAAGCCAAAGGTTTACACCAATCCAAACATAAAATCATGCATTTTACTAAAGAAACACGATACACAGCCAACAGATTTTACATCAACCAAAACCATTCTGTAATTTTGGAAGCCTTTTTGTTGGGGACTGGCATGCCTAATTGATGGGGGCTCATTTTCATGCATCCACTGATTGTCACTGCTATATTGTTGGGGCTGCTTTGTCCCATCCAAATATTAGGGCAGGCTCGCCTTAAATATAATTTTTGCCCCAGAAAATGCACACACAATTTTCTGAGGCAGAAATCAGAATTCGCTCTCATGCTAATCATGAAAATAATTAAAAATATAATAATTTAACGTTGCTGATATTTCCTTTAAACATTATTCGATTATTTGCTAGTCCCTTCATAAATTTTTTTTAATAAAAAATGTTGGAGTCATAAAAGTTTTGTTTATATTGCGTTGTTAACATTTATTATTTTGTAAACATATCCAGGAATTATTGTACAATTATCATTAAAAATAAAAAAGTTGTGGATCTTATCTTATCTGTTTACAGACGCTCCTTCTATATAGAAGATTATTGCGTCCTACGCTTATCTATGGTTTGTGTTTAGTCCTGCATTTTTATTAGAGATTTAAATGTTGATAAAGTGTTGGTTTTCCTGGATTCTTCAGGCAACCCATTCCAGGCCCGAATTCCGGACGGGAAGAAGGAAAACTTGTATGTGTTTGTTCTTGCATACGGAATAAGAAAGGTGTTTTTATCCTTATGTCTATCTGACGGTTGTATAAAGTTATCTTTGTGTTGTATTTCTAAATTAGAATTAATTGCTTTATGTATGATTACTACTTTGCTTTTGGTTCTTCTATCCTCTAGTGTTTCAAGGTTGAATGATTTAACTAATGGTGTTGGGACCCAGTATTCTCCAGTAATGAATCTGGCAGCTCTTTTTTGAATTTGTTCTAGTTTATCAATGTTTTCTTTGGTGGATGGGTCCCATACAGAAGATGCATATTCTAGTACAGGTCTCACCAAAGGTCAGGTAGCATTTTAGTTTTATATCTCTATTACATTTGTTAAAGTTTCTTTTTATAAAGCCTAAGGTTTTGTTTGATTTTTTAATAACTTCATTGACATGGGGATTCCATGATAGTTTCTCATTTATTAAGACTCCTAAGTATTTTGCATCTTTAGTTTGGGTCAGTTCTTTTCCATGAATGTAATATTTTGAATTTATTTGTTTCTTTTTCTTTGTTACTCTTAACAGTTGACACTTTTCTGGGTGGAAAGACATACTCCAGTTAGTTCCCCATTTTATCAATTCATCTAAGTCTTTTTGTAAAATGTTGCTGTCTTGTTCTGATTTATTTGTTCTATAGATTATACAATCATCAGCAAATAACCTAACTTTTGTACCTGTTGAGATGTTGTTGGGTAAATCATTTATATAAATTAAAAAGAGTAAGGGACCTAGCACAGTTCCTTGTGGAACACCTGAGTTAACCTTTATTGGTGCAGATTTAGATCCATTAATTATTACAGTTTGCTCCCTGCCCAAAAGGAAGTCTTGGATCCAGTGATGTAAGGAACCTGGGATTCCAAAGTAGTTAAGTTTTTTAAGTAAACTAAGGTGGTGAACTTTGTCAAATGCTTTTGAGAAGTCTAGTAATATTGTATCTATTTGATCATTTTTGTCTAAGCCTTTTGATAGTTCATCTATTAAACCTATTAATTGTGTTTCACATGATCTGTTTTTTCTAAAGCCGTGTTGATGTGGGCATAGGGCATTATATTTGTCAAGGTGGTTAACTATTCTACTATATATTATGTGTTCTAGTAATTTACAGGTGATACTAGTAAGTGATACAGGCCTGTAATTACCAGGGTCTGATTTATCCCCTTTCTTAAAGAGTGGAGTTACGTTAGCTAATTTCCAATCCTGGGGCACTTTACCCTGGTTTAGAGAGGCTTGAAAGAGAACTACAAGGATTGGGGACAGTTCATTGCTTAGTTCTTTAAATAACCTTGCAGGCAAATCATCTGGGCCAGTAGCTTTGTTTATTTTTAAGTTTTTTAGGAGTGAATGTATACCTATCTCATCTACAGTTATGTTACCTATTTCCTCAATTTTATTTAAATTTATTAAAACTTCCTTGTCGCCTGAGGCAGAAAAAGATGATGCAAAATATGTGTTAAGTATATTAGCTTTAGTTTCATTATCATTATAGGTTTTATTATTTGAGCCTTTTAGTGTGGCTATTCCTGAAGGTTCCATTTTTTTAGATTTGATAAAGGACCATAAGTTTTTATTGTTATCTTTGGTAATTACATTGTTTATATATTCATTTTGGAGGTTTCGCCTAAGTTTTTGTGTCAAGTGTTTAATCTTTAAGTATTTTTTGTGTATCCTATATGAATAGGTAGCTTTATATTTCTTAAATAAGTTCTCTTTTTGTTTGCATAGCTTTTTCAATCTAGAATTGAACCAGCATTTGTTAATTTTATTTGATGTTAGTTTTGTTGGAACATTCTCATCCATTATAGTTTTTAGATTTGTTTTTATATCTTTCCAAATTTCTTCTACTGGGCTATTTGTGTTAAATTTACTTAGGAAAGTTTGTTGGAAGTTAGCCGCTGATTGGTGTAGTTTTATTGAATTACATTTATTCCAAAGATAGATTATTCTTCTAGGTATCTTATTAATTTTAGTTTTTATTGTATTGGTGACCCTAACAATATCATGGTCGGACAGTCCTGGAATTATTTTATAGTCTAACACTAGTCCTGGTCTATTTGTTAGGAATAAATCTAGTGTTTTATTTTTCCTTGTTGCTGTTTTTACTATCTGTTCTAGGTTTATATTGTTTATAGTGTCTAAAAAGTGTTCATTAATTTCTTTGTTAGTTTGATGGTTATCAATTGTATAATTTTTCCAATTTATATCTGGAAGATTAAAGTCCCCCATAATCCATAGAACTGCATTTTTATTATTCTCTTTTATGAAAGTTAATTGACTACAAAGATTGTTCA
The DNA here is from genome assembly GCA_944989445.1 of Ampullaceana balthica. Lineage (NCBI taxonomy): Eukaryota > Metazoa > Mollusca > Gastropoda > Lymnaeidae > Ampullaceana > Ampullaceana balthica. The sequence goes on from CALYLW010000026.1 coordinate 2,290,672, forward strand.
TGTATTCTAGGTTTGTATTTGGACGTCTTTATATACTGCCTACAATAAGTGGGGATGAGTTTGGTGTAATTATTTTACAATAAATAGACTCTATATTAAAATTTGGCTGTGTAGTCATTTCTTCAGCTATGATATTTGATTTAATTGCAAGTAGCACTCCTCCATAATTGTCTGGTCTGTCTTTCCTAAAAATATTATAATTGTTGTTTAAAATCTCAGAGTTATATATGTTGGGGTTCAACCAAGTTTCAGAACCAGCAATTATGTCTGGTTCTTCTGTTTCTATAAGTAGTTCTAAATCTGGAATTTTATTTTTTATGCTTTGGAAATTAACTATTAGTGTTTTGAGAATGTTTTGATTATTATTATTATTAGATTTTTTATTGGTAACTTTATGGGTTTGTGTGGTAGGTTTCATTTTATCTAGTGGTTTATTTATAAAAGGATTAGCCAAAACACTGTAAGAGTTTGTGGTGATCAGGTCCTTATAGTTAAATAAATCTGAACTGATTTGGGGCAACCCACAATGTATGCAGTGCCAAGATGCATATTTATTTCTTAGGCCTATTGCTATGTGCTTTGGTGTTTTAGTATGAAGGCATGATATGTGGTACCATTCATTGCAGGTGTCACACTGAATGGTTCCTTGTTTGCTAGTGCATGCCTTAATACAAATTTGACATTTAGATGATACTGGGCCTGGGTTAAGTTCTATGTCGCCTGAGAGGAGCAAAATTAAGATTAAGTGTTTTTGCCTATATCTACATATTTTATGTTTCCATTGTTTGAAGGAGATTTCCTTTATTGTGCTTAAGATAGAGGTGTAGTCAGTGTGCTTTGTGTTGTGGTGGTTTATAATTATTGATATATTACTCTGATTTTTAGGATGTTTGTTCCTTGACGATAATGTCCTTAAAAGTAGTGTGGTTATTACTAAGACTAAGATGAAAATTCTCATTTTCGGGTTAGTGTTAGACTAGGTTTAATTTTAAGGCTTAAGACTATTACTATTACTATTAATACTATTATTTTTATTATTATTATGATACTATAAGTTATGTATAATTTTGTTAAAGTGTGTTTAATTGTTCTAATTGGATTAAGTTCAATTAAATTTAAATATGAATTCTACACCTAGTAATCAAATTTATTTGGAAGGTATATAAAATTGGTGCTTTTATGTTATGTAAACAGTTACGATTAGGAGAGTTCAAAATTAATAACAATAACAATAAAAATGGCCGCCTACATAACTACATAGGATTTTAGTAATTTTAGTAAAAAATAATATTATTAAACAGCTAAAATAGTTATTATTTGTTAATTAAAGATTAGTTAAGGGTTTGAAAAGAATTTAGTATTATGAAATTAGGCAAATATATGAAAATATATGAAAACTTAGCTCTAGTAGAAATAGTGACCGCTCACAAACCGGAAGTCGTAAAGTATGAAATTAATTTTTTTTAACATAAAGCTTAATATTATAAGTAAGGTTGTTAACGGATAACCGTCCTCAGATATATAATACATAGTTTTAAAGCTTACTTACACTAAGACACTAGTTAGACTCATCACTAAGTAAGCTTATCAAACCAGGTATTTCTATTACTAAGGCTAAGGCTATCAGGTCCAAATAGCAGTTTTAGTCTAAAGGGTCCAAGGTCCAAATAGCCACTTCGATATTATGAGTGCAAGAGATTTGGACATTTCAATTTCATTTGAAAACACAAATTTTTTTAAAATCAGAATTCTTGTAAATGTAAGCATTCACATTCAGATAAATGAAAATCTCATGCTAAATTACTATAAATTATAAATACTAGATACGACCCGGGGCGAAGCATACGCCACAGACTTGCTCATCATAGACCGTGCACAGCAATGCGGCCGTGCAAAGAACAGTTGTGTGTGAGAGTACGGACACAAACAGCAGCACAAGGTAAGGAAAAGAAAGTGAGTAAACGTGGAGACATGCGCACTGGGGTTGTTGTTACCCGCCTCCCTCCCCTTATTACTACCATCTCTTTAACATAAACTGTGATTGGCCGACAAAAGCGAGGGTTAGTCATGTTTAGGGTTGTTAATTGCGTGTTGTTGGGGTTTTTTTTTGCAAACCGATTAGTGATTATGTAACTCCGAAATTAAAACCGATTATCGTTTTGTAGCTGACTTCATAGAAATTAGGCAAATCCAGAATCCTGCCATATTTACAAATCCGGCTCCGGCAGAAATTTGCTGCATAAATCTGGCTTGCCGGGTTTGCAATAAAATATATATTAATTATAGCTTCTGCAAATCTGGAATCCATCAATTTTTTTAAAATCCGGCTTCGGCCGGATATCACTTCATAAATCCGGCCAAATCAAAAATTCAATTATCGGTTTGGGAAATTTAAAACTAATTGTTGCGTGCAAATCCGATCATCGTTTAACACCCTAAGCCCTAAGTCGTGTTGAAAAAAGGGGCAAGAAACTAACATTTTTAAAAATTTGTTCCCGCTGGGGTATGATCCCAGGACTTTCCGTGTGTAAGGCAGACGTGATTGGCACTACACTACGAATCACATATTAATCTGTGAAATAACAACGCAAGTGAACTGGAGAAGCACTGTTGGTCTCGGAATATACCCCCCCTTCCCCGTTTTTTACCCACTTAGCTTAATTGGTCGACCCCAGCGAGGGTCATTCGTCATGCTCATTTGCACATGGGCGTTTAGGAGAAATATTATATAATATATACAATATATAGATTCTCTGATCTGATTGTAAGTAATTTAAATTTAACAGGCCTACCAACACTTTGACTTAATTCTTAATAGACTAATACTTAATCTTAACTCTTTACTTTGTAATAGTAATAGTATAGTAACTTTGAATTTGGCATTGACTTCATTGACTGAGTATTGTCTGTATTAGTACAGTCTACTACTACTATAGTGTCTAAGTGTATAAGTATAGTAATGAAATCTTCAATATTCAATCATCAATGTTAGTGTTCAGTAACTTAGTGTTAGTGCTCAGTGTTCAGTGTTAGTAATGTTTAAGTTTATTAATCAAAATCAAATGATTCGAGATGACTTACAGCTCGAACTTGTCGTTTGAAAATGTAACAAATAAAACTCCATATTTTGGCCGCTAAAACAAAAAAGCCACGTAATCCCATAACAATATATTTTATCATGTTATATGCAGCTTTATCTGCAAAATCTGTTTATAGAAATTTAGCGGCGTTTGAGATCACTTAAGATCATTTACGCCGCCATTGGTATCCCATGAGCTCTTGTAAATTTATACGGTGTTGAGATATTTTAAGCAACTATGGGGAGACCGATCTGATAATGCTCATTTTAAAATTATTTTTGTGTTAAATTTAAAATTAAACATATACATTATTATGGATATTAATATTATTGAGAACTTATCGAATTTAGACAGAAGTGTAGCTTAAGTCTTTGGAACATGTGAACTCATTTTTCAACGCTGAAAACGTCCGGAATTCGGGCGTGGAATGGGTTGCCTGAAGAATCCAGGAAAACCAACACTTTATCAACTTTTAAATCTCTAATAAAAATGCAGGACTAAACACAAACCATAGATAAGCGTAGGACGCAATAACCTTCTGTATAGAAGGAGCGTCTGTAAACAGATAAGATAAGAAGCCTATAACAATGCCCCGACTAGCCTTTTATTCAATAGAATATTCAAAACTGACAAGTCGAGAGTAACAGTACACCATTTGTTCAATCATTAAACCTTGAAACACTAGAGGGTATAGGAACAAAGAGCGAATAGGTAATGTTACTTAAGGCAATTAATTCTAGCTTGGAAAAACAACACAAAGATAATCTAATTTAACCCTCAAATAGACATAGATTTAGGGATAAAAACACTTTTCTTATTCCGTACGCAAGAACAGACACATACAAATTCTCGTTCTTCCAGTCCGGAATTCGGTCGTGAAATGGGTTGTCTGGGGAAACCAAGAAAACCAACATTCTGTCAACATTTAAAACTCTAATAAAAATTCAAGACTAAACATAAACCGTGGATAACCGTAGGACGCAATAATCTTCTGTATAGAAGGAGTGTCTGTAACAGATAAGATATTGGGGAACAATTTCCACCCT